>JAGDQO010001277.1:0-12831 GCA_018342035.1 Solanum appendiculatum
TGATTATGCTTATCGCTTATGGTCATTTAATTGCTTCCGCGACCAAGGATGTTTAATGATACGCTATGAGGCTTGTTTGGGGTTCCTTCGGGTTCCCCATTCGCCGGTCACATCTAGGCCCTAGGCTTGGGTCGTGACAACTTGGTATCAGAGCCCTAGGTTGAATGATCCTCGGAGTCCAACACACCGCGTTGATTAGAGTCCGATTCATGGTTGTGTTGTGCACCACAACTATGAGTAGGAGGCTATGAGACGTTTTAGGAAATGTTTTCCTTCTCCATGTTCTAAGTCGTGCTGTAGAGTTGAATTAAGTTCTTCCCTAACGGTTGTTCTTTGCTATGCTAGATCATGTCTAATACAAGAGGAAGACGAGCCCGCGCACCCGAGGAACAACCGACCAATGGGGATCTTCGGGATGCCCTTACTTTATTTGCACAAGCTATGGCTAATCAAGCCAACCACGGGACCCAAGCACCTCAGGCTCCTACCCCGGCATCTCGGGTGAGAGACTTTGTACGGATGAATCCCCCAGAATTCTATGGGTCTAAGTTAGATGAAGACCCTCAAGAGTTCATTGATGAAGTCCACAAGATATTAGCTATCTTGGGCGTGAGGTCAGAAAATAAGGCGGAGTTGGCGGCCTACCAACTAAAAGGAGTGGCCCAAATATGGTACAACCAATGGAAGAGAGAGAAGGGGGCAAACTATGTGGTGCCTTGGGAAGAGTTCAAAACGGCTTTCCTTAATCGATTCTTTCCTCTAGAGCTTAGGGAAGCCAAATTGGTGAAGTTCATGAATTTAAAACAAGGATCTATGAGTGTGAGGGAGTATGCCCTCAAGTTTAACCAACTTTCAAGATATGCTCCACACTTGGTTGCCGACTCACGGTCTAGAATGAATAAATTCGTGATGGGTGTGTCCGCCCTAGTGAGTGAAGAATGCCGGTCCGCAATGTTGATTAGTGACATGGACTTGTCCCGCTTGATGGTCTATGCCGAACAAATGGAGGAGGAGAAGTTGAGGAAGAGGAGGGATCATGAGGCCAAGAGGGCCCGTTTTGAGGGTCAAGTTCCAATTCCCAAGTGAACCCATTCTTGAGTGGGAAAGCCAAAATGTGGTAGTCAAGGGTAGATTCATCTCTTGCATTAAAGCCCGTAAGTTGATCTCTAAGGGGTGTCTCTATCACCTTATGAGGGTTAGGGATGTGGAGTCCAAAACCCTTCTTATAGAGTCGGTTCCGGTCGTAAATGAATTCCTTGATGTCTTTCCTAATGACCTTCCCGGTGTTCCTCCCGAAAGGGAAATAGATTTTGGCATAGCCCTCCTCCCCGATACTCAACCCATTTCTATTCCCCCTTACCGTATGGCCCCGGCGGAGTTAAAGGAGTTGAAAGAACAATTGAGGGATTTGTTGGAGAAGGGTTTTATTAGGCCTAGCCAATCACCATGGGGTGCACCGGTGTTGTTTAGGAGTGTGTATCGATTACCGGCAACTCAATAGGGTCACCGTCAAGAATAAATATCCTCTTCCTAGGATTGATGACTTGTTCGACCAATTGCAAGGGGCTAGCCACTTCTCTAAGATTGATCTTCGGTCCGGGTATCATCAAGTGAAGGTGAGGGAGGGTGACATTCCCAAGACAGCCTTCCGGACTAGGTATGGACATTATGAATTTGTGGTCATGTCCTTTGGGTTGACAATGCACCGGCTACCTTCCATGGACCTAATGAATAGGGTCTTTAAACCCTACCTTGATTCCTTTGTTGTGGTCTTCATTGATGATATTTTAATCTATTCGCATAGTGAGGAAGAACATATGGGTCACTTGAGGGTTGTGTTGCAAAGATTAAGAGAGGAGAAGTTGTATGCCAAGTATGAAAAGTGTGAATTTTGGTTGAGGGAGGTTGCCTTCCTAGGTCATGTGGTGTCGGGGGATGGGTATAAGGTAGACCCTAAGAAGACCGATGTGATTAGAAATTGGCCTAGGCCATTGAACCCCGTCGGATATTAGGAGCTTCTTGGGCTTAGCGGGTTACTACCGGAGATTTGTGAATGGGTTTTCTTCTATTGCTTCTCCCATGACTAAGTTGACACAAAAGAAGGCTAAGTTTGAGTGGACCGACGAGTGCGAAAGGAGTTTTCAAACCTTGAAAGATAAACTTGTGTCCGCTCCTATATTGTCACTACCGGATGGGCTTGAGGGATTTGTTGTGTATTGTGATGCTTCTAGAGTTGGCTTGGGTTGTGTCCTAATGCAAAATGGTAAGGTGATAGCCTATGCTTCTAGACAACTCAAAGTGCATGAAAAGAACTATCCTACGCATGATCTTGAATTAGCCGCGGTGGTGTTTGCTTTAAAGATTTGGCGTCATTATTTGTATGGGGTACGTGTCGATGTGTTCACCGATCATAAGAGCCTCCAATATGTCTTCACCCAAAAAGATCTCAACTTGACAAAGAAGGTGGCTAGAATTTCTTAAAGATTATGATATGAGTGTGCATTATCATCCCGGTAAAGCTAATGTGGTGGCGGATGCTTTGAGTAGGGTGTCTATGGGTAGCCTAGCTCATGTTGATACTGGTGATAGGGAAATGGCTAGGGAGGTACATCGTTGGCTAGGTTGGGGGTTAGGTTGGAAGAGGTTAGTAATGGTGGTGTGGTCGTTGTTGATGGTGCTAGGTCTTCCTTGGTTGATGAGGTGATAGCAAAACAAGATCTTGATTCTTCCTTGTTTGAATTGAAGGCCTTGGTGAAAGAGAGAAAGGTGGAAGTTTTCTCCCAAGGGGGAGATGGTGCCCTTAGGTACCAAGGTAGGTTGTGTGTGCCTTGTGTTGATGGTTTGAGGGAGAAAATTCTTGAGGAGGCTCATAATTCTTCCTACTCCATCCACCCCGGTTCCACCAAAATGTATAGAGATTTGAGGGATGTGTATTGGTGGAGGAGGCATGAAGAAGGACATTGCCAAATTCGTCTCCGGTTGTCATAGTTGTCAACAAGTCAAGGCCGAACATCAAAGGCCGGGTGGTCTAACCCAAGACATAGAGATTCCTACTTGGAAGTGGGAAGAAATTAATATGGATTTTGTAGTTGGTTTACCCAAGACTAGAAAGGTTTTGATTCTATTTGGGTGGTGGTTGATAGGATGACAAAATCGGCTCATTTTCTACCGGTAAAGACAACATATGGGGCGGAAGATTATGCAAGGTTATATATTCATGACTTGGTAAGGTTGCATGGGATTCCTCTATCCATCATATCGGACCGTGGTACTCAATTTACTTCACACTTTTGGAAGTCTTTTCAAAGGGGTCTAGGTACGAGAGTTAAGCTTACTACGGCCTTTCACCCGCAAACGGATGGACAAGCCGAAAGGACTATCCAAACACTTGAGGATATGCTTAGGGCTTGTGTATTGGAGCTTAAGGGTAGTTGGGATGATCATCTTCCATTGATTGAGTTTTGCCTATAACAATAGCTATCATTCTAGCATCGGTATGGCTCCTTTTGAGGCTCTCTATGGGAGGCGTTGTAGATCACCGGTTGGGTGGTTTGAGGTTGGTGAGGTGGCCTTGTTAGGACCAGACCTAGTTATGGAGGCTCTTGAGAAGGTTAGGATGATTAGAGAAAGGTTGAAGGTGGCCCAAAGTCGCCAAAAGTCCTATGCCGATGTGAGGAGAAGGGCTCTTGAATTCCAAGTTGGTGATTGGGTTTATTTGAAAGTGACACCCATGAAGGGTGTGGTTCGTTTTGGTAAGAAGGGCAAGTTGAGCCCAAGATACGTGGGTCCTTATAAGGTGATGAGGAGAATTGGCAAGGTAGCTTATGAGTTGGAATTGCCTAGCGAGATGGATTTGGTTCATCCGGTATTTCATGTGTCTATGTTGAGGAAGTGTGTGGGTGATCCGAATGCCATTGTGTCTCTTGATGTTGTGGGTGTTGTTGAAGATAATTTGACCTATGAAGAGGTTCCGGTCCAGATTTTAGATAGACAAGTGAAGAGGTTGAGAAACAAAGATGTGGCTTCCATTAAAGTCCTTTGGAGAAATCAACAAGTTGAAAGTGCTACTTGGGAGGCTGAAGCGGACATGCAAAGGCGATATCCTTATCTTTTCCACTCCACTCGAGCCTAAGGTATTGATCTAAGCCCTTTATAAAATCTCAGGTCTTAAGTTCAGCCCCCATGTCATTGCATACATTCATGTTTAAGTTGACAAGTTCATTGTGGTTTTACAACTATATTGAGGTTTTGAAATAAGGTGTAAGTGCATTGTTGCATCCTTATGTGGGCTGAAATTGCCATGTTTGTGTCTCTCATGTACGTTTCTTTAACATTCGGGGACGAATGTTCCCAAGGGGGAGATATTGAAACGACCCCAAAAATGCCCGAAAATGTGCTTCGGAAACACCTATAATTGTAATTTCCATATATCTCAAAATCCGTGCATGATTTCGGAAATTCGACTTCATATTCTTATTTGTGGGGTCAAATTGAGTGGGAGATGGGTCTAACCAGAATTTTAGAGCAACCGTATCAAAATTCGAAAATCGCAAAAATTGTGATTCGGAGGGTCAACTTTATAGGGGCATATCTCTTAGCACACAAGGAACTGGAAGGGCTGTAACCTATCAAATTAAAGCTCTTTGAGTTAGATTTCCAACGCACTTGGTTTCACCTTAGTCCGAGTTAGGATGAGGGAGTTATGACCATTTTCGTAAAACCTGTCTGTGCAGATTTGCAATTTCCAGTGAGCTTTTTTTTTTAGGCGGGTTGGAGACGTTTTTTATAAAAAGGGGATATGTCCCATACTTAGTCATTTTTCTTAACTCCAAAAACACTCTCTAAGCCCTCTCCAAAAATTCCACCAAGATCTTCAACCAAATTCAAACATCTCAAGCTTCGATTCTCCATTCCAATCTTCATCAAGGATTCTCCAAAGTTGAGGTATGTGGGTTTGATTGTGGAAACCTTCCTTTCCACAAGTCCAACCATTTATCCTCTATTTCTACTTCAAGTTTATGGGTCCTTATGATTATTTATGAACTCTTGAATTATGGAATTACTACTACACACCCTATTATGGTGCATTTTGCATATTATCATGAAATGGAATTATTATGTGATGTTTATGGTTTACATGCTTCCATGATCAAATTATGAAGGTTGATATATATATGTATGTTGTTGGTGGGCTGATTTATATAGATTTTGGAATTGGTTGGACTTAGTATTCTTGAAATACATGATTTCATTTACATGAACAATTGCCCACCTTGTGTTTGATAAAATGCCCATTTATAGAATTCTTAGGAAAGGAAGGTCCAAGGTACGTCCTATGAGTCGGATGGTTATGTAATTACTGAAATGATGATGAAATGGACACATGTATATGATTTTCTCTATATAAGTGTTATGAGTCGACCAAGCCTAGTACGGGGGGTAGTAGGCCTGTATAACCGTATCGAGGGGTTGGTACCTTGGTTGCCTAGTACGGGGGGTAGTAGGCCCGTATAACTGTATCGAGGGGTTGGTACCTTGGTTGCCTAGTACGGGGGGTAGTAGGCCCGTATAACCGTATCGAGGGGTTGGTACCTTGGTTGCCTAGTACGGGGGGTAGTAGGCCCGTATAACCATATCGAGGGGTTTGTACCTTGGTCCCTAGCTCGGGGGTGGTAGGCCCGTGTAACCATATTGAGGGGTTTGTACCTCTTTCGCCTCTCCAAGGGGGTGGTAGGCCTTGGAAATAATATATTGATGGTCACTCGCCACACATGTACTACGTCCCACTAAATATGATTTTTATGTAAGCATCATTATACATATCATTTCATTAATATGCTATCTATTGGGTATGATTACGCATTTTTCCTACGATGTCCATCTAATGTAGCATTGCATTGCATCCCGTATACTTAGTACATTCAAATGTACTAACGCATACTCTATGCCTACATGATGTCACCATGTAGGGACCGGAGCACCGCTTGACCATCCTCCTCTGCGTGGCTAGTACGATTTTCTATAGTGGTTATTGGTGAGTCCTCCATTTCGGGGACGTTGCTCATGATCTTTTGCTATGTATAAAACTTTTCCTTTCTAGTTATGTTTTGACTATGAGGGTGAGCCCGGTAGTTTGTCTTGGCCCCCGCTAAGTACTCATGTTTAGAGTTGGTGTTGGACAAGTTGTGTATTATGCTTGAGCTTGACTCATCTATGGTATTTATGTATCATTTCTTTTTTTTGCTTCCTTAGTCCCGATTTCCCCCTTGATTATGCTTATCGTTTATGGTCATTTAATTGCTTCCGCGACCAAGGATGTGTAATGATACGCTATGAGGCTTGTTTGGGGTTCCTTCGGGTTCCCCATTCGCCGGTCACATCTAGGCCCTAGGCTTGGGTCGTGACAACACTGCACAAGACTTATCCATTTACTATAGGAGATAGGGTACACAATGCCAGCATCTAACCACTTGATCACTTCTTTTCTCATTACTTCCATCATTAATGGATTTAGCAGACGTTGTTGGTGAGCCCTCGGCTTGTGGTCTTCCTCCATGTAGATTCTGTGCATACACAACGCCGGACTAATCCCATGAATATCAGTCATCTGCCACCCAATAGCTTTCTTCCTTCGCTTCAAAATCATTAATGCTGCATCAACCTGTGCTTCAGATAGTTCTACAGAAAGTATTGCAAGTAAAGTTTCATTGTTGCCTAAATATGCATACCTTAAGTGCGCTGGAAGAGATTTTAGGTCCAGTTTAGGTGCCTCTTCAACCAAGGGTTTGGGAGGAGGACCCAACACTCGGTCTAACGGTTCCACTACACCTTTTTGTGTTCCAACTAGCATCACATTAAGACAAGCAGCTAGTTTTTGAGCTTTTGTATCTCCATCTATGTCATGTCCCACTAAGACTTTTTCCAAGGGGTCTTTGGAAGTCATACAATGAGATTCTACGGTTAGATCAACAACCGTAAGGGCAGACAACTCTTCATAGAAAGAAGGTAATTTCAAGGTGCAATAGACATCAAATACCTCCACCTTATCTTGAGCTCTCATGGTCAAGTGCCCAACTGCTACATCAATCAATGCTCGCCCCGTGGCTAAGAATGGTCGTCTCAAAATAAATGGAACTTCAGGATTGGGCTCAAAATTCAGGACCACAAAGTCCACGCGAAAGATCAGCGACCCCACTTGTACCAACACATCTTCTACTACTCCTTCCGACCTCGCCACACATCGATCAACAAGTTGGAGGATGATCGTGGTTTGTTTTGGACTACCCAACCCAAGTTTCTTGTACAGGGATGCCGGCATGAGGTTAATACTAACACCCAAATCACATAACCCTCAAGCATGAACACTTTGACCAATGGTGATTTGTACTGTGAAGCTACCCGGATCTTTCAACTTTTTGGGTAGACTATTTTGAATTCTGGAACTGCACTGTTCAGTGAGTGCTATTGTTTCGTACTCGGTCAATCACCTCTTGTTCGTCACTATCTCTTTCACATACTTGGCATATTTAGGAATTCCCTACAAAACATCAACCAAAGGTAGATTAATGTGAACTTGTTTAAGGAGAGAGAGAAACTTACCGAAGCATTCGTCCTCATTCTGCTTTTTGAACTTTTGTGGAAAAGGAGGAGGTGGTTTTACTTTAGGAACAACGTTCTCAACATTCAAATTTTTTACCACCTCTTCTAATTTCTTCTTTCCACTCACTACTTCAAGATTTCTCTTCTTTGGAGCTAGCTCCTCTAATTGTAACCCACTTCGTGTACTCACAGTATTCAATTGTTTTAGGTTGGGATCCATGTCACCCGGAAGACCTCCTTGTGGATGCAAGTTTATAGCATTAGCCAATTGTGCAAACTGTCTTTCCAGATTTTTCTACGACAACTGGGCGCTTCTCAACTCTTCGCCTATCTTATCCACCTTTGTATTTATCTCTGTACTCAGCTTTTGAAACAACTCCTCATTATTCATGCCACCTTGCTTCATACCTTGATTATTACCCTACCCATGATGTTGATACTGCGGCCTATTCCCTTGTGCTCGGTATTGGTTTTGCCCTTGCACCTGGTTTTGATGCTGATTTTGATTCCCACCCCATGAGAAGTTAGGATGATTCCTCCAGCTTGAGTTATATGTATTACCATAGTTCTGCGTGCCTCCGCCTCTTTGTGCATTACCTAGATAGTTTATGGAGTCTGGATTTGATCCACAATACTCAGCCACATGGTCTCCACTACCGCAAACTTCACACTATCCTTCAGGTTGTTGTACCACATTTACATATGCTTGTTGATGCCCGATTGATAGATTCTTGAACTGCGTGGTAATGTAATTTGCTATAGCATCCAAATTCGCATTTAATGCAGTTGCTTGATCCACTTCTAGCATTCATGCAAACTTTTTTATTGTATTCCTTTACATATCACCATTCCAATCCGGGTTGTCTTCTGATAGTTTGTCCAGGAGTTCAAACAATTCATCATAGGTCTTCTCTAAGGCTTGCCCACCTGCTGCAGTATTCAGTAATACCCTCGCATTATATTTAAGAACTTCAATGAAGGTCTGGGCTAGTACCTCATTTTCTTAATAATGATGCGGGCAAGAGAGAAACATTTGTTTAAATCGATCCCAGGCTTGGTACATATTCTCCCCGCTTTTCTGCTTGAAACTCAAGATCACACTTCTTAACCTTACAGTTCTACCCGATGGGAAGAATCGATTAAGGAACTTCTTTGCAAGATAGTCCCATGTGGTGATGGAATTGGGTGGCTCATAATCTAACCACCGCCTTGCTTCTCCCAATAGTGAGAATGGGAAGAGAGTCAATCGCACATAATCAGTTGATACCCCATGCGAAATATAAGTGTTGCTTATCTCAAGAAAATTCCTGATGTGCACTTGGGGATCTTCATGAGGTAGTCCAGTTAATTGCCCAGTCTAATGAATGAGTTGCACCATTGCTTGTTTCAGCTCAAATCTACCACCCGGCGGTGGTTTACGAATACTTGATGTAACATTGGTAGTGAATGGGACTGCCACATCACGGACTGGCCTTGCAGCTATCACTGCCGGTATCGCCACCTGTTCTTCTTTCGTGCATTCCTCGTGATCATCAGCTAGGTATTCCTCCCGATTTCCCTAGATACCTAGTCCTAATTCCTATTCTCGCCCGTGGTTCGCCAGCTTTCTTTGTAGTCGAAGAGCTCTTTCAGGTTCGTCTTCTGGTTCAACAAGATCTCCTTTTCGAGTCAGACTTCAACTTTTAGTTCCTGCATTAACGAACAGCTAAGATCAATTTTATTAGAACTTGAACAATTGACTATTAAACTTAAAAGAATTAAATATAAATTAATTTTAAAGTCCCCGGCAGTGGCACCAAAACCTTGTTGCTCCCAATTGCACACGCAAGTATATGTGATCGCAGAAGTAATAAATGGCTCTTTTAGAACTGAGTTGTCGTACCCAAGGGACTTACAATCAATTTGTATTCAATTATATCAAATCTATAAGGTAATATAAGTGAATTAGGAACTTGAGATTTTCTATACTACTATTGTGATAATTTGAAAAGTAAAAGTAACTAATGTGGACAACTTTGATTTTCAGCGTGTTAAACAAGTAAGAGACAATTCCAAGGCTGCAGCATGCTTTGGGTTTCAAGTATCATATCTCATGCAATGAATTAACCAAGGTTATCAAATTACTGATTTACAGGGTTGATTTTATGATCATGGTCTCCCGACCTCTAATTGCCTACCCCAATTAGCTGCCTAACTACATCGTTGAGCAGGGATGCGCAGTCCCAATAGGCAAGCATTTATATTTCATCCTTTGTTGTAACCATGCTTGGTGTTCATCCGGGCGTCACTCCTAAACACGAATCTAAACAAGTGATATGCAAGTTAGATCAAGCTCTTTGTATTCTTTGGTCTATCTACCTTATCGTCGCCTGATTCTAAGAATAGACAATATGTTTATTTCAATGGTGGCCAATCATGAAGTACAAAAACAAGAATACAAAAGTAATTTGGAAGATAACCAACAATTAATTCAAAAGCAATTCGATATTCAACAATAACCCGTAGCTACAGCCTTTGAACAAAGGCTTTTAGCCACTCATGATGTTCATAAACTCAAAAACAATAGTTTTCATCAAATTCAAACTTAAATAAGGAGTAGAGAATTGAAAACCTAATAAGAATTGTAATCTCACTACAACAAATTTGGTCTAAGGCCACACCTATTCTAGACAACACTTGAAAGGTGTTGCCAAAAATATTTAAGGGCACGCTTTAAAGGTGTGGCCTTTGTAAAAAGCTTTTAGCTACATAAACTTTGGCAACACTTTTAAATTGGGCCTTTTCAAATTATAGACCATACATTATATGCGTTACCCAACCATAAAACAATTGGCAACACTTATTTATACACATGGCAACACTTTCAAGTGTGCTATGTTTGTAATTGTAAAAACAACAGTTTATAAGTGTGGCCTATTTATTTTCATAAAATTTTATAAAAAAATATATTCCCTCACTATTGTATTCTTATAAATTACAACTAAAATAATATATTCCCTCCATATATCTATTCTCCCAATTTCTAAAAAGCAAGAATATCGTCCTAAATTTCATTTTGAAGGGTTTCTCTCAGGTTACTCGTTGTCTGTCCGATGAACTTCCATTCTAAAGTGTTTCTCAACTCTTCAGCAAACAATATCGTGCAAGGCTACCTCAGACTCTATGCAATCAATTGCTGCTATTGTTCGTCAATTGCTTCCTACAACCGATGGTGGTATAACCCGAAATGTCACGGACTGGAAATTGTCTGACAATGGTTGGAGGCAATTCTCTTTCAAGTGGCCAGAATTAGGTCATTTCCTTAATTTGGTTAGTTCTTTTTTTTTTGGTAATGCTAAAGTTTGAATTAGTGTATGAAATATTAGTGCAAAGGCAATGTTTACAGTTTTTTCGTATAATATATTAGGGATATGAATGTTTCCAATCATGAAATCTAAATAGAAATTTTCATACAAGTAATTAACAATAACCCTTTTTCCTAGATAAAATTTGCACCTTCTCAGGTAGGCTTTCGGCTTCATCTTACAGTTCGACATTGGTTGTTGCACACTGATAATACATCATAAACATTTATTAATCACCCATCCCTTTTATACAATTTTTTTATTCGAGAGTCCAGTGAAATCTATTATTTGTGAACAAAAAGGGAAGAGTTTACTGATAGGGAAGGAATTATACAGGGGAAGGCACACTTGTTGAAGATTGAGGAGGTATTGTTTGAGAGTCTAGTTACCATAATGTCTTGTTTTTTCAGGTATCTGGTTTATCTACTAAAATTTTAGTTTCTTGTCTTATTTTTAAGACATTATGAATTCTTCATTATGTGCTGCTTATTTTTGTGTGATTTTGTTTGTAGGTGTAGTCATAAACTTATGGAAAGGTACTTGTTTTTGATGGTTTGATCCAACTTACCGAGAGGAATGAATGTGCTTAACAAGAGATGATCACTCATCTTCCTCTTTGTTCAATTCCCAACTCCAAAAAGGTCCCTACACTAAATCATGACTTGAAAGTAAAAATATCTTGAGTCTGGTTTGCTTTCTGACATCATCCAAATGTCAAAAGCTTGAAGTCTTATTACACAATCTTATAATGACCATAAACTTAAAAATATTATCTGCATTTGTTTTTCAGTATGTATAATTTGTTAAAACTAACTTCATTCGTTTATTTGTTTGCCCCTTGTAACTTGCATTCTGTAGAATGTTCTAAACAAATGTTTGTATATCTTCATTACTGTATTTCAGCAGATATTAAGTCACTTGTACCCTTGTGAATTATGTATGAAACAAGTGATATTTTTTATGTTGCTCGGACTCTTCCAATAGGGTGTGTTGGATTCTCCAAAATTAATATATTTTTGCAGAATCTGACATGAGTGTGGTATCTAAAGTGAAGAGTCCGAACAACTTAGGTTATTTGCAGGCGTATAATGGCCTAAAGTTGTTGATGTGATTTGTCTCTTTGACTTGTGCCAACTTTAAGTTGATTCTTCTTCCATTATGTGCTAGTTATTGGATGAGGAAACAACGATGTCTTGGTGAGGTATCTCATCATTCTTGTGTCTAATAGATCGATTTATGTGAGATTAACAAGATGGTAAGGTGAGAAGATTTGTGAATGATAATGCTAATTCATAAAAAAAAATATATGATATTTTTCACCTCCTCTACGGGTAGAGGAACATGGTTGATTCTTCTAATTACATGTATTAGCAGTGTCTTATGGCATGTTTGATCTTATCAGGAAGTACTACTAGATTTCCCAGTCTGTCTATTACTTGTTATTAAAAGGCCAAGTTTTAATGTTCTACTTTATGTACTTCATGTTAGGGACATCTCAGTTGTAACTTACCCCTTCAATCTCCTGAAGCATGATGCAAAACATAATGCAATGCTGAATGTAAGTCTTTCTTTTCTTCGAACATGTTGCTAAACAATTTACATTGGTGAAGGTACGATCAATGAATTTTATTATCTTCACAACTTTTTCTACTGGTTCTCATTATTTTTCACTTCCAAACATAAATTCTTGGTGTTTCCTTTTCTACCTATTTCCATAAGAGTTTCATTTTTGAAAAAGGTTCTTCATCTAGAAGGGATTCTATTTACAAAGGCTGAGAGCATATGGATTCTAATGGATATAATTTAAGAAATTGTTGTTAATTGCCGCTAGATCCTCAAATGTTCAGTCAACTTGCATGGACTACTATTCTTACTTATCCAAGGTATT
>JAGDQO010001278.1:0-18468 GCA_018342035.1 Solanum appendiculatum
CGATACTCGAGAAAATTGCAATTTTCTTGATTTTATCTAAAATATGTCAGAATAATTCAAGGTATTTTTTGAGCTTAGGATAATTTTCTCTGGAAAATTCATTGATTTTGAATATAGGATTTGGATCTATTTTCTGACTCATGGTTGTAGAAGATAGAGGGACAGGCCTTCCTGAAAAAGAGGCTCTTTCTTTGGAATCTTCAATTTGTCTAGAAACGACATGAAGAATTTGATTTGTATAATTATTCTGTTCTATAATCTTGTTGATTTCAAGATTGGTGGCAAGGACAGAAGGTTTTTCTTCAGAGAGGATTTTGAAAGGAGAAGCTTTTATAATAGTTCCGGAAATAGGGATATTTATTCCTTCAAGAGGAGGGGTAATGCTTTCAACAACCTTGTTTGAAGTAGTATACCATTTATTGATAATGACTTTAAGAGAGTCTTTCTGATTATCAATTTTGCCGGTCATTTCAAACCATTTGAAGATATCTATTTCACATTGGATTCTTTTCATATCCAACATCCAAGAGTTTGCAAAATTCTCTCTTTCTGTGAGAGTATAAGTAGCCTTATACCAATCTCTGTTGATTTGGTTATGAGGATGAGTCCAAGATTCTTGCAGAGTCTGAGGATTAGGAATAAAATCCTTTTCAGATTTGATCATCTTTAAATGATCAGGTATAGAATCTTTTTGATTGGGAGGTGGTTCCATTTCACTGGCTGTAGGACTACCAGGGATTTCTTGATAAAAAACTTTAGGGACATTTCCCGAAAAATCCACACCAGTAACTTTTCCTTTGTCATTATCTCTTCGGATAAGTTTTTCATCTTCATCATCCTCCGGGGTTTTTGAAGAAGAGGGTGGGTGAGGAGCAGATGGCGAATAAGGAGCCATCCTAGCTGGGACAGACGAACAAGACGCTCTTCTAGAAGCAGTTCTGGATAAAGAATTCTCAAGGAATTTTAGATCTATAGAACCATCAGGGTATTGAATTACCCTTTCAATACGAGATCTCTCTGAATGAGAGTAAAAGGGTTGAGTGATTGCATCAAAATGCCATTCATCGTTAGACAGAATGTCATTCCAATTGATCAATCTAGGGACGAATATTGAACTATGCTCATGATTGGCCTCCATAAGCATGGTTACACCCTTCTGGCTCTCAATTCGAGCCTTTGGTGCAAGAGTAGTAGACATAAGCCGATAATATATCTGTAAAATAATCGCATTCTCTCGAGTTTTGGCTTTGGCTATTAAGATTTTTAAGTTTTGACATTGAAGTGTCAAAGAGTCCAATGACATAGGAATCATTAAATGTCTATTGAAAAGTAAGGATACAAATTAACGTAAACCGGCCACGGCCTAGAATTACTTTGAAGAACACCTAACAGCGAATCATCAATTAAGAAATCTGTCATCTCTAAGGAGGACAGCAAATAGGAATATCTTAAGCCTTTCCTGCAACAGGGGCTTAACAGCAACTTGCACTAACCAATATGCAAATAATTGAATTTATTTTTATAACGATTAATATCGTTAGCATTCAACAAACGAATAATTTCAAGAGAATTATTGATAGCAACAGTTGATTCACAAGTTTTAATATTGTGATTAACAAATAAATTAAATTTACTTAAATGATAAATAGCTTTAAAAGGTTCTTCTGGTATATTCCAGTTTTGAAGATCATTTTCAAGCTTAGCAATCTTAGTTGCTTGGGAGGATAAATTAACACTGTTTAAAATATGCTGGTTGGTTTCCATTTTTAAACAATACTGTCTTAAGGACTTATAGACAAAATTATATCAAATATAAACAGATAATTCAAGCATGATCAATCAATAATAATATAAAAATATGCAAAGAGATATTAAAGATCTAGATCTTAGTTTCTAAGGGAGGTTCTCTTGGTTTTACATCTGTTCTTTCTCTAGAGTTATCTTGGCTACGGGATCACCATACAAGGTCTAATGCTCTCCTAGCTTGACGACCTATTCAATTCGGCTAGCCAACATATGAACCGGGTATTATTCGGTTACCTCACACACTTAGAGAAGAATGAACACCTCACACCAGTTATAGAAACAAGATTAAGAACATAATATCAAATAACATATTAAAATATTAAAATAGATTAATCAAAGCTTAAATAATCAATTCATAAATTAATAAAAATTTTGTCATGCCCAGACAGTAATATGGTACTTAGCTGCCTCATGCTAGGTAACGTATACTGCCAACCTTGGTCTGATACCATACGGTCGGCGGTAATCCTCCGAGTTGTATTAGTAATACGACAAGATTTATACTGCCAAATGGCTCTGGTCGTAGAATGACAGATTCTTCAATTTTGGATGATTCCGCTGTTTAGGTGTTCTCAAAGTATATCTAGCCGATGGCCCGGTTTCTTAATTGTTATCCTAACTTTTCCCACCTAGACATTAATGATCTATGTCCATGGACTCTTGACACTCAATGTCAAAACTAAAAATCTTCAATAGCAAAGCAATACTCCCCCGAGAAATAGCGATTATTTACAGAGTATATTATCCGGCTTATGTCTCACTATCTCTTGCACCAAAAGGCCTCGACATTGAGAGGCCAAAGGGTGTAACCATGCTTATGGAGGCCAATATGAAGCATAGGTTCAAATTCCGTGCCTAGATTGGATCAATTGACATGACTTCTGTCTAACGTGAATGCATTTGATACCAATAACGGATCGGCGGTAATCCTCCGAAGTTGTATTAGTAAAATACGACAAGATTTATACGAAGAACAAAAGAGATTATTAAAAACTCACAGATTTTTATTTATATGAACATCAACATGAAAGAGCTACAGGCGGAAGCATTAAAAACATAGGGAGAGAGAGAGAGAGGTTTTCAGTATTGGGTACAATAGCTGATGCCTTCACTAATGAGAGAGTCCCTTCTTTTATAGAGTAAGAAGATGCTCTTTACATTATTTGACCGTCTATTGTCGGTTGAGTGGGGCTAGCTTTTACTTAAAGTAAAGTATTAGATTCCTTTTTAGGAATAGTAAAATGTCTCCTTTTGAAAAGTAATTCCGACCTTTGGCCTCTACTTTTCTGAAGAGTCAAGTTGCTATTCATAATCAGGGTCCACATAAGACTGTGCAATTCCTTTTAGGTCGCACATGTCTCCATTACTGCTGCCCGAAGATGCTGCATCACTGACGAGTTGCATGATTTGTGTTTCTGTATAATCTTCAAGATTATCCATAGCTTTTTTAAGTTTAGCTTTAAGTTCTTCTTTTGAAGTCTTGGTTTTACCAGGTTTGACAACTGGAGTATTAACGATGGGTCTTCCAACTGGCTTGGGAGTCCATCCTTTGATCATAACCTCTTTAGCTAAGAAACGGATTTTATCTATTTCTACCTTGGTAAAATTCCAAGAAATAATATAAGAAATTCTTTTCTGAATAAAGAACTTACATAATTTAATATATTCTGGGAGAGTAGATATCTCCGGATTATTCTGAAACTCACTGAACTTGACGTGGAATTGTTGTGGCAATATCTGCAAATTTCCCCCAAAGATGTTCCACCATTCGTAGAACCATTTGGGAATAATTGATTTAATTACCTGGGGGCAATATTTGACGAACCAAGTATGTCTTGGTCGGAGATACATGAAGTTAAACCAAGCTGATTTGTAATCATGCCAATTGTAAGTTTGTGGCCTATGAGGCATTGTTAATGACACTGGAGTGTGTAAATGATCCGTATACCATTCGAACGGAGACAAGATTCTCTTGATTGTGAATCTGGAGTATCTGATAAAGTCAGGGTTTTGATCATCCCTGTTATGTTCAATCTCGATGGATTCGGTATCTACCAGAATAGCTTCATAAAATTTTCTGGTTTTGTAGGAACAGTCTGTATCAACAAAGTTGCCATCTGTGTAGCAAGGCTTGATAAGAGTACTAACTTCAAAGTTTTCAAATTCTCTATCTAAAGCAAGTAGAGGTAACATTTGGTTTGTTACAAAATCAAATTTTTCTTCTTTTGGAATAGAAGTTTGAGTAGGAGTGGGAGTAAGTATTTCAGGCTTAACAGCTTGGGCAAAAGACTCAGGGGTCTTCATAGTATAATTGTCTTTGGTTTGGACATTAGAGCTTGAAGCTCCTGGAGTTAGAGGTCTGTTTGGCCTTAATTGTATCAACTTGGTAGGATTGGGAGGAGGAAGAGCAGGCAATTTGGGATAGTCTGCCAACATAGTGAATCTATTGTCAAATACCGGTCTTTGTGGGGTTTTTGCCGGTGTCATTGGAGGTAAGACGAATGGTTTCGTCAGAGGTTTTCCTTCTTTCGAAGGAGTATTAGGCTTGAAAGGCCTCATTTTTTCCCTGTAAAAATTCTCTTGTTAGAAAATCAGGTAAAGAGTTATTTTCTCCTTTTATAAAATCTATTTGAAAATCAAAGCTAGATAATAGAGCTTGCCATCTAGCAAATATTTGTTTTGAAACAAGATTTTTTACATCCTTTTGTAAAATTTCTTTAGCTGATTTACAATCAACTCTTAATAAAAATTCTTTATTAATTAAGTCATCTTGAAATTTTGTGATACATAGCACTATAGACAAGATTTCCTTTTTAACAGTGGAATAATTCTTCTGGGCAGAATTCCAGATTCCAGAAGTGAACCTAACTAATTGTTCAGGGGATTCTAAGGATTTTCTTTGTTTAAGAATACCTCCATAACCAATATCTGACGCATCGGTTTCTACGATCATAAAGTCATTAGGATTAGGAATACCTAGACATGGAAGACTTTGAACTAATTTCTTAATGGCTATAACAGCCTGAGTTTGTTCAATTCCCCAAGGAATTGGAGTCTTCTTAAGCCTTTTATATAAAGGTTCACAGGTTTGTCTGACTTTTGGTATGAAATCAGCCACATAGTTTAAGCTTCCCAAAAATCTCTGCAATTGGGTTTTGTCAATAATTTCATCAGGGAATTTGGATGAGAACTCGATGGCTCTACAAATAGGTTTATAGCTTCCTTGGTAAAGATCATGACCTAAGAATCTAATCTTAGTTTGAAAAAGCTTAATCTTCTTGGCACTGACTACTAGACCATTTATCTTAACAATCTTAAAGAAAGTATTAAGATGCTTGAAATGAGAATCAATATCATCAGAGAAGATAAGCACATCATCAATATAAACAATGGACATGTAGCTATAATTATTGAAAATGTTATTCATAATATTTTGAAATTCAGATGGGGCATTTTTTAACCCAAAAGGCATGACATTCCATTCATATTGTCCAAACGGGACATTGAAAGCAGTTTTATATTTATCTTTATCAGCAATTTGTATTTGCCAAAAACCAGATTTCATATCAAACTTACTATAGACATTAGCCTTATAAGTTCTTTTTAACAAATCTCTTTTATTAGGTATAGGATACCTAATCCATTTCAAAACAGCATTTAAAGGTTTATAATTAATAACGAGTCTAGGTGCTCCTCTTTCTTTTTCAGCACTATTGTTAACATAGAAAGCAGAGCAACTCCAAGGAGATTTAGAAACATTAATAATTTTATTTTTTAATAAATTATCAATTTCTATTTTACAATAATCAAGTAATTCATGATTCATTTGAATAGGTCTAGCCTTAGTAGTAATAGCCTGTTCATTAAATCCATCAATGTAAGGTAAATCCACAATATGCTTTTTTCTTTCCCAGAATGCATTTGGAAAATCAGAGCAAATTTCATTTTCGAATTTTTTATGAAGATTGGATATTTTAACTTCCATCTCCGGGGTTTTTAAAATTTGCTCAATTTTTTTAATTTTTATTTCTTCTTTGAGAAAATTAACATGTTGAGATAAAGAGTTTATTCTAAAAACGGTCTTATCTCTGATAAAATTACTTTCATCTTGAGAAAGAGTTTTAACAAATGGAAAATGTAACTCTTTTCCCAGAATGGAAGTAGTAATACCATTAAGATTAGTAATGAAAGGTTTTATCTGAGAGATAAAAGGAATTCCAAGAATTATGTCTTCATTAATATCTTCAGTGATAATAAAATCATTGGTCAAACAAATATTGTTATTGCAAATATGAGCTTTAGAAAGCTTATAATTAATTTTTAGCAATTCGCCAGTAGCAGAATATAATTTGGAAGTACTTTTCTCTAAGTACTTTGTAGGAACAATACCCTTAACAATGCAATTTCTATCTGCACCACTGTCGAGCAAAGCAATTTTATTAATAACAAAATTCTTACTAACAACAATTTTGATAGGAATATGATGACTCTGAGGTCTAACAGAAGTAATAACATCGATACCTGGACAAGAGGTAGTCGCGATATCAGGAGTAGGTGTGGCAGAAAGATCAATATTAAAAGGAGGATAATCTAGGTTATCCTTTTCAGGGATATCATCTATTTCTTCATCGAGATTTTGTTTATCAATCTCTTTGAGGATTTTATCAGTAATGACATCAGTTTCGACTTTCCCAAGTCTAGATTTAATGTCTTTGATTTCTTCTTTGAGAGTCTTAACTTCTCTATGAAGATCAGAAATAGTAGGTTCAGCATTTCTTTCGAACCTATTTATGATTTGTTTCATGCTGAAAGGTTCAACCATAGTACGAGCTTTAGGTTTTTCCTTTTGGTTGAGAATGAGATTCTTGAGTTCTACAAGATATTTTTTCCTAGCTTCTTCATTATCAATATGTTCGATAATGTCGAAGAGAGCTTCTTTAGAGTCGTTACTAAGGACTCTGATTTGAGGAATAGTTTCACAAACACAGAAAGCCTCAGTACAATTGCAATCTTTTCCTGATTGACTAGAATCTGAATCATAATCGACGTTGATATCTTCTTCGTCGCTATATTCAGCAAAGTTATTTGAAGAATCGGATAAAGGTTCTTCAAGAATAGAAAAAAGTTTTTCTTTTGTTGCCTCGTCTATTTCAAGACTGTTGATCTTCTTCTGTTTTCCAGATCTGCATTCACTAGCTCTATGGCCAGATTTTCCACAAGTCCAACATACATCCTCTTTGGATTTCTTAAATCCTTTTCTTCCTTTTCTTCTTTTTGAAGATTTCTTATATTCCTTATCAGAAGTTCTTCTAGATTTGCTGCGATGAGTTTTCTTGCTATCTTTGCTTTCCTTTCTAATTTTTCTAGAAGGAGGGGTTAAAGTAACAAATCCGAAGTCTTGGCAGAAACTTCCCAATTCTCTTCTAGACGAAGATTTTTCCTTTTTAAGTTGATGCTTCAACTTAATGTCTGTGCAAAGTTCTAATCCTACAGTGTTTATTACACTAATAAGATCACCATATGTCATTTGATCATAAGGAATTTTTCCATCATTCCTATCTTGGATTTTGGTTCTTACCTTATCGGCAAAGAGAGGAGGGAGACCGCTAACAAATCTTTCTTTCCAAAAGTCTAAGTTACAGTCTGGTCTAATCATAACCTTTTGCATAAAATTATACTTATACCAGGTGAAATCATCTAAAGAAGGACAACTAATATTGTTAAGGATTTGGAGACTCCTATCCTGAAACAATTTTGGTTCTCCTATAAAATGTTTAGCAATGTGGTATAGAAGGGTAGCACATGCATCTTCTTTAACCACTTCAGTTGGAACTTCAGTAGTTCCTTCCATCTTAACTACTATCTCAGTAGCATGAGCTTCATAGATAATTTTCTTAGTTTCTTCTGAAACATAATTATCCCACCAATGTTTAATCATACCAGTAAATCCTGCAACAATCATAGAAGCAGCTTCCTTATCAGATGAATTTCTTATTTTATAAGCTGTGATTGCTATTCCCATCTCGTGGAGCTTGTTGTATATTTGATGTTCTGCAAGACCATCTATGTTCCATTCAGTAATACTACTTCCTTCATGAGAAGAAGTGGATAGAAAAGCATTTTCCTCATACTGGAGATCAGGGAAGGAAGGTCTTTTATGATAGTTTTTTCGGTTATGAAATCTATCATTGGAGAGTTTTTGGACAAGATCATCTTTTTCTTTTATGGTAGCAACTTTTTTACCACCAATAACGGATTGACGAAATTCTTCTGTAGTAGGGATGGAAGAGGTTTTCTTATTTTTTCCCGATATAGAGAAATTGGCAAGTTTTTCATTGATTTTATCTAAAATATTGTCAGATATATCAAAGGTATTTTTGAGCTTAGGATAATTTTCTCTGGAAAATTCATTGATTTTGAATATAGGATTTGGGTCTATTTTCTGACTCACGTTTGTAGAAGATAGAGGGACAGGCCTTCCTGAAAAAGAGGCTCTTTCTTTGGAATCTTCAATTTGTCTAGAAACGACATGAAGAATTTGATTTGTATAATTATTCTGTTCTATAATCTTGTTGATTTCAAGATTGGTGGCAAGGACAGAAGGTTTTTCTTCAGAGAGGATTTTGAAAGGAGAAGCTTTTATAATAGTTCCGGAAATAGGGATATTTATTCCTTCAAGAGGAGGAGTAATGCTTTCAACAACCTTGTTTGAAGTAGTATACCATTTATTGATAATGACTTTAAGAGAGTCTTTCTGATTATCAATTTTGCCGGTCATTTCAAACCATTTGAAGAAATCTATTTCACATTGGATTCTTTTCATATCCAACATCCAAGAGTTTGCAAAATTCTCTCTTTCTTTGAGAGTATAAGTAGCCTTATACCAATCTCTGTTGATTTGGTTATGAGGATGAGTCCAAGATTCTTGCAGAGTCTGAGGATTAGGAATAAAATCCTTTTCAGATTTGATCATCTTTAAATGATCAGGTATAGAATCTTTTTGATTTGGAGGTGGTTCCATTTCACTGGCTGTAGGACTACCAGGGATTTCTTGATAAAAAACTTTAGGGACATTTCCCGAAAAATCCACACCAGTAACTTTTCCTTTGTCATTATCTCTTCGGATAAGTTTTTCATCTTCATCATCCTCCGGGGTTTTTGAAGAAGAGGGTGGGTGAGGAGCAGTCCTCGAAGGAGCAGATGGCGAATAAGGAGCCATCCTAGCTGGGACAGACGAACAAGACGCTCTTCTAGAAGCAGTTCTGGATAAAGAATTCTCAAGGAATTTTAGATCTATAGAACCATCAGGGTATTGAATTACCCTTTCAATACGAGATCTCTCTGAATGAGAGGAAAAGGGTTGAGTGATTGCATCAAAATGCCATTCATCGTTAGACAGAATGTCATTCCAATTGATCAATCTAGGGACGAATATTGAACTATGCTCATGATTGGCCTCCATAAGCATGGTTACACCCTTTTGGCTCTCAATTCGAGCCTTTGGTGCAAGAGTAGTAGACATAAGCCGATAATATACTCTGTAAATAATCGCTATTTCTCGAGTATTGGCTTTGCTATTAAGATTTTTAGTTTTGACATTGAGTGTCAAAGAGTCCATGACATTAGGATCATTAATGTCTATTGAAAAGTTAGGATAACAATTAAAGTAAACCGGGCCATCGGCTAGATTACTTTGAAGAACACCTAACAGCGAATCATCAAAATTAAGAAATCTGTCATCTCTAAGGAGGACACAAATAGGAATATCTAAGCCTTTCCTGAACAGGGGCTTAACAGCAACTTGCACTAAACCAATATGCAAATAATTGAATTTATTTTTATAACGATTAATATCGTTAGCATTCAACAAACGAATAATTTCAAGAGAATTATTAATAGCAACAGTTGATTCACAAGTTTTAATATTGTGATTAACAAATAAATTAAATTTACCTAAATGATAAATAGCTTTAAAAGGTTCTTCTGGTATATTCCAGTTTTGAAGATCATTTTCAAGCTTAGCAATCTTAGTTGCTTGGGAGGATAAATTAACACTGTTTAAAATATGCTGGTTGGTTTCCATTTTTAAACAATACTGTCTTAAGGACTTATAGACAAAATTATATCAAATATAAACAGATAATTCAAGCATGATCAATCAATAATAATATAAAAATATGCAAAGAGATATTAAAGATCTAGATCTTAGTTTCTAAGGGAGGTTCTCTTGGTTTTACATCTGTTCTTTCTCTAGAGTTATCTTGGCTACGGGATCACCATACAAGGTCTAATGCTCTCCTAGCTTGACGACCTATTCAATTCGGCTAGCCAACGTATGAACCGGGTATTATTCGGTTACCTCACACACTTAGAGAAGAATGAACACCTCACACCAGTTATAGAAACAAGATTAAGAACATAATATCAATTAACATATTAAAATATTAAAATAGATTAATCAAAGCTTAAATAATCAATTCATAAATTAATATAAATTTTGTCATGCCCCAGACAGTATATGTACTTAGCTGCTCATGCTAGGTACGTATACTGCCAACATGGCTTTGATACCAATACTGACTATCAAAGAAGCTAAAACTAAATGATAAAATCAACAAATTCGAGCAACTGCCTGGAGAGTTAATGAGTGTTGCATGGGAACAATTCACAAGCTGTCTAAGAAGTGTCCCAAACCATCGAATTGATGATGAGTCACTTATGGAGTTCTTCTACGGAGGATTGGATGACAATGGTAAAGCGCTGGCAGATACTATCACCGGAGGATCCTTAGAAGCAAACACATTTGAGCAAGTGATAGAAAAGTTTGAAAGAATTGCCAAAACTAACAAGGCCTGGTGTACTAGAGGTGCAGATATTGCGAGGAGTACTTTTTCAGTACAGGCAACCCATAACCAAGCAAATAAAGAGATGCTTCAAGAGGTATCTCAATTAAGAACGAAAGTTGGCCTAGTGTTAAAACATTTAGATGCTGGTGCAGAAAAGGTTAATGTCGTTAACTACCAAAATAGAGCACCACCTAAAGATGACTATGGATATGAAGAGGATGCCAACTATGTGAATGACCAGACAGGGCTTTTCAGACTTACGCTCAAGCATCTAATCTGGATACTTGGTGCCAAGGTCAAGGGAATCAAGGTTGGAACTACAACAATTACAATCGGGAAGGCAACTACAACTGGGATGGAAACTACAATCATGACAACAATGACAACTGGAATGGGTATAATGACAAAAATTAGAGCCGTGAAAGAGAAGGCGAATGGGCAAGGAATGAAAACAATAGAGCTGAAAAAGGTGGTCCTTACGTCCCACTAAGAAATCGAGATAGAGGATCAAGTTTGGCATGAATTGAAGCCATGATGTTCAAGATGATGAAAAGGTTCGACTCAATAGATGATAATGTGAAAGAGATGCACACTGATCTATCAAGCATAGGTCAAAAGGTAGATTCACATGCGGTATCTATTAAGCAAGTTGAGCAGGAGTTAGGTTAACTTTTTTCATCTATGAATCTACGTCAAAAATGAACACTCCCTAGTAATACTATCCAAAATCCTAAGAATGATGGGCATTGCATGGTAGTCACTACAAGAGGTGTGAAGTGGACCACTGATCCCTTTATGCCAACATTTGTGGAAAGTTCTAAGGAAACCTAAGAGGCTGAAGTTGAAGAAGTGGAGAAACCCAAAGATCAAGTTGGGAAAGAAGAGGATTCCACTGAAAAGATAATTCTGATGCTCCGGCCTCTTTCTCCTTTTCCCCAAAGATTAGTCAAGAAAACCGAGGAAGGTAAATATCACAAGTTCATCTCAATGTTTAAACAACTCTCAATCAATGTTCTCTTGATTGAAGAACTAGAACAAATGTCTGACTATGCCAAGTTCATGAAGGATCTAGTGACTAAAATAAGAGCTGCCAGTTTTATAAGGATTACAAGTTGCAACATTGTAGTGTCATTGCCACTAGATCGTTAGTGCAAAACAAAGAGGATCTTTGATTTTTCACCATTCCATGTACGATTTGCGTATTACATTTTGCTAAAGCCCTGTGTGACTTGGGTGCTAGCATTAACTTGATGCCTCTATCAGTGTTCAAAAGTTAGACTTGGGAGCCCCCAAACTGATTGCAATGTAGCCACTTATGGTTGATCACACTGTCAAAAAACCAATTGATGTCCTTCATGATCTTCTAGTTAAGGTTGAGGCATTCATATTTCCTACGAACTTTAGGATCATAGATTGCGAGGTTGACTTTGAAGTATCCATCATCTTAAAGAGACCATTCCTTACAAATGGACGTTCTTTAGTTGATATGGAGAAAGGGCAGATGAACTTCAGATTAAATAATGAAGAGGTAACTTTCAATATTTGTAAGTCAATGAAGCATCAAAACAATCTCAAGGTGGTGTCCGTTGTGAATATGACTATTGAGAAGCAACCAGAAGTGCCAATTGAAGAACGATTTGGTGTTGAGGCGTTAGTGACTGTAATCATGAATTTTGATGGAGAGTACATTGCGGAATATGATGAGATGGTGAATGCACTTGATGGCATTCAAAAGTTTAATCATGCACCAAAGAAGCTAGATTTAGATCTAAAGAATAGAGAGACTATCACGCCCCAAAATTAGGAGGCATCACTGGCACTTGATACCGTATTCAATCGAGTTAGCCACTGAAATATACAAGCTAACTAAACTGTGGGAAAAAAAATGCGACAGTACAACATCTGAAATGCAATGCCTGGACCATTAATTTCCTGGCCTGAATAACAGAAAACCATATAAAGAATGGTAGACAAGCAAAAAATAAAGATATACTAGCTAGCTGACGAAGCCACAACTGAAGACATTCATACTTATAAACACATATATATACATGCCAAGCCTATGGGCTAAAGATTGAAACCTACAAAAGAAACCAAGAATATTGTGTCCACAATAGCCTCTACAAGTGATATAAGCACTATCGAGACAAGGCCCCGAAAATACCAAAATTGTACAACAAAACAAAACATCATCTGATAGCCCCAAGATAAGATGGAGCTTACCAACTCACAGCTGAACCCGAATCCTAGCACGTGGGTCGATCAGAATCTCTGTCTGTACCTGCTCGTACCAAACAAAAAAAGTTGCATCCCCAGGCAATGAGACATCAGTACGAATAAAAATGTACTGGTATGTAAGGTGAAAAGTAAAATCATAAGTAGCTACTATAAAAAGTGCAATAGAGATACCACCTGAAATAGAAACTCAACTAATCTCCATGGCTGACATTTGACCTCCTACTTTTTAAATATGCATGGTATGCTCATGTAATCGTATGTCACAAATACATATATGTAGATGCAAATACATGACATACCCAACCAAATGCTAGCAATGGCGGTGCCTCTTGGTAGCCAATCGACATCATATTCACCAACTTGTGGCCATCTGTGTCTCATACGTATAAATATAGGCAATAGGCCCCATACCTCCCAATTATAGTTCTGGAGTAGAATGCATAGCATGTCATGTCATGGATTCATAATGCATATATGTTACCATAGTCATGTTTCCAATCTTGGCCTGTTTGTACTCTTATTCTCATAACCTCGTATCACTTTTGTATAACATGTAAATGTCTCATGGAACCTCATATATTTTTCCGAAGAAGCTTGAAAACTTAATTCGACTTTTAGAAAGATAACATAACATTGAAGGTGTTCATAAAAAGCTTAAGGTGCTTCACTTATTTTCTAGATAATTTATAAAAGTAAGTATTTCAAAAATCAAGTGTTTTAGTAGTTTAAACATTTAAGTTATATTTGAGAGTTTTAAAAATCGTGTGTTACTTTAAAGATTTTTCAAAATACACTTTAGTGGGAAAAGAGGATTGGTTACAAATACTAAATGTCTCCCCTAATATTTTTAAGTCACACCACCCAAAAAAGGATAAGAATTCATACATATGGACATATAGTCATGGAAACCGATAAAATGACATGTAGATGTCGAATTCCCTATTTATCAAACCGAGTGGAATATCAACATAATAACATCATGAAAATAATTCAGCTGCAATCTGTCATGACCCAAGGTAGCCCCTAGATGTAACACGGAGTACAAGATCCCGAGAGGCCTCATACAAGCCCTTAGCATACATAACATACAAGATGATAGAGAAATAAGAGTTCAAAGAACATTTTATATCAAAGCATTACTCAAAACAGCGGAAGTCTACAACTCATGTCTCAAAGCCTTCTAACATCATAGAATAAGAGTAAAAGCGATAGGGATGCAGCCCAATACAATATCGAACATAAGAAAAGACATCAAAGTAAAATCCGACAAGGCTATGTTCTCGGGTGGATGAGGACTCACCAAGTCTTCTTCTCAACTCTAAGTCAAAGCTCTAGCCACGAGTAGGAGAACTGCCACGTCCTACACCAAGGAAGTTGATGCAGGCAAAAGTATGCGTTAGCACAATTAAGTACTAAGTATTATAGCAATGAACATAAACACATAAATCATGCTAGAGAAAGACATAATCATGACATGTAATGGCCAAGCTAAAAACATGATAATCATGAGAAACATGAAACATAAAGCATGTATCAAGGCCAAAGCAAGCTAAATCATCTTTCTATCTTTTCTTTACTTCATCATGAGAACACTTATTCATTAACTTGAGGGGAATAGCCTTAACCGACATATAAGACCATGTGAGCTATCAACATGGAATCCGGTGTCTAGCCCACACCATAAAGGGGTGTCCTACTTGCCAAGGTAAGACCATGAACTTCTTAGCTTATGTGGATCCACTAGCTAGTGTCTATCATAGACCATCACCCTATGGGGGCACATAGGTTATGGGACATGGGTAATCACCACTTGTCCACTCGGTACTAAGCATACTTCCCACGGATTAATCACAGTTCATTTTATCCTAGGTAGACATGGGTAATCGCCTCTTGTCTACTTTAGCCATAAGCTCATTATTGGTAGACTTGGGCCGCTTTGTCTACATTAGGGTACATGGGTAATCGCCTCTTGTCCCTTCATTCATTAGAATAGCTCCTTAAGAACATGGGTAATCGTCTCTTGTTCTTTTAAGTCATATTGGGAGAATTACTTGAGAAAACCTTTCACAACTCAACCATAGAAACATCATGTCATAAATTTGGTACTTTACTCTCAAAGCACCCTTAACTCATCTTTTACTTCATATGAGACATGCATAAGTTCATTAGCCTTATCTTTACTTAGTTCATCATGCTCATAGTTCATAGGTCATAGAGTTCATATGGGTTCATGCAAGTTCTACTCATATCATGCAATTCAATGCAAGCTCATGCTTAGAAAGACATAATTAGGACAATTTACCCATACTTGAAGGAACTCACATAATAGAGGAAAATCATGCCTGATTTCATAGAGAATTCATAAACTTCATCAAATCATAACTCAACCCAACAATCAAAGCATAGATTATCAAATTGGGGAGAATTAGCTAGGGATCATGGGAGTTCATACAATCTTTACATCAAATCATGTAATTCGTGCACTAAGTTACTTTATCACGCTAAATCGTGCACTAGGAATCATAAAATCAATAATTGGAATCATAATTGAAGAACCCACAATGTTTGATCACAAACCCTAATTCAATTGGGGTAGAGTAACCTTTGAAAATCATGAAGAAGAGGAAGGACCCATTGGAGGAAAGGACTCCTAATGGTGAATACTATCATACCTCAAGGAAATCCACAAGAAATTGGAGAAGATCAAAGGTCTTCAATGGAGGATCCTAGCTTCTTCTTCTTCCTTGAAACTTTGAGAGAGTTTCTTTTTAGAGAGAGAAATATTTGAGAGGAAATATTTGGGAATGAAAAATAATGAGAGGAATTAGGCTTAGAAAGTATTTATAGGTCTTAGATCAAGGGCATAACGGACTTAGCTTAATAGGTAATCAATTAGGAAAAAGACCAAAAAGCCCTTAATTAAAAACTGTCGGGGCCAATCGACGGATAGGATCTACGGTCGGTACATCAATTGATGGACCGTCATGCTCTTCCGTCAATTGATTCAGAAAGTCCATTTTGAGCTGAAAATTTGGTTAAGTCTGGAAGGCATATACGGGATCCATCTACCGCCCGTCAACTGAACTACGAACCGTCCTTCTACTCCAGAGATCAAAGTTCAGAAATTTGGAAATCCTGAAATTTCACAGTGCCATTAACGGTCCCCACCTACGGCCCATCAATCTATCTACGGCCCGTAGGTGGCCTCCGTAGGTCACTATCGTCAGGTGAGTTCTGCATTTTAAAATCCTTTGGAAATCTTGGGGTATTACACAATCCCAATGCCTTTCACAGAAAGTCTTTCTAGCAATACAATAGCAAAATATCGCATTAGGCATTTTAGTAATTTCCTAGGAGTCGTGCTAAAAGAAGGACGGAGCTTAGCCTTAACATACCTTTCCACTGAACGCTCGAATGGTTGTAGTTTCTTCACGTAAGTTGTTTCTTACGTCCTAAGCATCTCAAACACTATATATACACAGCTAGTACACATATATAAACAATTTATAATTGGGCTTAAATCGGAAGATTTTCCATATAGCCCTAACTTGATGAAACATCCGTAGAACTTAAAGAAACACCAATAACAACCAAGTTATATCTTCAAAAACTAGCTCCAAACGAAGCTAATAGAAGGGGAAAATGATTGGCACGTGTAGAGATCACGTTTCTAGGCACCGGGGCAACCTTTAATGGTAGAAGTCGCTAAAAACTAACATTCATCAACCAAGAACTCCATTAGAACCCTCTATTTAGATTTCTTTTTTGTTAGGAAGTGAAAAGAAATGTTTTTATGGGTTGAAACATCGAGTAGCCGACATACCATATTTTTCTGACCCGACCCGGTTCGTGACCCAAATTCTGCCCCGACATTCTGTAGTAAAACACTCATAACATTGTACTACGATGTCGGTTTGATGTGAGGGTCTGTGCATTGCAAACTAGACTCATAGACGTTCTCTTTGATAGGACATGGGTCTTGTAACTCATTATATAATGGGAGAAAACATCAAATACATTTTACCCAAAGTTCTGAAAATTTTATTAGAGAAACTTCGATAAGTTTTGCTGACTTTCGATTTGCTAATTTCCTTGACTTCTAAACTTAACATACAACCATTGTGCTATTAAAATATCTCATAACACATTATTCTTAGCATGTTAGACACTCATAGGCTTATCCCCAAGGTATGGGTTAATTTAAAGCTTTCAATTGGGTGAGGTGCTACCCGAGCCATTTATCTAATCCCGAACCTTTGTTTGAAGGATTTCTTTGACCTAAAACTTTAGTTTAGTTCCTTGATATTGTCACCCATTTTCAGTCTTATTCTCTAGCGTACTATATCAAGTCATATGCTCCTCATTTAATAACACCACGCTACGCCACATATATTATGCAAGAACATAAAAAATATGGGATTTCACAGAGACCTCGCCTAAAAAACCATCCATAGATGAAACTCCAAAGTTGGAACTCAAAGCTCTCCCATCTCACTTGAGGTATGTGTTTCTGGGCCAAAACAATACTTTGTCAGTTATCATTGTTGCAAATCTAGATGAAAGGCAAGTCAAGGCATTGACATCTAAGTTGAAGCAGTTCAAAAGAGTCATTGGTTGCACCATTGCTGACATAATAGGTATTCCACCCAACATTTGCTCTCATAAAATCCAAATCATGCCTGATTGTAAACCCAACATTGAGCCCCAAAGGAGACTTAAATCGCCTATGCAATAGGTCGTCAAGATGGAAATCATCAAGTGATTGGATGCTATAGTGGTTTATCCAATTGCTGACAGTATTTGGAGCTACAACTAGTTAAAGATGGAAGATTATAGAAGGAAATCAAATAGGCATCTTAATTGATTAGATTTAATATAATAAGATATCATATATAAAAGTGTAGTTAAAGAATTAGAATTGAGTTATGCCACTGTTGTCACGTGGCATCAAAAATTGTTGAGGTGGTGCAGTGTCACGCAGAAGCTCTATTTCTTTGGATTTTGGGTTTCTCAATTTGTTTTGGATTCAATTATTTTATTTAGAATTTTCTACATTTATAAATAGTCCATAAGAATAATTCTTGAAGGGAGGAGGACACAACTTAAAAAATAATTTTTAACCTAGAAAGAGTTATGAGCAGTCATGGAGGCCAAAGAATTTGGATTTTATCTTTTCTTCTATTTTATTAATTATTTTTACATATTTTCTTTGAATGATTTGTTGTAATTGCTCCATGTCTATGTGGAGTTAAACTTCTCGTTCTAAGATTATGTTAACTTACAAAATGATTGTTAGTGATTCTTGATTCGGCATATTTGCTTATCATATTACTTGTTCTTATATTCTTGTGCTTACTATTTTAATGCTTGATCATCATTAGAATAAACTTACTATCTTCTCTTGAGTTCAGGAGAGGAATAGAGGGATAGAACGTAGAATATAAGGAGCATGATATTTTATTGCATACCACTTGAATTGATTTATGTCTAGATAGGAATATGCCTAGGTGTCGTGCTTGGTTCAAACATGGAAAGACAACTTACTGCTCTATAGTTGATTCAATCTATCCCCGTTCAA
>JAGDQO010001279.1:600000-1051628 GCA_018342035.1 Solanum appendiculatum
TCCGTCATCTGAGATCGATACTTCAGACCTTGAGGGAGAACAAGTTGTACGCCAAGTTGTCCAAGAGTGAGTTTTGACTCGAATCTGTGGCTGTCTTAGGACACGTGGTGTCCAAGGAGGGTGTTCAGGTCGATCCAGCCAAGATCGAGGTAGTGAAGGGTTGGACGAGGCCTACTACTCCTTCCGAGATTTGGAGTTTTGTGGGGCTAGCATGCTTCTATCGGCGGTTTGTGCAGGGTTTCTCCATCATTGCACCGCCATTGACTAGATTGACTTAGAAGATAGTGGATTTTCAATTGTCCGATGAGTGTGAGGCGAGCATTCAAAAGCTCAAGGCTTTGTTGACTTCTGCTCCTGTATTGACCTTGCCAGATGAGGGTGTGGGTTTTACTGTATATTGTGATGCCTCCGGAGTTGGTTTGGGAGGTGTGTTGATGCAAAAGGGGAAAGTTATTGCCTATGCTTCAAGACAGTTGAAGGCTCACAAGAAGAACTACCCTGCTCATGATTTAGAGCTTGCCGCGGTGGTGTTTGTACTTAAGTTGTGGCGGCATTACTTGTATGGGGTTCATTGTGAGGTCTTCACTGATCATCAAAGTCTTCAGTACGTTTTCAGTCAGAGAGATTTGAACTTGAGACAGCGCAGGTGGCTTGAGTTACTGAAGGCCAATGTTGTGGCCGATGCTTTAAGTAGGAAGGCTCCTAGTATGGGGAGTCTCGCCGCGATTAGTGTTGATATGAGGCCCTTGGCTAGAGATGTTCAGATGTTAGCCAACAGTTTTGTCAGGTTGCAGGTTTCTGAGGAGAGCGGTGGTGTGATTGCATTCATTGAGGCCCGTTCTTCCTTAGTTGAGCAGATTCGTGAGCAGCAGTTCAAGGATGAGAAGTTGTGTCTCATTCAAGATAAGGTGAGGAGAGGTGAACCCAAGGAGGCTACACTTGATTCCGATGGAGTTTTGAGGATCGGAGGCTGGATTTGTGTGCCCAAGGTGGGTGAGTTTTTTAGACTGATTCTAGAGGAGGCTCATTGCTCTAGATATTCTATCCATCCGGGGACAGCGAAGATGTATCAGGATCTGAGTCAGCACTACTGATGGTGTGGTATGAAGAGAGACATAGCGGACTTTGTGTCTAGATGTTTGACCTGTCAACAGATCAAGTGTAAGCACTAGCAGCCATGAGGTATCTCCCAGAGGATGCCGATTCCTATTTGGAAGTGGGAACGGATCACTATGGATTTTGTTGTGGGTTTGCCTACCACCGTGGGTGGTTATGATTCTATTTGGGTGGTTGTTGATAGGCTGACTAAGTCCGCTCATTTCATTCCAGTTCGGGTGAAGTATACATCGGAGAAGTTAGCCCAGCTCTATATCAGTCAGATTGTTAGACTTCATGGAGTGCCAGTATCTATTGTCTCAGATCGGGGTTCCTTGTTCACCTCGCATTTCTAGAGAGCTTTACAGGATGGTTTGGGTACTCGGCTAGACATGAGCACAACCTTTCACCCTCAGACTAATGGTCAATCTGAGTGGACTATTCAGGTGCTTGAGGTCATGCTCCATGCTTGTGTTATTGACTTTGGTGCTAGGTGGGATCATCATTTGCCCCTAGCAGAGTTTGCCTATGATAATAGTTATTATTTCAGCATTCAGATGGCTCCATTTGAGGCTTTGTATGGCAGACGGTGTAGATCATCGATTGGGTGTTTGAATCGGCAGAGATGGATTCCTTAGACACCGACTTGCTTTAAGATGCCATGGATCTGGTTCGTGTGATTTAGAGTAGGCTGTTGACCGCTCAGAGTCGGCAGAAGAATTATGCCGATCAGAGAGTTCGTGATCTTGTGTTCATGGAGGGAGACCATGTTTGGCTGCGAGTATCACACATGAAGGATGTTATGCAATTCGGGAAGAAGGGCAAGCTTAGCCCTAGGTTCGTTGGCCCGTTTGAGATCTTAGACAGGGTGGGTGAGGTGGCCTATAGGTTGGCCCTACCAGCTAGCTTGTCGGTGGTGCATCCCGTGTTCCATGTCTCTATGCTACGGAAGTAATCCCGAATGAGTCGCATGTGATTGCCCTTGATTCTGTAGAGTTGGGTCCTGATTTAACATTTGAGGAGGAGCCTACAACTGTTCTTGATAGACAGGTCCGTAAGCTTAGGACCAAGGAGATTGCTTTAGTGAAGGTGCAGTGGAGTCACCGTTCAGTTGGAGAGGCTACCTGGGAGACCGAGTCTGACATGAGTGTCAGATATCTTCAGCTTTTCGACGCTTCAGTTACTTTCTTTTACTTTATGTTCAAGGACGAACATGGTTTTTAGTGGTGGATAATGTAATGACCCTGAAGGTCAACTTTTGTAATTTTTGTGAAATGACTGTTTTGCCCCTCCCGAGATTTGCCCCGGGTCATGTTTGAAATGTTTCCAAAGTTGGATGTGTGAAAGTTTGAGTTAAAATGAAGTTTATGAAAAGTTTTGAATTTTTAAGTCTTAAGTTCCCAATTTGTTGTTTTAGAGGTCAATCAGAGTTTCGGGACTCGGATGTGAATTATGTCGATTCCATCAGTTTTGGAATGTGGATTTTTGCCTAGGAGAGTTGATGGGGTATGTTTTGGGGCTATTTTGAGGATTTGAGGTCCTAAGTTGGAAATTGTGGAAATTTGATCATATGGTTGACTTTAGTCAACATTTGGAGATCTGATGCTCAGATGTCGATTCCGGCAATTTCTTTGGATTCGGGGGATGATTTTAGGCATAGGGGTGGCCTTGGTTGATTCTTAGAGGGTCCCAAGCATGTTTTGAGTTGTTGAGGCATGAGTTAGTTTTGAGGTTCTTCATCGGGTTACTTATCAAGGAGACATCGAATCCGAAGTCCGATGGTTTCATTGAGTCCGGAATGTCGAGTTTAGTGGGGTTGCATACCTGGTTTGTGTGCAAGGTGTTCCGAATGAATTTTGAGGGCCCATTCAGAGACTTGTGAAATTGCTATTTTCTGGTGCCAGTTATTTGGCCTCCGCGTTCGCTGAGGGTTGTTTCCCGCGTTCGCGGAGGGTAAGACTGGTGGCCTCCACGTTTGCGGAGTGGGACCGCATTCCCAGAGGGGGACCGTGTTGTTCTCCGCGTTCGCAGAGCGGTTCCCGCGTTTGCAGAGTGTGGGGACTTTGGTCGCCGCATTCGCGGGCCTAGCTGGCCGCGTTCGCGGAGGTCATTTAATGCCTGGCAGTGTAAAAATCGGGAAATGTCCCATTTTCATGATTGTGGAGCTTCTTGGGTGATTTTTGAAGGAGAAATTCTCGGGAATCAGTGTGGGTAAGTGTTTTTAACCCTTGGCTTTGATTACCCAATGTTTATATCATGATTTTGAATTGGAATTTGGGATTTTAAGTGTGTTTTTTTGTGTTTTGATGGAACTCCGAAAATTTGAGAAAATTGATGATGGTGAGCAAATTTGAGCTCTATTTTCTAAATGGTTTTCACCATTGAGTTCCTATGATATTGAGGATGAGTTTTATGAAAGAAATTCTTGATTCTAGTTCCGTTTTTGAAATCGGAGTTTGGGGTTGTTCCATCCTTTTCTTCTGAATTTCGTGTTCTTGGTCTTGATAGGCCCGGATTGTGATTGGGCTTTTGTTTGTGAATAGATTGTTTTGATTTGGATTGCTCACGGAAGGGAAAAGCTCTGATTGTTGGTTTATTCTGATTTGTTTAAGGCAAGTGAACTCTTAAAACCTTGTAAATCTCTTAGTATCTCGATTTCCTTACTTGATTGTGTTGGGGAGTAATGGGATTGAGGTGTTGGGTGAGTTCTTGCATGAATCAATCTAATAATAACTGTCGGGGTTAAGAAAATGGCTTGTGTGCTATGTGAAAGGCCAATGTGTGATTTGTCCATAGACTTGATATTGTTGAAGGATTGATGTGTTGCCATGATAGTCTTGATGTGATTATGATTGTGTTCAACCTGTCGTTTGCTCATTGTCTATTATGAAACTAGACTTGAGAATTTTGCTTAACGATTGACCCTACTTGCGATGAAAAAGGTAGAGAAATGGAGACTAGGCAATTGACATCATTGATATATATATATTGAGGATATTGACATATTGACTGTTGTTGTTGATATGTTGATGATAGTGTGACGTGATTTATCTTGATATGAATTGCGTTGTAATTGTGAACACTATCCTTCTCTCATTATTTGTGTGAACATGCTTGTGTGCATTGGTTCTGAGACACTATGATGAGACTCTTGATGATATATGGTCCTTGTGAGGCCAGTTGTGTGTTATGTCGAGGTTTCTGCTGCCGATATGAGATACCGAGGTTTCTTCCGGCGATATGTGATGCCGAGATTTTTACCTGTTATATGAGGTGCCGAGGTCTTTTGCGGTGGATACATTGTCCACTTGTGTCCCCCATAGGTTCCGATCTGAGATTCAGCGGATATGTATCATAGGACAGACATGCATTCATGACATGGCATTGTATTGCATTGTATTGTCTGATCCTTGCTATGGTAGTGCTATGTAGTGCCTTCTAATTTTGAGATGACTTGTTGATATTTGAGTTGAATTTCCTTGTTGATTTGTTAGTGGACTGTTTTTGAACTGTTGTGGAACGTATTTGGATATATCACTGATTTGTTGAGGATCTATTGTTTATATTTATCAGTTGATCTATGACTTGAGAATTTGTTAGGTTGGGCTGAATTTCAGTGCATGTTGTAGTTATAGGAGGTTCGGTTGGAAGTCTGTGTTTCATGATTCTTTTAGCTTTGCTTCGTTTTATTTGTTAATTTGCTGAGTACCGTGTTGTTTGGTACTCACCCTTGCTACTACACTTGTGTAGGACCTGAGCCAGGACCGTGATTTTGCTTCTCTCCCTTTCTCCATGGCTCATTGAGGATACTTGAGAGGTAGCTATTGATGCCGGCAATCCCTCTCTCGGCCTTTTTACTTATGTTTGTTCTATTTGAGACACAGACATTGAGACTTGAAGTTTTGTTTTGAATTCTATAATAGAGGCTTGTACATGTGACAACCAGTCATGGGTTTTGTTTAATAGATGAAGTCTTATGCCTTTCAATTATTTCTTCCGCTATTTCTGTTACTTTATTCCGCTTGTTGGGTTAGGCTGACTTGTCCTGGTGGGATAGGTTAAGTGCCATCACACCCAGTTTTGGGTTGTGACAAAAGGTTTTAAAACTCCAATTTACCCACTTCAACTCATTCTCCTAATTTCCCAAAACTTGACCAAATTCTCTTAAGTCTAAGGAAGATGAAGAAGAGCCAGGGTTCCATTTAAGTCTCTAAATTCTCCATTTTCCTGGGCTTAAAGGATCAAGGTATGTGTGTATTCACCCATGGAGTTCTTTCCTCCATGGGGTTCCCAAAGATTTCAGTTTCCCAACTCAATTTCCAATTGATCTAATTAGGGTTTCAATTCAATGAGTGTGGGTTTCTTCCAATTATGATTGATTACGATTAATTAAGTATTCTAATGCATGAATTGATGTTAATCAATGATAACTAGTTGAAATTTCATTGACTCATGCCTAAATTATGATTTTCAACTATGATCCTATGATGAACCCATGAAATTATCAATTATGAATTTATGAAGATATGCATGTTTTCATGAAGCTATTGTAAATGACTAAATAATGCTTTAAAAGGAAAGTATTGATGCCATGGTGAAAGAATTTATCACTTACTATGATTATCATGATTGTGGAAGGTGTTTCTCACAAATTAATTCACGTGGGTGAAAGGTTTTCTCATCTATGTATGTTGAATTATGTTTGAGGAGCTATTCTATGTTTTTGATGTTCAAAAGAATGGATTGATATTGATCATTGCCTTTCCCTATGTTAAATTGCTATTTGACTTTCTTGTCTATTTCGTTGGGATTTAGACTTAGAACCGAGAGGGCTTTGGTATGGAGGCTCAAATAGGGTAGTCTCTAGTAGAAACATATAGTTCAAAACTACGTGCCCCCGTAGAATTGTATTAATGACCTAGATAGTAGATCCACTTGAGCAAATGAATATATGTATGGATTCTACATTCGCAAGTAGTTTCCCCTTTTTACGATATGATGGATATACCGGATTTCATGATATAGCTCTCATGGTCTTATTGTCGGGTAAAACTAATATCCCAAAAAATGATTATGTTTTCTTCAACTCTTTTCTTATGTCCTTTATACTAATGTATTTGACTATGTCTTAAGAACTTTATGTCATTTCTTCTCTATAAAGCTTTTAAATGTTTCATTATGATCATGCCTATTTGAATTAAGTCATTTTTACTATCATGTTCGTGTTTATGCATATTGCCTTATACTTAGTACATTCAATGTACCAATGCATACTTGTGCCTACATTATCTCATGAATGTAGTGTCCGATGTTCCTACCTTGCACACTCGTGGCTAGAAATTTATTTTGGTGCTTCAAGTGATTGGTGAGTCCTCATATTCTAAGAACCGAGAGACTTTATAGCTTTATGTCTTTTCATTTTCGATTTTGTATGTGATGTATGGGTTACGTTCCAATCAGCTTCCTAATGATGTATTAGATGGCTTTGACACTTATGATTAGACCTCCTCTATTCTCAAAAATCTTTTATATGAAATGCTTTCTTTGAACTCTTTAAATTCTATTATCTTGTATGATGTATGCTAAGTGTCTTCTGTGGGGCCTCTCGGGGTCCTATACGCCATGCCATTCCTAGGGTATGCTTTGGGTCGTAAAACTTTCTTTATGACTTCGAAGTTGTTCATGTTCATGGATGATTGTATACTTCCTTTTAAAACTATGTGCAACTTAGATAGTTGCCTTTACAGTGTAAGTCTTCATAAGAATTCTTCAATATGTTGCAAAAAAGGAAAACCTTTGAGTTCCATAAGAAGAAAATCTATAAAGTGTAAGAGAATCAATTATTTAATCCTCATAAGAATTTGTTTCTTATTGAAAAACTTTGCATCAATTTTAAATTCAAAAAAGATTAGCTTACACAGTTGCTTTAGTCTATCAATTAAAAACATGTTAATTGTATTTAAGGATAGTATATCTTGTAAAATAGTGAAAGGTGAAGCAAGACTATAACATGTTATGTATAATTAGCTAATTTTCTTGATGTACATCTCAATTACCTGTTCACAGATCAATGTCCATTTCACTGGTTATCTCCTTAGTGATTTAGTTGGATAGACATGAACCATTTAAAGGAAATGCAGGATCCATTTTTGTTCTTGATAAGAGTAGACAAAGTTAAATCTAACATTCTAGGAAATAAGAATGTCACGACCCAATTTCTCGAGTCATGATGGCGCCTACTATACCCCACCAGCAGGTAAGTCAACCCGTAGCCCAGAACGTCATGTAATGAACATAAGGGTAGAAACTAGCGAAAATAATAATCTAAACAAAGGACAATAAGACGGAAGCAAACAAAAATAAATATATACATAAGTACCTCCCAGAACCTGGAAGTCACTAGTACAAACCTATTTAATAAAGAGTACAAATCCAAAAAGTGAACCACAACAAAAGCCTATCTCAGAAAGCAACGAGACTAGCTAAAACAAAAGAAGGAGACAGGATAAACACAAAATGTCAAGTGCTCACCCTTGTCTTCGAACCACAGTTGCAAAAGATGGCATGAATTGATCACCTCTAGTAGCTGGTATTGAGACTTACATCACGAAATAGATGCAGAGTATAGCATAAGTAACAAAACAACAGGTACTCAGTAGGCATCAAAGGCCAACTGAGCAAAACAGGTAAAAACAAGCTAAAAAGAGAGAATCTAAGCACACATAGAGGTTAAAGCGGGAAGAAGAAAGAAAGAACAAAAGTATACTGAAAGTAAATCAAAGTATAGCTAAATTAAACCTAACGGGACCCCATAAGCCCAGAAGGTGCACTCGTGCACAAGTTTAAATAAACCCAAACGGACCCCATAAGCCCAACATGTACACAAAATATCTAAGACTTTAAGAATAAGATACTAAAACCCAAGTCCAAAAGAAGTCAACCGGGCCTCGAACCCAAAGTTGTGGAAGCTGGGCCTCGAACAAAAAATGATAGAATCTGGGCCTCGAACCCAAAGCATCATTCTCAAGTTGGAAATAACAGCCTCAAACCATAAAACGTAAACCTCGAACTGGAAATAACGGCCTTGAATCGTAAATAATCACTGCAACCAACTCATAACCTAAGCAACAAGAGTGCCAAGGGTGTGTAAATTCCAATGAGAATCCCATGTCAAGTCAAGTCACCCTGGGATGGTGCCCACCTAGAGGTATCAACAGAAGGCTCCCAGCCTAGTACAACTCAATCTCTAATCGTCGCGATAACATAAACATCCGGTAATACTTCAGAAGTGCAGAAATAGGGAGGGAGAGAGGATAAAGATCTAATAATCCACAAATTCACCTAAACTAAGGCTCATACTATCAGATTTAAGTCTGCTATTTCAATCTACAAGGATCTAGTTTGTCTAAAATGACGTCGGAGACAAAGTAAAACAAAAAAGCTCGAGAGTCTAAGGCAACACTAGTCTAAGGTTGGACATGCATTAGAAAGCAAGTAAATTCAAGTAACTCACATAGCATGCACATACCCAAACTACCCTACTAGCAAGGTACTATGCCCGAAATAATGTCGATCAAACCTAAAACATTGTATCTAAGAAGAGAGGTAAGATACTAGGTCCTTACCCCCCATGCACACTTATTAACATGAGTTCACACATTTTTGCTCAGTCAAGATAGAAAGGAAGTAGTAGCCTACTTGTAGAGCGACAGCGTGCTCCAAGTCACAAGGCCATAGTTTTTCCCTTCCGACACCTCTGAACGCTGCCACACTATCAAAAATAAGATCAAAACGTCAATACGGTCATTTAGAAACTAAAATACCCTAAATAGAGACAGACTAGTTATTAGATTCAAACAAGAATTGTTGGACCTGCACCGGGCATTCTGGATTTCACTCCGCAAAAAGACCCAAAATAGTACCCCGGACCTTTTTCCAAAATGGAACACAATTCGGGGCTCGAAACGCAACGAAAATACAACATGCAAATAAATAACACTTTGATCAATTTAAAAAAAAATGCAGCAGATAAACTCAGAATTGACCAAAAGCGAAGGATTCCCAACACTCCTTAAACATTCCATGATGTAGCCTCAATAATTCTCGACACGTGGGACTTCGAATTACCCAAAACCGAGCTATATCACCAAATCAATATAGCCAAAATCAAGAACTCGGAAAGAGCTACAACAGTATGGTTTAACACAATTTTACTTCGAACTACATACACCCAACAACTTTCAATCACTCTATAGCGAAGCCACCATAAAAAAAGCTTGCACACTTTGAATCACCTCACTTGGCCAAGAAATGAGAGAGAGATGGGGTTTTGAAGATTCCAAAATGAGCTGATATTTCTTCTATATAAGCACCAGATTTCAGCATTTTTTCGAAAACATAAAAGCTACATCGGAGTGTTTTAAACTCGTTCGGAACACCGTGCACGCAAACGAGATATGAAACCATACAAAATTCGATATACCGAACTCAATGGCGCAATCAAAATTTCCATACGAGGTCATTTTGATAAAAAGTGGTTCCCACACCCAACCGCCATTTTAAGTCAAAATCCACAAAGGACTCGAAATTAGCTCAGAAGCCTCGGGACACGAACAAAGGGTCAATCTAGACCAAACTCGATATTTCAGAGCTAACCGCACTGATGGAATTCTTATCCAAGCGCATTTACTGAGAATGTTGATTAAAGTCAAACTTAGTCTTAAACATTAAAGTTAAACGGCGCCTAATCGGATCGACTCACACTGAAAACCTCGGGAGTCATGCCAACCATGCTACTAGCATAAAATGACCCTTCCGGAGCTGATGGAATCGTCATAATTTGATTCAGATGTCATCTTCTTGAACTTTTGATAAAAATGATCGTTCAAGGTTCAAATGCTCCAAAACACTAAAACTCACATAAAAACTAAAAGAACGACCAGTGACTGAACTCTCAGTCTCAGCAAATCATAAATGATTTGGGGTCGCTACAGAAGAGCTCTAAACAACAAACAAGAGGCATAAACACATAAATAACCTAAAGGTCATTACAACATCCACTACTAAAAGGCGCTTTCGTCTATGAAAGTAAGAGTATAGAAGTACCTGAAGGCTCAAACAAGCCAGGAAACTATTCTTGCATATCATGGTCTATCTCCTAGGTAGCCTCCCCAATCAGACGATATCTCCAATGGACCATAACCACATGAATGGCTCTGGAGCGCAACAATCGCACATCTCTTGCAAGAATAGCAACTGGATCCTCCACAAAGGTCAAGCGATCATCAAACTCTACTGCATCATACTGGAGCACATGAGACTCATCTGGAACATACCGGTGCAACATCGAGACATGAAAGACTTGATGGATAGCTGAGAGCATCGGAGGAAAAGCGAGCTCATATGCAACCTCTCCAACCGTATGAAGGATCTCGAAAAGACTAATATAGCTAGGGCTATGCTTTCCCCGCCTCCTAAATCTCCTCACACCCTTCATGGGTGACACGCAGAGAAAACTTTATCAAAAACTTAGATCCTCAAAGGTCATTGCCTACGATCTGTATAACTCCGGTGCCAACTCTGAGCTGTCCGAAGCCTATCCTGAATCACCCTCACCTGCTCTAAAGCCTCCGGAATAATTTATGTGCCACACAGTCTAGGCTTTGTAGTGTCAAACCAACAAACAGGAGAGTGAACATGCCTACCATATAAGGCCTCAAATGGGGCAATATGAATGCTAAAACGACATTTATTATTGTAAGAAAACTCCACCAAAGGCGAGAATTGGTTTTACTAACCTCCAAACTCTAATAAACAAGCCTGCAACATGTCCTCAAGAACCTAAATAGTATGTTCCAAAAGACCATTAGTCTATGGGTGGAAGGTTGTGCTATGGTCAACACGAGTGCCCAACTCATCCTGTAAAGTCCTCCAAAGGCTAGAAGTGAACTGAGCACCCCGATCTGATATAATAGTGACCGGCACACCATGAAGCCGAACCACCTCACAAATGTAGATACAAGCTAACTTCTCGACGCTGAATGAAGACTAAACAGCGAGGAAGTGTGCTGAATTGGTCAACCAATCAACAATGACCCAAATGCTATCAACACCTTTAGACGTCTGAGGCAAACATGCTAAAAAATCCATGGTGATGTGACCCCACTTCCACTCTGGAATTGGTAAACTTTGAAACTCACCACCAGGTCTCATATGGTCGGCCTTCACATGCTGGCAACTAAGGTAACAAGATACATAGTCTACAATGTCTCTCTTCATACCGCTCCACCAGTAATACTGACTTAAGTCATGGTAAATCTTCATGGTACCCGAATGGTTAGAATATCTAGAATCATGGGCCTCCCAATGTATCAACTGAATCAAACCCCCAACTCTTGGAAAAAAAATATGGCTCGCAAACCTCAAAACCCCATATGAATCCAAGGTAACCTGATCGGCGTTACCCGCTAACACATGATATCAAAGTGCCACCAAGGACTCATTCTCAAACTCACGGCTACGAAACTGATCGAGTAGAGAGGGCTGAACCCCCACATAGGCTAGAACATGCCTAGAATCTAAACATCCACCCCTTTCTCAGCACTATGGTCTGCCACCCATCGTAGCAAGTTCTCCCTCTATGATATGTCTCGCATAGCCACTCTGTTACGGACCAACTGCATCCTTTATTCAAACTTAGCCATATTAATCAGTTGAGTGTGAGAGAGCCCTACATAAAGCAGTTTATGGTGGCCTCAGAGATGTCTACGGGGAAATCTCATACTAGTGTGGAGAGGAGTGGTAGCTTCTCTAACGTCTTTACCCTTGGGGGCATCACCCTCTGCACTGTGGCCACGTACGTTGCATAAACTCCCGTACCATAATCTAGTTGTACATTCTCGGTTCCTAAGCCATCCTCTCATATCTGTGCCACCAAAATAACTCATGTAAAGCTGGAATAGTATGGAGGTTGCCTGTGAGGACTCGTCGCTTCTTAGTAATCGGCCTGGCATGCTTGTTTTGTTCATTGAGGCTGATGACGTCCATATAAATCTGGAACATACCCTCCACACACAACATGTTTGGCTCACTGGCGAACCGTATAGACTGTGATGGTTTTATGGGTTGTGGGTCCTGTGCCTCACCGGGCTCCGAAGCATCCAAGGCAGATGCGGGGACTGACTCCGACCTAGCGCCAGACTCAGACTGTGAAGGTGCCTGGGAGCCGGAGGCTACTCTAGGCTATAATTCTCCATTGACCTCATTCAAACTTTGTGCTCCCTCCTCAGACTGGGAAGCCTCAGCATGACTATCGGAGGTTGATCCCTCTGCCACCGGGAAAATGGCCAGCAGCTTAGTTTGTTGGCGAGTCGCTCAGGGTGACTTGAGTGAGTCGTCCCCCAAGGAAGGGTCATACTAAAACCCACTGCATTCTCATCTGTGGGTTCATTAATAAGTTGAGGACGTGCCGAAGGTGCGGTGGACTTGGCCCTTCGCCTATACTTTCGAGTAACCTTTGGCGGCATGGTACTTGCAGAGAGAAAATAAAGAAATTGAAGAAAAATAAAATTACGTAAACAAATGAAAATATAAAATAAATTTAGTATGTCGTATTGTTTTGGACCTACGGACCAAAGATGGTTCCACGGGCCGTAGGTCCAAGCCGTAGAAAAGGTTGCCAATATTTTAGTTTCCGAAGTTGAACATGTCGATTCAAAAGGACGGACTGTAAATAAAATCGTCAAAACAAACATAGGCTTCTAGTGTGGACTTCAAACTGACGGGACCTGTTCCACGGTTTGTAGGTAACCCTACGAGCTGTATATCAAATCGTTAATTCAAGCTTAAGCAGTTTCAGACCCAACATGCTTTCAACATCATAATTTCAACATTTAAACATCTAATTCACTTCTAGAACATGTTTTTCAAATTGTTTTAATGTTATTCCTTCCTCCCTAGGGTTTAAGGCATGCATTTAAACACATTGCAAGTAGTCAAACAAAAACCCTAACTCAAGAACACAACTAGAAGCTATTAGATCACACGATATCACCAAAACTCGATAATCGCTCACAATACTTTCATCCCACAGATACATGGTATCTAATATTATCAAACTGAACAAGCAAATTATACCCAATGGTCAAGTAACAACTTTAACTTCGACTAACCAACTAAATTAAATCAGTGTAAGACCATTACCTCTTAGAATGAATATGAAGGTGTGTGGGTGCGTATAACTAAGACTTGATAATAAACTTGCTTAATATGACCCACAACTTAGTGAATTTGAAAAATAGAAATAATAAATATATGGGAGAGTAGGAATAAGAGTGACGGAGGAAGAAGAAGAAGATGGATGGAAGAAGATGGTTATAACTGGGGAGATGGGATTTGGAGGGGTGGAAAACTTGAAGTGAAAGGGTGGGAAGTGAACGGTTATGTATTTTGGAGGGATTGTAACTGTTTGGGATGTGGGAAATGGGGTAAGGATTTGAAAGAAAGGGTTTTTATTTAAGGAAGATCGCAGGTCGGGTCTTTTAATTTTACCAAAATTGAAACTAAGAAACCCTGTCTACGGTTTATATATAGTTGTACGGGCCATAGTGGGTTTCGTCATTTCTCCCAACACTCAGTCAAATTCTGAAAACATACCTGGGGTTTATGATTGTAGAGTACAAATTGTCAAATGATGTACGATTTGTACTGTGCAACTATAGACTTAAAGCTGCAACTGTGTTTGGACCTCAGATTCTATGGATGCCATCACGGTCCGTCGATTAAACAACGACTCGTAGATGGGAACCATATAACCTTCTGCATTTATAATTTTTGAAAATTTTCTTACTTTGAGACATGTACCAAGCATTAGGACTTCCTTTTATATTTTTCTTGACTCTTTTTTTACACAGAACCTAGACTAACCTAATCTAGCAAAAAAATCAAACTAAAAAGTGTAAAAATAACTATAAAGTTCTAAAACTAGCTAAATTACAGCTTGGGTTGCCTCCTAAGTAGCGCTTGATTTAACGTTGCGGCACGATGCAACTTGCTAGACTACTTAGAATTCATCAAGATCCTTTTCTTAGATCGCTTCCTTGACCTCTTCCAGTTGACCCAAGTAGATTTTGATCATTTGGCCATTGACTTTGAATTTAGCTCCTTCCTCATTCGCAAGTTCAACTGCTCCATGGGAGAATACTTGGACTACTTTAAATGGTCCCATCCACTTGGATAGGAGCTTGCCAAGAAACAAGTGAAGCCTTGATATAAATAGAAGTACCAAATTACCGGAAGCAAAATCATGCTTTTCGATCATTTGATCGTGATACTTTTTCATCTTCTCTTTATACAAGACTGAACTTTCATATTCTTTTAAGCGAAGCTCATCCAGCTTATTCAATTCATTCAACCTTTTGCTTGATGCAGCAGTCCAATCTAGATTCAACTTCTTGAGTGCCCACGTCGCTTTATGCTCTAGCTCTACATGTAAGTGACAAGACTTCCCAAGCTTTATGCTCTAGCTCTACAGGTAAGTGACAAGACTTACAAAAAACAAGTTGGTAGGGAGACATATCTATGGGAGTCTTGAATGTAGTACGATAGGCCCATAGAGCATCATCGAGCTTTTTTGACCGATCAGTTCTGTTTGCATTCACAGTCTTTGCAAGGATTTTCTTGATTTCTCTATTTAACATTTTGACTTGCCCACTAGACTACGGATGATAAGGAGTTGCGATGCAGTGACGAACACCATACTTCTCAAGCAATACCTTGAACAGCTTATTACAAAAGTGGGAACGTCCATCGTTAATAATCGCCCTTGGTGTACCAAATATGGAGAAGGTATTCTTTTTTAGGAATGCAGTGACACTAGTAGCTTTATTGTTTTAAAGCGCGACAACTTTCACCCATTTGGACACATAGTCAACTGCCAAAAGTATGTACTTTATCCCATTTGAACTCACAAACGGACCCATAAAATCAAGGCCCCAAACATCGAAAAGCTCAATTACAAGTATAGTATTTAGTGGGAGTTCTTTCTTCGTTGAAATACCTCATTCTCTTTGACAATGATCACAAGACTTGGTGAAATCATGAGCATATTGGTGAATAGTAGACCAATAGTACCCACACTGCAAGATCTTATAAGAAGTCCGTATACCACTATGATGACCACCCACTAGTGATGAGTGGCATGCTTCTAATATACTCATCCTCTCAACCTCAGGAATACAGTGATGAATAATCCCATCACCGCAAATATGAAACAAAGAAGGTTCTTCCAAAAAATACTTCTTCACATCGGACATTCTAATGACCCTCAAGGTCATTTCCATTATTGTCCGATCTTTTCAGCGTTTAGAGGTTCCCTGTAGCAACCCACATTCATTTATTACTTGTTGGGACTAACAGTTCGGTCACCTGGTCGTTCGTTTGGGTTTAATGCCCATTTCGCTGTTTTAGAGCTCTTAGAGTTTGAACAGTTGACTTTGGTCAGAACTCTAGGAAAATGACCTCATAATGGAATTCTGATGGTTCCATCAGCTTCGAAATGGTCATTTTAGGCTAGTAGCATATTCGGCGCGAGTCCCGAGGCTTTCGATGCGAGTTTGAGCCATTAGGCGTTTCAGTCTTTAAGTTTTGGCCTAAGTTTGACTTCGGTCAACATTCTTGGTAAACATGCTCAGATTGAAATTTCGTCAGCACAGTTAGTTCCAAAATGTTAAGTTTGGTCGAGAACGACCTTTCGTGCGGTTCCCAAGGCTTTAGGGCTCATTTCGAGTTCTCTTGTAGATTTTGGATTAAAATGGTGCTTGGGCGTGGGTCCCACTTTTTATCGAGCTGACCTCGGATAGAAATTTCGACTGCTCCATTGAGTCTGGAACATCGAATTTAGTGGGGTAGAATAGTTTGTTTGCATTCATGGGGTTCCGAACGAGTCTCGAGCCCCTGTCGAGGCTTTTTCTCAATTTGAAGGTGTACTGATGCACAGTTGTTGGTGCAGACCAAGTTATTCTCCTCATTCGCGGAGGGGTTCTGCGTTCGCGGAGGGTTGATGGTTTGATCTTCGTGTACGCGGAGGGGTTCTTCATTCGCGAAGGATTGCCAGTTTGTTCTCTGCATTTGCAGAAGATTCTCTGCATTCGCGGAGGGTTAATTTCTGGTAACTTAAATTCCATCAAAGACCCGTTTTTCAGCCATTCTCCCAAACTTCAAAATGCGATAACTAGAGCTAGGAGACTCCATTTTGGGTGATTCGAAGTCCAGCATGTTCAGGAAGTTCTTGTCTACGCATTGGAGTGTTTAGAGATTGTCGGGGGATGTGCGTTTGTGGTATTTTCTTTGTTTTAGCTGCTGCCAGCTCTCTTTTGGGTTCTTTAATGGTTGTTTTGTTGCATGTTGTAATTTCGGCCTGTTCCGAGCCTTGAATTGTATTCCATTTTGGGACACAATTTCGGGGAGGTAAAATGAACCTTTTCAAGGAGTCAATTTCGAGATTTCCAATGCGGGTCCCACAATTCCATTTTAGACCCAATTTTAGGTCCATCTCCGATTATTGCACTTTTGTGTCAAAACTTCCGTAATGATATCGTCAACAACAGTTTTTTAGCATGATGGCGACCGGAGGTGATTTTGAACAGCAAAGTTTCGGATTCGTGGACTTTGGAGCACTTGTGATCGGCTTCAAGGTACGCCATGGTCTCCCACTTTGACTGAGCTTTATTAGATATCGTTTAGTATATATTACATGTGATTTTAGGTTGGTACTTGCCGAGTATAGGTTTTGCCTCCTTCCAGTTCACTTCTTTGTTCCAGGTTGAGTCTTAGACTAGAGTAGTCTCGTGAAATCCTTAGATTAGGCTATGGGCCTTTGTTGTGGTATTGACTTAGCGTTATTATCCTTATTTAAGATTAGTATTGATGGGATTAGCCTAGGTTTTAGCCTTTGTGCTTTATCATGTGATGTACCACCTTTATAGCTAGGCGTAGCTTTCGGTAGGGCTTGTTATGGATGGTGTACCTTGTGCTAGTGCCTGAGACCTTGGAGGCTCGTCGTAGCCATAGGTTTGTCTTAGTTGTGCACGTTTGGAGCTGAAATGGAATATTTTGGGTAAGACGTCGATCCTAGAGATATTTCTCCCCCTATTGGATTCTGAGCCATCTCCCGATTACTACATTTTTTGATTAGCGGTAGCCTTGTGAAGCCTTATTATCTATTGTCTATTGTTGGGCCCTGATAACGCTCGACTACACCTATCACTATTCAAGATGTAGGCGGTCTCTAACAACATAAACCCAACGAAAAGTTGGGGTAGATCACACGAGGAATGGAACTGAGTATAGAATTCAAGTATGAAGTGTTACATTGATCTAGCTTTTTGTAGATGTAAGCAATTGAATTGATACATAATGTAAATCGTCAAAATTTCAATAATCAAATCAGAGGAGTTTTAAATGATTGATTGCAACAAACACGAATTAAATAGGAATTTAATCAATGAGAAATGGAAACTTAGGGATGTGTGAGTGTTCAACTACCAATTTTACTAAATGGGTCATTATGAATTGCTTAAGAATGCTGAATCATAATGGGTAGGCAACATTACAACTATGGTAGCTATTTCGCAACCAACTACCATTCTTTCAATTGGGTTTTATCAAACCCCAATAGGCTATACAATAAGAAAAAAATCTTATACCTTAATTAAATCCACTTTAACAAGTTGAGTAGTACAAGTAAGAACTCATACAATTATAAGTTTATAATTCCACTCACATGCATCTTCTATCAGCATACAAAGAGATATAGACTAGAACTGTATTTGCAACTTCAATTCATATGATGAAAATATAAATTATCAGTTGAACCCATTCTAATTCAACATTTAATTCAGCAATCCATAAGACCCATAAGCTAATTAGGCATTTGAACACATAATCACACCCCCTAAGGCATTGGGGTTTTAGCCAATCATAGTAATGATGAAGAGATAGTTACCAAAAACATTAGCCATAGATTTCCCAAGTCTTCAAATAGCAAATACAATCAACTAAAATTATACCCAATGTTCAATTCCCAAGAAATCACAAAGATAGTTCCCAAAATCACTCAAAGTGCACTGTACTTTCTAACTTCGAGTTCTGCTTCCTCTCTCAATCACTTGATGTTCAATTCAATTCAAAAATTTCTATTTATACTTTCCCAAAAAGTCCACACAATTTGAATTTCTGGGTAATTCGGTGACTTATGTCAGGCTCACCCTTCCACTCGGCGATGCGTCGAGTTTCTTGATCTCGCCCTTTGACTCTTGACTTCAATACTGATTTCATTATTGAACTTTAGGCGATGTGATTAGCGACTCGCCGTCTGGTCCTTCAGCTCGTCGACTCGAGTTAGATCTTCTCTTTGTCTACTGGAACTTTAGGCAAGGCACTGACCACTCAGCGTGTCGCCGAGTTGCCTATGGCGCCGAGTTGCCTATGGCGAGCCTCAGCCTTCTTGTTCCTTCAATTTTGCAACTTTTATGTTTCTTTTTGCATTATATTGTCCTTGCCTCATTCTAAGTCCTCCAAGCTACACACAAACAATTCTACATTAGTTATAGGTGCAAAATGGGCATTAAGGAAACCAATTTAGTACAAATGAAGCTCTAAATGAATTAAAACTACCGACTCATCAACACCCCCTACTTAAAATTTTGCTTGTCCTGAAGTAAAACAAGAGATCAATGAACTCAATAGAGATGTCTACAAGCAGTGCTGCTTAACAACTCAAATGAAAGTGCACACAAGGATTAGTCTAAGAAACAAGGATCAAATGTACATCAGAAGCATCAAATTCTGACTAGCCATCATCAGTTAAAGTCTCTTCTCACAAGTGCTCACCTAAAACGCAAACTTATGCCCACATAGATATTTGAATGCCCTTACATAAAAAAGGATTCCACTCTCTTGCCCAAATTCAATTGAAGATCGATATTTTGGAATCAATACAACACTCACACTCTCAAAAGAGAAAAAGTTTGCACAACTTTGCCCATAGGCTTGCCCGAGTTTTCCATCTAACCATCATAAGGTTCACGTAAGATCACAAAGGACTTTAGGGGCTTGTAACGGGGTTGGGGATCAAGGTATGGTCATTTTTGGGTTAGTGGCTCTACCTTCATGAAGCATGGTTTCCATTTCACTTCTCCTTCCCTTTATTTCAAACATTTCAATTTCGCAACTGATCCTTTGTCACTTTGGAGTACAAAAATCATTTTTATGAACACCCTTTTTTTTTTCACCTCCATGCACAATGGTACTATCTTATTCAAATCTTTTTCTTTCTTTTCTTTTCAGCTTTTTCTCTTTTCTTTTTCTTCTTCTTTTTTTTATATGGAGGGGTTCCATCTTTTTCACAAACAGCCTTTCAAAAGATCAAGCTCACAAACCTCTAGCTCAATTTCGCTCTTCATTTTCACCACACCCCCAACTTAGGCTTTTGGACTAAGTTGACTATTCAAACTGACCAATACTTCATGAAGGTTATAGGTGGGAGAGACATGGCATTCTAATAAACGGCTAAGGTTCTTGTATTTGTGTTTCAATCAAGGAGAAGGATAGGCTCAAATGGTCCCAAGCTAGGTTCACACACTCACAATGTAGCCAACAAAGGTTTAGAAATTATGTTCACCCTAAAAAAATTTCATGCCTCAGATTATTTTCCCACATTCACCAATGCTTAGCCAAACGGACTACAAGGGCATGTTCTTGGCATCATCATACACACTTTTCAAGTAAAGCTCACCACACATGGCATTCAAACACAATTGTGGATCACAACTCTACAACTCAAGCTTGCATGCAATGATCATTGCAAGACTCACCATAAAAAATTTGCTAGTCACAACGAGTGGCTAAGGGTTTACACATGACTATGCAACTCTAATTTACCTCATCGGACGCACACCGACATACTGTTCAATCAAGAGTACTATTCAAGTCATCGATATTGAACACAATTGATACTAAAAAGTACAAGAGAACTACAATCATTCATTCAGCACAAATCAACAGTGATAACTAAAGAGTGATATCGCTAGAACTCAAAGCCATTTCATTCAATTAAAATAATAATCAAAGGAAAAAAAATTAAGATAACATCCAAAATAACAGTCGAAGGAAAAACACAACCCCACCAAAAAGATAAAGAAGTGTTCTTAATACGAAATAACAAAATAAACATACAAACTAAAAATAAAGGAAGTGCAATAGAAAGTCCTGTGTCCTGCTATGCCGGAGGTGTGTCCTCAGCCAAGGCATCAGTACCCAGTGCAGTCTCCTCAGTCTGTCGGGTCACACTCAACCCAATCATCGATGTCTCCTGGAGAAGCTCAGCAGTGGCATCACGAACCAAATCCTCCTCCAGATCCTTGAGATCCGCATACACCTCTTGATTCCTCATAACAAGTCCTCCTCATCCGTCTCAGGTGCATCAGATGCACCCTCATCATCAGCGGGTGGAGCAACACCAGTGGTGGTAGGTGGGGGAACATCGGCACATGTACACTCTAGCACATCCACACTACCCCAAAGCATGGTAATGGTTGTGGACTTCAGCTCGTCCATATCTCTCCTCAAACTAGTTATATCAATGCGGATGGTCGTCAACTCTGTGGTGCTACCCTCTCGCTGCTCACATGCCTCGACTCTAGCGGTGAGGGCTGCCAAAACCTCTCCATGAGCTATAACAAGTCGGCGCTGATCAGCCAACTCTGTGCGAGTTGGGGCAAGGGCAGTAGATAAAGCTCTCTCGATCATGCTCGGGACAGCTGCCTCAACCTGAGAAGCTCTAACATTTGCTGAATGTGAAAGATGCCCCGTCTTAATAATCATGGCCTATGTCAAAGGTCGGGTGCCAGGGGCTGAAACTGGTGCAGTGGCAGAAGAGGGGCCCGGTGCAGGGGCAGAAGTGGCAGGAGCATCTAGAATAGGCATACCTGTCGGCTCAACTAGAGGAGGGGGAGAACCCATCTCTATGGCCTCAACATCCATAGCCGGAGGCGTATCAACTGGGGGCCTCTTCCTCCTCTCTGCCTCATCTTTTAAGTATTCGGCCTCAATCATTCGGATGTCGCAAGACGAGGTTGAAGTGACCTCAACATCTCTCTTCTTGTCAAACGGAACACTAGGACATCTACACAGCTCCCTGATCAAGATCATGAACGGGAGGGAGGTATGCTACTTCTTGGCTCTCATCAACATCTCACACTCAATAATCATTCCCAAATTTAGCAACTATCTATCAATAATACACCCTAAGAGAGCTTCCTTCTGATGCCGAAGAATCGACTAATTCTATGAAGACATGAGTGTACTACTCAAGAAACCAAACCAATACCGTGAAAAAATATTGAGGTCCTTCTTCTCAATTATGGCCCCAGCATCAAACCATCGGGGTGATGCATCACTTATTAACAGAGCCAACAACCCCTTTAGCGTCTCCAAACTCCCCTTTAGCTTATCGTCCAAAGAGTGTCTATACCTATATGTGCAACCCAGAACTTCATTAATCTCGATCTGGCTGCACTTGACCCTGTACCATGACAAAATCCACTGGCTTCATAGATTACCCCAACTTCTTGACTCTCGAGGCTAAAACGGAGTAGGTGGCATAGAATTCCCGAACCCATGTAGGTACGTATGGGCTCCGGGGCTGTGTAAAACTCTAGAACTTATGCACCCTAATAGTCTCCCATACCAGGGGGTATCTTTCTACCACCCCATCGGTAGACAGTCTATTCTCTTCGAGGATTGTTCGCGCACCCTCGACTTTTAACCTGTTCATTGACCTCGGAAGATGAGTCGGGGCCGAAATTAGAGCTGGAGCAGTAGGAGCAGGGGTAGAAGCTGCTAGAGGCTCAGGTCTTGTAGTTGAAGAGCAAGCCATAGCCAGCGGGTCATGTTGATTCTAGGACCGCAACTCAGCACGGGTCCATTTCAAAAGCTCACCAATAGGAGTCCCGAACTCTTCACCCTCAGAACCTCTGGACTCTGTAGAGGTGAACTGGATAGATAATTCCTCACTCTCCGAGGAGGACGCCTCAATGATTTTTTTCTTGCCTTTACCCTTTGATTGGGCCGTGGGTTGTTTCAGTTGACGTGGTCTATCAACCTCCGAGGCAATTTCTCTGCCTTTAGCTTTCATCTTGGGAGGTTTGTGGGCAACAACTTTCTGGCGAGGCATATCTGTCTAAAAAACAAGCAAATACAAAGATCGATTAAAATGGGATAAAAACAATCAACAAAAAAATGCAGAAGGACTAGCTGAACCTATCGGCGAGTCGCCTAATCTATTCTGCGAGCAAAAAAAGCCTCACCGAAAGTAACAGATTCAACTTAGGCAAACATTAAACAAAAAGGGCGATGAAATATTCACTCGGCGAGTCGCGAGGTTCACTTAGTGAGCAAACGGGAGTTCGCCGAATATTACAAATCACACAGGCCACAAAATAATAAATAAAGGGTGATGGGGAATGCAATGGGCTAGTCACCGATCAGAACGGAGAGCCCGACTTAGCTCGCCAAACCAACGAAAAACATCACCCTCCCCAAAAGTTTTACGATTTTCAGCTAACAACCCAACACGTAACAATTAAAGCTCATTTATCAATAACCAAACCATACCCATGCCCAATTTCTCCTCGGGGTACTCAGACTTCCCCAAAACCAAAATGAAAACAACAAAATGACGATTTGTCCTTATGAAAGACGTCACCCAATCCATCATTGGGAAAATTCACACCATTTGATTCAATTCGAGGCTACTTAGATTTCACCCAACGATTAATCAACTACCCACAAGCATGGAATTCAAAAACCCAATTGACAAAGCCCGAAATCACGAAGATTTAGCATTCACAAACTTAAATTAGACCATCAAAGTAATAAGAAGCAATCAAGACATACAATCACGCACAAAATCAAGTACCCATCTATGCACAAGTGGAAATACAATCAATGGCTTACAAAAATCAAAACCCAAGAAAACTAACCTTAAGGCCGAAATTCGATGCACAAACGATGAAAATGGGGGAACGGGGGCACGTCCAAAGAACTCCACTAGCAGCTAATGGCAACAAAATGCAAGAGTGTGTGGGTGTATGCGGAGACGAGGAAAATTTCAACTGCGATAACAATTTGAATTTGAAAAGATTAAAAACCCTTCAGTTCGCTCCCCAACGGGCGTTGATATTAACGTCACTGTTCCACTTGGTGATGCGCCGAGTGGTACACATTCTCACTGAAAATCACAAGAAGCCAAGCCATCGTGCATGTCTAGAAGGTGAGCTAGATTAGGCTCACCGATCTACTCAGTGACGCACCGAATAATGCAGAAACTCACCTAATTTTCCAGTGTAGCCTACAACTTCAGCCTTCAATTTCTTATGACTTTTGGCGATCCTAGGGGCATTTTGGGTGATGCGCCGAGTGGACCAACCCCTCGCCTAGTTACCATGTCTTGAAATTTCAAACACCAACCTACTCACTCAACACACGTTATTCAAAAACACTAAGATAAAGCTTGGGTTGCCTTCCAAGAAGAGCCTTATTTAACGTCATAGCACGACATGGGCATGCATTCAAGCATCGTCCAAGTACATGATATCAATCAATCACACAACGGGAGCCTCTCAAAGTAGAGTTTCAGCCTTTGCCCATTAACTTTAAAGAACGATCCATTTTCACCTTGAACTTCAATAGCTCCGTTGTCAAGCACACGATTAACCTTAAAAGGGCCTGACCACTTAGACTTGAGCTTACCTTGAAATAGCCGCAAATGAGAATTTTAGAGCAACACACAATCACCCAGCCTAAATTCTTGATGAAGTATCTTGGCATTATGCCACCTTTTCATTTTCTCCTTATAAAGAGCAGCACTTTCAAAAGATCGAAGCCAAATTCTTCCAAAGCATGAAGTTGGTAAACCCGACTCTTGGATGCAACATCCCAGTTAAAATTTATGGTTTTCAAACCACACAAGGCATTATGCTCGAGTTCCACCGGGAGATGACATGATTTGCCGAACACCAACTGATATGGCGACATACCAATTGGTGCTTTAAAAGCAGTGCGGTAGGCCCATAAAGCATCATCTAACCTTCGCGACCAATCAGAACGATTTGCATTCGCGGTTTTGGCCAAAATTTCTTTAATTTCCTAATTGGACACTTCAACCTGTCCACTTGATTGCAGATGGTAAGCGGTGGCAACCTTGTGCATTACTCCAAATTTGGACAACAGCGAGGCAAATAGTCGGTTTCAAAAATGAGAACCCCTATCACTAATAATAGCGCAGAGTGCCAAACTTTGTGAAAATATTCCGCTTAAGAAATGTAATAGTACTTCTCCCTTCATTGTTGGGTAAAGCCATAGCTTCTACCCACTTCGACACATAATCAATGGCCACCAAAATGTATTTGTTCCCATAAGAACTCACGAAAGGGCCTATAAAATCAATTCCCCACACGTCAAACAATTCAATCTCAAGGATAGGAGTAAGGGGAAGCTTATGACTTCGTGACACTCCTCCTTGATTTTGACATGGAATACACCTACGGACAAAAGAATTTGCATCTTGATATATCGTTGGCCAATAAGAGCCACTTTGCAACACCTTTGCCGCTGTACGTACCCCACTATAGTGGCAACCAACTGGAGATGCGTGGCATGCATCAAGAATAGCGTCAACTTCGACTTTCGATACACATTTCTGGATTATGTGATCACCACACTCTCGGAATAGATAGGGTTCATTCAAAAGATACCTTTTTGCATCAAAAAGAAACCTCTTGCATTGATAGAATGTCGGCCCATCAATAATAATTCCACATACTACATAGTTGGCAAAATCGGCATACCAAGGAATGGAACTTTTAGAGACCATCATGACAATCTCATTAGGAAAAGCATCCTCAATATCCTTGTCACCTGACGCAACGACACTTGTTTCGAGACTCGATAAATGATCAACCACCTGATTTTCACATCCTCTATGATCTTTGACCTCAAAATCAAACTCTTGTAACAACAACACCCACGAATCAGTCTCAGTTTAGCATCATTTTTAGCCATTAAGTAGCAGATAGCCGCATGGTCAGTGTGCACCACTACCTTAGTTCCCAATATGTAAGCTCGGAATTTCTCAAAAGCGCACACTACAGCCAATAACTCTTGTTCGGTAATAGTGTAGTTCCTTAGAGCCACATTTAAGGTCTTGCTTGCATAGTAGACTGGGTGGAATAACTTACCTCTACGTTGACCAAGTACAACGCCCAAGGCAGTGCCACTAGCATCACACATTAGCTCGAATGGGCTACCCCAATCAAAGGCAACAATGATCAGAGCCGACACAAGTTTCTCCTGTAGACACTCGAAAGCAATCATACAGGCTTCATTAAACATAAAAACACTGCCATTCTCAAGTAGCTTGCAAAGAGGATGAGCTATCTTGGAGAAATCCTTTATAAACCACCGGTAGAAACCCGCATGTCCAAAGAAGCTTCGGACACCTTTAATTGAGATAGGGGTGGTAATTTGGCAATAACTTCAATCTTTGCTTGATCCACTTGTATTCCTTTTCCTGAAATCTTGTGCCCCAGAACAATCCCTTCTTGTACCATGAAATGACACTTCTCCATATTAAGTACAAGGTTTGTTTTGACACATCTCTTTAAGACTCGTCCTAAGTGTTCAAGGCATTCTTCAAATGAGTCCCCAACTACGGAAAAATCATCCATAAAAACCTCCATCGTGTCTTCAACCATATCAGAAAAAATAGACAACATACACCTTTGGAATGTTGCCGGTGCATTACACAACCCAAAAGGCATTCATTAAATGCAAATGTTCCATAGGGACAGGTGAAAGTAATTTTTTCTTGATCCTCCGGGGCTATGGATATTTGATTGTAACCGGAGTAACCATCAAGGAAGCAATACCACCCACGCCCCGCCAATCTATCAAGCATATGGTCCATAAAGGGCATTGGAAAATGATCTTTCTCAGTTGCCGAATTATGCTTTCTATAGTCCATGCACACACGCCAATCGGTAACTGGTCGCATAAGCACAAGTGCACCTTTCTCATTCAGGATCACGGTCATACCATCCTTCTTTGGGACACATTGCACCGGGCTTACCCACTTGCTATCCGGAATAAGGTAAACCACACCCGCATCTAACCGCTTGATGATTTCCTTCTTAACTACTTCTTGCATTGGAGGATTCAACCTCCTTTGGTGCTCGACGCTAGGTTTACAATCAACTTCAAATTAAATCTTGTGCGTGCAAATACCGGGAAAAATCCCTACAATATCAGCAATTGTCCATCCAATAGCTTTGATAAATCTTTTTAGCACACTAACAAGTGCTTCTACCTGCCCTTCAAGTAGGTCACCTGCAATGATTACCGGCAAGGTATTGTTAGCCCCCAAAAATACATATCGAAGATGAGAAGGAAGAGTTTTCAATTCAAGCATCGGAGGTGCCTCAATGGATGGTTTCACATGAGGACTGTCTCTATTTTTCAAATCAATTTCAAGCTTCAAAGGAGTTTTCATGTAAGAACCTAAACCCGATAAAGCAGCCACCACTTCATCATAATCTTGGATCTCTTCCCCATCATAATTCAAAAGGACAGCAGCCAAAGATTCACCAATACAAGAAATTTCACCAATACTAGCAACCGCTTCATCGATCATATAAATAACTGACACCACATGGATGCCATTGGGTTGTTTCATAGACTTACACACATTAAAAGTGACTTCCTCCTCATTAACTCAACATTTCAAGTCACCCCTCTCCACATCAACCAAAGCTCTTCCCGTAGCAAAGAATGGTCTACCAAGAATAATCGGCATCTCGGCATCCATCTCACAATCAAGAATAACGAAATCTACCAGAAAAATGAACTTTTCAACCTTTACCAAAATATCATAAAGAACACCAATAGGTCGCTTAATAGAACGATCCACCGTGAGAAGTCGGATTGTAGTTGACTTAGGCTCACCTAGCCCAAGTTTCTTGAAAATAGCATATGGCATCAAGTTAATACTAGCTCCAAAATTACACAACGCTTTGGCAAACTTGAACACCTCAATAGTGCAAGGTATCGTGAATGCTCCAGGATCATCCTTTTTAGAAACCACATTTGACATAATAGCGGTGCAACTATGGGATACCTCAACAGTTTCAGAGTCCATACTTCTATTTTTCGGGACCAATTCCTTCATAATTTTTCGGGACCAATTCCCCGGTATTTCTAATAATGCATCCACCAACGCAAGATTTATAGAGAGAGACTTAAAAATAGAGAGAAACTTTTGAAATTTTGCATTATCACATCTCTTCTTCAACCTTTGTGGAAATGGAGGGTTAATTTTAGGTAACGACTTTGGAGAAACCGATTTAGACACATCCCCCACCTTAGGCATGGAAGTTCCACCAAGAACAACATTATTAGTTGAGTCAACATCTTTGTTGAGAGCATCATTGTTCACACTATCCTCAAGACCCTCATCATTACTCACAATAGGTGGAATTTCACTCCTTTTAGCCTCTGCGACCTCAACCACATCACTACCTGAGACTTTACCACTCCGAGTTACGATTGTCATACATTGAGCATTCTCATTCTTCGAGTTATCCAATGTGTCACTAAGGCCACCATTTGATCTTTGATGCAATTGAGTAGATAATTGAACCATTTGTGATTCAAGTTGTTTAATGGAAGCGGTTCGAGAAGTCAGCGTTTGATTTAGAGAGGAGAAATCAGCCCTCATCTCTTTTGAGTACTTTTTCCGAACCTTCCACATTGTGCTAAATACAAGCACGCATATCTTCAGTTCTAAAACTTTCTGGATCATCCTTTGGTTCGGTAACTTTAGGACGATCATGTGGAGGCACATACACATCTCTTTCACCAGCTCTCCAATTTACACATTGATCACACCACTCCCAGTTGTCTCTCCAACCAGTACCTTGTTCCTTGGTCTGCCTTTGATAGCTCGGACGAGAACCCACCATCTGATTTGACACAAATTGAATTTCCTCGTTGTACATGGTTTCAAATGTAGCATCATCCGAGCTTGTAGCTACAACATTATGGCCTTGGAACCCGCATCCATAACATGTTTTGTCAGTAAATCCATCTGGGTCATTATCTTTGCTATATAAGCATCACACTTATGATCTTTCTCAATTTTCTCCTTGGTCATTCTGACCGTAAGAGGTGATACTTGGTCCTCTCTTGTGTGCCACGCCAGGTTAATTTTGGTCATATCATCAAGAAATGCTGACGCAATAGGAAACGGTTGTCTCATGATTCCACCTTGAATTAAATGATTAGTGATAGACTTGTTTACTGAATCAAAGCTATCATAGAAGTAGTGCAACAACACATTTTCAGGTAAACCATGAGTAGGACAATGTAGAAAGAACTTTTGGAATTTGAGCCATGTCTCATAGATTGGTTCACCATCAAGTCTCTTGAAGTTCTGAATACCATCTCTCAACTTCACCATTTTCGAAGAGGGAAAGAATCGTTCAAGAAAAGCTTCTGTCAGTTCCGCTCAAGAAGTAATTGAGTTTCTTGGTAGTTCAACCAACCACTTTGTTACCTCCCCAGTTAGAGAGAAAGGAAACAACCGAAGTCGAACCGACTCTTGAGAGATGTTCTTGAATGTGAAAGGGGTGCACACATCCAAAAAGTTCTGAAGATGCTCATGGAGGTCCTCATGAGCAAGTCCTCCAAAGGAACCTTTGATTTGCAACAGCTGAAGCATGGTTCCGGTCACATGAAATATAGCATTACCCATAGTAAGGGGCAAGCGTATAGCCCCAGCACTTCCAACTTGAGCTACATTGAAGTCATTCAGATTACGAACGTCATTATTCACATGACGCACATCATCATTCTGACCAACAACACTATCAGCGTCACTCATGTTGTTACCTATTGAAAATAACTAAAGAAAAGACTATTAAGTAAATTCGACTACAATCAAACTAATTCACTAAAATATGTCGATACAAGAATTCTAAATGACATTCCCCGGCAACGGTGCCATTTTTGATAACGCTCAACTACACCTATCACAATTCAAGATGTAGGCGGTCGCTAGCAATATAAACCCAACGAGAGTTGGGGTCGATCCCACGAGTAATGGAACTGAGTATAGAATTCAAGTATGAAGTATTACAATGATCTAGCTTTTTGAAGATGTAAGCAAATGAATCGATGCATAATGTAAATCGTCAAAGTTTCAATTATCAAATCAGAGAAGTTTAAATGATTGATTACAACAAACATGAATTTAATGAATGAGAAATGGAACCTTAGGGATGTGTCAGTGTTCAACTACCAATTTTACTAAATGGGTCATTACGAATTGCTTAAGAATGTTGAATCATAATGGGTAGGCAAGATTACAACTATGATAGCTATTTCGCAACCAACTACCATACTTTCAATTGGGTTTTATCAAACCCCAACAGCCTATACAATAAGAACACAATCTTATACCTTAATTAAACCCACTTTAAGAAGCTGAGTAGTACAAGTAAGAACATATACAATTATCAGTTTATAATTCCACTCACATGCATCTTCTACAAGCATACAAAGAGATATAGACTAGAACTGAATTTGCAACATCAATTCATAAGATGAAAACATGAATTATCAACTGAACCCATTCTAATTCAACATTTAATTCAGCAATCCATAATACCCATAAGCTAATTAGGCATTTGAACACAAAATCACACCCCTAAGGCATTGGGGTTTTAGCCAATCATAGTAATGATGAAGAGATAGTTACCAAAAACATTAGCCCTAGATTTCCCAATTCTTCAAATAGCAAATAAAATCAACTAAAACTATACCCAATGTTCAATTAGCAAGAAATCACAAAGATAGTTCATAAAATCTCTCAAAGTGTAATGTACTTTTTAAGTTCGAGTTCTACTTCCTCTCTCAATCACTTGATGTTCAATTCAATTCAAAAATTTCTACTTATACTTTCCCAAAAACTCCACACGATTTGAATTTCAGAGTCATTCCACTCGGCGATGCGCCGAGTATCTCAATCTCGCCTTTTGACTCTTGACTTCAATACTGATTTCATTCTAGAACATTAGGCAATGTGCATCGGGCTCGCCGTCTGATCCCTCTGCTCACCGACTCGACTGAGATCTTCTCTTTGTCTACTGGAACTTTAGGCAAGGCACTAACAACTCACCGTGTCGCCGAGTTGCCTTTGGTGAGCCTCAGCCTTCTTGTTCCTTCAATTTTGCAACTTTTTGGTTTCTTTTTGCATTATATTGTGCTTGCCTCATTACAAGTCCTTCATGCTGCACACAAACGATTTAACATTAGTTATAGATGCAAAATGGGCATTAAGGACACCAATTTAGTACAAATGAAGCTCTAAATGAGTCAAAACTACCGACTCATCATGCCCGAGGCCGTATTAAAGAAGCGATTGGATCCCAGGTTAGTTTTTGTTGCCTTGGAAGTGTGGCATGATTATGTATTACATTTCTGATTGTGTGTACTCTATTTAGATGTTGGTGATGGCATGCTTGTATTGATTGAGCATTTTCACTCTTTGTGGTACGATCCCGTTACTTTCATTGGATCGAGCATTTTCACTTGTTGTGGTACGATCCCATTACTTTCATTTGATTTTTACTACTATTTTGAGGGGACATTCTCACACTTTTACTATTTTCTAAAACTAGTTTTTAATGGGAGTTGTAGCACCTAGAGTACTTTGATAAACTGATTTTGAAACTCATGAGGCGTCGAGGACGTGCACCTTTTATAATGGCAGTATCAGAGGCATTGAGGATGCACTCAGTTTTTATTGATATCCGCCCCGGTGTCGCCCTTTTTCTACATTACTTGCATCTGCGATGCCTTTAGCCTGTACTTGACTATCTGGCGCAGTGTCGCCCTTTTCTACATTGGCTTGGCTACTCACTCTCCTGTACCACTACGGGGATGTTATATGTTTTGTATAAGGCCTAGTTCGGGCCCAGGAGGTGTATATGGACTTCCCGCATCCCCCATGGGCCACTTTAGATTGTGCACCACTAAATTGAATGAGGGAGCTACATGGATCCCACCTGGCAAGCCAAGGGCCGGGGTGGGTCAATACACTTGTTTATTGATGATCTCTGAGAGCCACCGATGATGTTACTAGTTTTTACTACAAACTTGCATTCTTTAGCATCGCCTATCACCATCATATTTGTTTGTTGTTTGGTCCCTCAATTTTATAGGGGCCAGGGTATGTTTGTTATTGTGTGTACCTTCCGGGGTTATGGGTATCCGATCGGTTATTATTTGATTATACTTGTACTTATCTTGTGTTGTATTTGTAGTTGGTCTACAGTGTGTCTTAGTATTGATTTGTTATTGGTACTTGTCTCTAGGTTCAGCTGGATTAGTTCTTAAGTGACTGTGATCAGTGGTGGCAGTCGGTATTTTGTTCTTGATTAGTTGACTTCTATAGTGCCTGCTTATTGTAAAAAGATTGTTGGCTAGAACTTTCATGTGCGTTCCTGGATTCTGGTTCTTTTCTCTATCTATTCTATCTCTTTACTCATATTTCTTGCCCTACCTTGCGTTAGCTCCTGTTTAGTTACTTGTGGTGCACTTACCTTGTTTCGATGTCATTTATACATGCTTTATCTATGGAGCTCAGTCGGCCTATTCCTATTCAGTACCATTCGTTTGGTACTCATACTACACTTCTGCACCCTGCAGATCATACTACGGGTTTTCGCTCGTGATTTCGACTTGGTGCAGAGCAACATGGATTGGGAGATTTGGTGAACTCCTGGCATCCAAAGTTGCTGATTTCCATCTACTTTTGCTAGGACTAGTCTTTACTTGCTTTCGAAGATTGTCTGTATCTATATTTCTATCTATAAAAGCTTTGTACTCTTGTTTTGTTTGGATGCTCGATTACTGACTGATGCCAAGTCTTGGGGATGGTTTCTTGGATATATCTATGTTTATTTCTCTTTCTTATCTTTATTATTATTTGTTACTTCATTCGTTCCTCTTCCGCTTGATAGCCCATTGCTTCTGGTTCCGGGCTATGGGTTAGGCTTACCTACTGGTGGGTTGTAGTAGGTGGCATCGTGACCTGAGGAATCGGGTCATGACAATTGGTATCAGAGCTCTATGTTGACCGGCATCTTTGGTATGAGGGCAATGCCTTGTAGAGTCCTGTGGATCTATGTGGAGACGTTTGTATCCTATCTTCGGGAGGCCATAGAGCATTCTTAGGAAATTCTGTTCATTGACTCCTTATCGTGTGTGTTGCTTTGAATAACCTCAAAACTGATCCTTTGAAACCTACTCTCTCTTAGATGGATAGCACGAGGTTTCTGGTGCACTCGATCAGAGCATCAACAACTTCTACCAGAGTTTCGGCATATAGTTCTCAGGCTTGAGATGGGTTGATGGTTCCCCAGCAGGGTCTGTCATTAGTATCGAAGTATGTCATGGGATTTCTTGAGTGGGCTAGGCATAACCCCATATCATCCCCTGCAGATCAGGATATGAGTCAGGAGTTCGTCAGGGCATTATCATTGCCACTCCATTTGGCATCAGAGCACATGATAGAGGCTGGGTCTACCTTTCCCCAGCTTGTCAGCCATGTGAGGGCAGTGGAGCAGGCATGCCTTGAGGCGTATAGAGATAGAGGCAAGAGACCTCGCCTTCAGCACAGTGGTGGCAGCGTTCCTCTTTATTATGGATATCAGTTCAGTGAGGCACATCAATCTATCAGACCTATGGCGGCAACACATCAAGTTCTTGGGGTTTTGGAGTCAGGTTATGGTGCTCGCAGAAGACAGAGTTAAAGTTTGGGTCCTCAGGGCTTGCATTTTTGACACTCTAGTCAGGAGACTCCTTCTGTTGTAGCAGAGTCTTCTCAGAAGGCCGTTTTTGGTAGGGAGTGTTACGACTATGGCATGCAGGGCCACTGTGTTAGAGATTGTCTGGTGATCATACGTCGTTAGCGATAGGCCTGGCAAGTTCAGGCCCTTGAGACTCGGTACAGTCAGCTAGGAGTGTTCCACAGGGTGTTAGAATTGGTTAATGGGCTGTCAGAGGGAGCTAGGGCAGTTCATCGGACTCCCCACGTCAAGCTTCAGCCCGTGGAGGTTGCTTTGATTGTGGGGAGGTTGGCCACTGGTCCAGGGAATACCATAGGTTGGAGTTAATCATTCAGACATTGTCGGCATCGGTTACCCCTAGGCTAGAGTTGTTGGGGCATGTCGTATGTTTGGAGAGTTTGGGCATCAGTCTAGATTGTGTCCCCAACATGGGACCATGGTGCGGTTTGTTCAACCAGGTAAGTCTCATGGGTTTATCGCTTATCTGGTCAGAGTTGGTGCTCAAAATATTGCTGGTGGAACTTCTAGTGTTCAAGACAAGGTCGGCCACGATCCATTCTATGGTTCTACAGGCTGGTCGGAGGCCAAGGATCCTGGAATCGATTGTATTTGCTTGATTTCCTTATTTTGCACTGCATTGCTCAAAATATGTGGTTTTGGGGTTTTCATACCCATACGTGCCTATTTGACTTGTTATACTGTTCTGGCTGCCTTATTTGGGATTGTGTATGTGTTTTAGCTCCATAGTTGATTTCTTTTAGTAGTGGATCGACTAGGTCGGATTCCTATATCTGAGAGTAGTGGTTGAGTAACTTCCCGTGCCTCTGCCTTGGTGGTTCTGTTGGGAGTTTGTGGCCGGGCTAGTTAGCTTTTCTTCTTGTCCCTTTACCGGTTGCTTTTGTCGTGATGCCGACCCCTATTAGATAGGTGGCTAGACGAGCTCTATCAGTTTTTGAAATTGTGTTGTTAGTTTTAGTTGGCTTAGGAAGTTGCCTTATTTGCTACCGTCCCTTTGGATTAGTAGTTTGGTTTTGCCAGTTGTTGGAGTTGTGAGAATTGTAGTTAGTCTTCTGCAGTATTGCGATAGATGGGGTTTGTTGTTTCCATCCCTTGCCTTAAGCTTGTTCTCAGCTCTTGGAATTGTGTACAGGTGATTTGCTCGTTCGGCCTTTTTGAACCATGCCTTATGAGGGTTTTGGTGCTTGACCACAGCTAGTTGGGATTTGGAAAGTATAATCTCTTGTTGCACCTTGTTGCTATTGTGGTTGGGTTGGTAGCTCTAGAGGTCTTGATTGTGTTCTGGATCCGGAATGGTCGTGTCCCTTGGCGTGTTCAGACTTTAGCTTATGTTGGTGAATTAAAGGTTGCTTAGAAGGTTCATCTCTAGGATGGGGTCAAAGTAATTCATGAAATGTGAGATTTTGAATTTGTTCAAGATGGAAGGTTTGCTTTTAGAATATTGGGTGACTTGCGGTGTTCGTTGATGGGGGTTAGTGCCCACGAACCCTTATCGATCGGTTGACTAAATATATTCATTGCCTACCAGCTTGGTTTCCCTTGGACTAGGATGGCTGGATCAGATTTGTGCTCGCTGAGTTGTTGTGGGCATATGGTGTCGGCGTTTCGGAAGTTCCTATGGTAAGAATAAGTCACTTGGGCTGGGCTCAGTGTAGCCTTATTTTTCGCGGGATGATCACCCTTGTGAGTAGAGTTTTAATTTCAGGAGGTTGAGTTTCAGCTTAGATTGTTGGTTTTTGAAGCTGAGATTGGAATTTTTGGCCTTGCCTTGGGTTGAGTTTCTTATTTTTCCGGGTGTCGCTCCTCGATGTTCAGATAGAGTATGTAACTCCTTCTAGGTTGGTGTTGTATGGTTCTGTAAGAAAGTTTCAGATGGTGTTGGAAGTATTCAGGATGGCCAATGACCGGCAGAATGCACTTGGTGGCTAGAAAATGATGGATTTGGAGCATAAGGCAAGTATTTTGAATTATGAGTTGAGTTGCATCATCCATGGTCCTGTGTTTCTCATTTCAGTGGTTTCAGTTTGGTTTTGGTTTTCCGCACACGAACCTAGTGTTTTCGGTCAAAATCAAGTTAATTGAGCGAGAGTTGGAGCCCAAATGGAATTGGAGGAGCTTCTGGAGTTCGAAGTGAATTTAAGGATTTTCCTCTCAACCTGATTTATGTGATGGTGTTATTCGACCCGAGAGGGTGTCCGAGGGTTTTGTGGAGCGTGTGGGCCCGCTACCCTCGTCTTTTCATACCTTTAGGTTGTAACTATCCTTCTACTTTCGTAGATAAAAGTCTTTTTAGTAGTGGATGTTGTAATAACCCTCCAGGTCATTTCCTCCGTTTTCAGATCTTTTCCACATTTAGAGTTTCCCTATAGCGACCCCAAGTCATTTATGACTTTTTGGGATTAACAGTTCGGTCGCCTGGTCGTTCGTTTTGGATTTATGTCTGTTTCCCTATTTTTGAGCTCTCAGAGTTTGAATAATTGACTTCGGTCAAAACTCTAGAAAAATGACCTCAGAACTGAATTCTGACTGTTCCATCAGCTACTAAAATGGTAATTTTAAGATAGTAGCATATTTGGCTCGAGTCCCGAAGCTTTCGGAGCGAGTTTGAGCCATTAGGCATTTTAACCTTTAAGCTTTGGTCAACATTCTTGGTAAACATGCTCGGATCGAAATTTCGTCGGCGCGGTTAGCTCTGAAATATCGAGTTTCGTCTAGAACAACCTTTTGTGCACTTCCCGAGGCTTTCGTGTTCATTTCGAGCTCCCTTTGTGAATTTTGGCTCAAAATGATGCTTGGGAGTGGGACCCACTATTTATCGAGATGACCTAGATTTGAAATTTCAACTGCGTTATTGAGTCGGAAATGCCAAATTTAGTAGGGTAGCATAGTTTGTTTGCGTTCACGGGGTTCCGCACGAGTTCCGAACCCTCGTCGGGACTTTTTCTCAACTTGAAGATGTGCTGATGCACAATTGCTGGTGCATACCAAGTTGTTCTCCGCGTTCGCAGAGGGGTTCCACATTCGCGGAGGGTTGCCGCTTTGTTCTCCATGTTCGCAGAAGATTCTCCGCTTTCGCGAAGGGTTAATTCCTTGCAACTTAGATTCCTTCAAAGACCCGTTTTTCAGCCATTCTCCCAAACTTCAAAATGCGGTAACATGAGATAGGAGACTCCATTTTGGGTGATTCGAAGTCCAGCATGTTTTGGATGTTCGTGGCTACGCATTGTAGTGCTCGGGGAATATCGGGGGACCTTCATCTGAGATACTTTCTTAGTTTTAGCTGCTGCTAGATCTCTTTTGAGTTCTTTAATGGTGGGTTTGTTGCATGTTGTAATTCCGGCCTGTTTCGAGCCCCGAATTGTGTTCTCTTTTGGGACACTAGTTCGGGAAGTAAAATGAACCATTTAACGGTGTCAATTTTTGGATTCCCAATGTGGGTCCCACAATCCTGTTTTTAGACCCAATTTTGGGTCCTTCTTCGATTATTACAATTTTTGTGTCAAAACGTTTGTAATGACGTCGTGATCAACATTTTGATAGCGTGACGGTGACCGAAGGTGATTCGGAAGGGCAAAGTTTCAGAATCATTTACTTTGAAGCAAGCATGATTGTCTTCAAGGTAGGCTACGGTCTCTCACATTGACTGAGCTTTATAAGATATCATTTAGTATATATTACATGTGATTTTAGGTTGGTACTTGCCGAGTATTGGTTTTGCCTCCTTCAAGTTCACTTCTTGGTTCCCGATTGAGTCTTAGACTAGAGTACCCTCGTGAAATCCTTAGATTAGGCTATGGGCCTTAGTTGTGGTGTTGACTTAGCGTTATTATCCTTATTTAAGATTGGTATTGATGTCCTTAGGCTAGGTTTGAGCCTTAGGTGCTTTATCATGTGATGTGCGGCCTTTATAGCTAGGCGTAGCTTCCGATAGGGCTTGTTATGGATGGTGTACCTAGTGTTAGTGCCTGAGACCTCGGAGGCTTGTCGTAGTCGTAGGTTTATCTTAGTTGTGCTTGTTAGGAGCTGAAATGGCATATTTGGGGTAAGACGTTGATCCTAGAGATATTTCTCCCCTATTTGATTCAGATCCATCTCCTGATTATTGTGTTTTCTGATTAGCGGTAGGCGTGTGATGACTTATTGTCTATTGTCTATTGTTGGGCCTGAGGCCGTATTCGAGGAGCGATTGGATCCCAAGTTAGTTCCCTTTGCCTTTATAGTGTGGCATGATTTGGTATTACATTTCTGATTATGTGTACCCTTTTTGGATGATGGTGATGGCATGCTTGCATTGATCGAGCATTTTCACTTGTTGTGGTACGATCAAGTAATTTTCATTGGATTTTTACTACTGTTTTGAGGGGACATTCTCACACTTTTATTATTGTCAAAACTTGTTTTTAACGGGAGCCGTACCACCTAGACTACTTTGATAAACTGATTTTGAAACTCATGAGATGTTGAGGACATACACTTTATATACTAGCAGTATTAGACACATCGAGGATGCACTTAGATTTTATTGATATCCGGCAAGGCGTCGCCCTTTTTCTACATTGGCTGCATCTGGGATGCCTTTAGCTTGTACTTTACTATTCGGCGCGGCATCGCCCTTTTCTACATCGGCTTGGTACTCACTCTCCTGTACCACTATGGGGATACAATATGTTATGTATAAGACTTGGTTAGGGCCCAGGCAGTGAATATGCACTTCCCGCGTCCCCCATGGGCCCCTCTGGTCAGTGCACCACTGAATCGGATGAGGGAGCTACATGGGTCCCACCTGGTAGGCCGAGGGCATGGGTGGGTCTATACACTTGTTTGTTGATGATCTCTGAGAGTCACCAATGATTTTACTTGTTTTAACTACAAACTTGAATTCATTAGCATTGCCTATCACCATTATACTTGTTTGCTGTTAGGTCCCCCAGTTTTATGGGGGCCGGGGGTATGTTTGTTATTGTTTGTACCTTCCGGGGGTTTGGGAGTCCGGTCGGTTATTATTTGATTATACTTGTACTTATCTTGTGTTGTATTTGTAGTTTGTCTACAGGGTGTCTTAGTTTTGATTTGTTGTTGGTACTTCCTGTTAGGTTCAGTTTGATTAGTTCTTAGGTGACTATGTAATCAGTGGTGGCAGTCAGTATTTCGTTCTTGATTAGATGACTCCTATAGTTCCTGTTTATTGTAAATAGGTTGTTTGCTAGCACTTTCAAGTGTGCCCCTTGACTCTGGTTCTTTTCTCTATGTATTCTATCTCTTTACTCGTATTTCCTGCCCTACCTTGTGTTAGCTCCTTTTTGGTTACTTGTGTTGTACTTACCTTATTTCTATGTCATTTATACTTGTTTTATCTGTGGAGCTTAGTCAGCCTATGCCTACTGAGTACCATTCGTTTGGTACTCATACTACACTTCTGCTATCACGACCCAAGGGAGCCCCAAGATGTAACACAGCTTACAAGACCTCGAGAGGTCTCATACAAGCACTTAGCATACATAACATACTAGATAATAGAAAAAAAAGAGTTCAAAAGAGCATTTTATATCAAAGCTTTACTCAAAACAGCTGAAGTCTACAACTTATGTCTCAAAGCCTTCTAATATCATAGAATACGAATAAAAGTGATAGGGATGCAGCCCAATATAATATCCAACATAAGGAAAGACATCAAAAAAAATAAGAGCTAGGTTATGTCCTCGGATGGATAAGGACTCACCAAGCCTTCTATCAAATCTCTAATCAAGCTCTAGCCACGAGTGGAAGGTGAATTGCCACGTCCTACACCAAAGAAGTTAATGTAGGCAAAAGTATGCGTTAGCACAATTAAGTACTAAGTATGATAGCAATGCACATAAACACATAAATCATGCTAGAGAGAGACATAATCATGACATGCAATGGCCAAGCTAAAAACATGATAAACATGAGACATAAAGCATATATCAAGGCCAAAGCAAGCTAAATCATCTTTCCTTCTTTTCTTTACTTCATCATGAGAACACTTGTTCATTAACTTGTGGGGAAAAGCCTTAACCGACATGTAAGACCATGTGAGCTATCAACACGGAATCCGGTGTCTGCCCCACACCGAAAAGAGGTGTCCTTACTTACCAAGGTAAGAACCATAGCTTCTAGCTTAAGTGGATCCACTAGCTAATCAAAGGTCTAATCAAGACATCCTATAAGGGCACACAGGTATGGGACATGAGGGATCTCCTTTCGTCCTCTCGGTGATAAGCATAGTTCACACGGATTAATCATAGTCATAATCTTATCATATCATTAGAAAGCACGGGGGATCTACCCTATCCTACAATGAGTTGACACGAGGGATCTCCTCTTGTCCTTTCCATTATAATAGCTCCATAGAATTCATGAGGGATCTCCTCTTGTATTGTCTTGGATAGGCATGAGGGATCTCCTCTTGACTATCATAGGAAGGGGGGAAAAACATGAGGGATCTCCTCTTGTTCCTTTCATTGAATCAACTCCCTATTCTCCTTAGTTAAGAAAATCCTTTCAAAATTCATCATCAATATCTACATATCATAAAATTTTAATGCTTCAATATCAAAGCACCTTTAAAGCATCATTAACTTCATAAGAGACATGTATGAGTTCATAAGCTTTATCTTTTCTTAGTTCATCATGCTCATAATTCATAAATCATGGGTTCATAAGGCTTTTTTCTCAAACCATGCAATTCAATGCAAGCTAACACTTAGAATGTCATAATCAAGGCAATTTAGTCATACTTAAAAGAACCCACATAAAAGAGGAAAATCATGCTTTTGACTTGATCATGCTAAATGCATAAGATTATCCTCAATTCATTCATAATTCATGCTTGATTTCATAGAGAATTCATAAACTTCATCAAATCATAACTCAACCCAACAATCAAAGCATAGATTATCAAATTGGGGAGAATTAGCTCGGGATCATGGGGTTCATGCAATCTTTACCTCAAATTATGTAATTCACGCTAATTCATGCACTAGGTTACTTTATCACGCTAGATCGTGCAATAGGAATCATAAAATCAACAATTGAAATCATAATTGAAGAACACACAATGATTGATCAAAACCCTAATTCAATTTAGTGTAAACCTTTGAAAATCATGAAGAAGAGGAAGGACCCATTGGAGGAAAGGACTCCTAATGGTGAACACTATTATACCTCAAAGCAGTCCACAAGAAATTGGAGAAGATTGAAGGTCTTCAATGGAGGATTCAAGCTTCTTCTTCTTCCTTGAGAGTTGAGAGAGATTCTTTTTAGAGAGAGAAATATTTGAGAGAGGAGAGTTTTGGAATGAATTAGAATTAAAAGGAATTAGGCTTAGAAAGTATTTATAGGTCTTAGATTAAGGGTACAACCGACTTAGCTTAATAGGTAAACAATTAGGGAAAAGACCAAAAAGACCTTAATTAAAAACTGTCGGAGCCAATCGACGGACGGGATCTATGGTCCATACATCAATTGATCGACCGTCCTACTCTTCCGTCAATTGATTCAGAAAGTTCATTTTGGGCTAAAATTTTGGCCAAGTCTGGAAGGCATCTACGGAACCCATCTACGGCCCATCAACTGAACTATGAACCGTCCTGCTATTTCGTAGGTCAAAGTTCAGAAACTTGGAGATCCTTAAATTTCACAGCTATGTTGATGGTTCCAACCTACGGCCCGTCAGTCCATCTACGGCCCGTAGGTGGCCTCCGTAGGTCACTGTCTTCAGGTGAGTTCTGCATTTTAAAAATCCTTTGGAAGTTTGGGGTGTTACAATATCTCCCCCTTGGGAACATTCATCCTCGAATGAGAATCAAGACACCTTGAGAAGGGTAATAGACAAGGACTAACAACCCAACGTAGCATGCAATCACATAAGTGCACATATCTGAGGAGGAAACATCAACTCAAAGCTAAAGCATGATCAACACATCATATCATGAGGACTTTATGCAAGTCATACTCAAATGCTCATAATCATATAAGACTTTCATGAACATGCATAATCAAGGAATCATACAAATCAACTATGACACACGAGACCAAAAGAATGAACCATGAGGAACTAGGGCCTCAACTTGACCCGAAGATAGAAGAAAAGAAAGATTAGTTCCCACACTTACCAATCAAGAAATACACTATCTCCCCCCCTTGGGAGCAAACCTTTCTAATCCTCCCGAATCCATCTCCCTTTATCAAAACATAATACCCAAGACCTCAACAACCACAAAACCATTGATACAAGTAAACACCTAAGAAGTTTCTACAAGGATTTCAAAGTCGACCTTAAACACTCTAACCACACATGGAGTCTTATCATAATCAATCAAACACCCAACATTAATCAACGCATAAACACAAGCTAAAGGATCATAACTTACCATTTTCTGCATTTGGTGAATCCTCTTGCTCATGACGAGCTTTAAGTGCATATAATCGGTTTTGCTTTTGAGCGCTTGAACCCGATGAATTTTAAGGTTGAGTCCATCGACGATTATCTCCCTCTTTCCTAACCACTAAGGGACAATCCCTTATCTTGTGAGCCGTCTTGCCACAACCAAAGCATGCATTAGATCAAGCTAGACTATTGCCCTCATGCTTCCCTCCATACTTAGCACAAGTGGTCGATGAGAATCCACCACCATTCCCTTCTTGAGGCTTAGGGTTAGACACCCTGACTTTGTTGAGCTTAGGTGGATCATTGGAGGAATCTTGACTGGAAAACCTTTGTCGAGACTTAAAACGATCATGCCCATAAGAAATTGAATGTGAGAAATTACCATCTCCGGTCCTAGCCCTCTTGGTCTCCCTAGATATTTCTTTAAGATTTTCTTCTTCAATTTGTTCGGCATAAACCATGAGGTGAGAAATATCCATGTCGTGCACAAGCATGGCGGTGCGACACTCTTTCACCAACATATCGGATACTCTCGACACAAATTTGCACATTCTTGCCCTTGGGTCAGCAAATATGGATGGAGCATATCTAGCCAATTGTGTGAACTTCAATGCATACTCTTTCACACTCATATTTCTTTGTTGAAAGTTGATAAACTCAATCATCTTAGCCTCTCTCTTCTTAAGAGGGAAAAACCTATCAAGGAAATCAACCTTGAATTTCTTCCAATCAAGAGGACCCTCATTAACCGCCCTCTCACTCTTCCATTGATTGAACCAAATTTGGGCAACGCCCTTGATTTGATAAGCAGCCAATTCCGCTTTCTCTTCTGGCGTCACACCCATAATCATCAGCACCTTGTATACTTCATCAATGAATTCTTGAGGATCTTCCTCAAACTTAAAGCCATGGAATTCCGGAGGACTCATCCTGGTAAAGTCCCTCACTCTTGATGCCGCCGTACCCACATTTGGGTTCATGGGAGCCACCACCTCTCAATTGGCTTGAGCTGTCACGGCTTGAGCCAACACTTCGAAAGCAGCCCTAAACTTCACATTAGTCACTTGTTCCGCCAAAGGGTCGATCGAAACTTGAGGAGCTTGAGGAGGAGCTTCTTGTTCCACATTCTCTCCCATGTTTCTCCTAGCGTAAGCTCTTCGGGTCGCCATATCCTGAAACACGTAGGATTGGGATTAGGAGAGAGATATATAGTTAAAATCTATGGCACGACTTACCAATAATGAAAGAAGTGGAATTTCTTAAACGTCTTATCGCCTCTCATTCATAAATGTGGCGCGCTTCACACTCATGAGCAAAACTCTCCTTGACGCGGCTTATGAGACATCCTAGGATCTTTCTAAAACCTTGCGCTCTGAATACCAAGTTTGTCACGACCCAGGGGAGCCCCTAGATGTAACACAGCATACAAGACCTCGAGAGGCCTCATACAAGCCCTTAACATATATAACATACCAGATAATAGAGAAATAAGAGTTCAAAAGAGAATTTTATATCAAAGCTTTACTCAAAACAGTGGAAGTCTACAACTTATGTCTCAAAGCCTTCTAATATCATAAAATACGAATAAAAGTGATAGGGATGCAACCCAATACAATATCCAACATAAGGAAAGACATAAAAAAAAGAAATAAGAGCTAGGCTATGTCCTCGGATGTATGATAACTCACAAAGTCTTCTATCAAATCTCTAATCAAGCTCTAGGCACGAGTGGAAGATGAATCACCACGTCCTACACCAAAGAAGTTAATGTAGGCAAAAGTATGTGTTAGCACAATTAAGTACTAAGTATGATAGCAATGCATATAAACACATAAATCATGCTAGAGAGAGACATAATCACGACCTGTAATGGCCAAGCTAAAAACATGATAAACATGAGACATAAAGCATATATCAAGGCCAAAGCAAGCTAAATCATCTTTCCTTCTTTTCTTTACTTCATCATGAGAACACTTGTTCATTAACTTGTGGGGAAAAGCCACTAGCTAATCAAAGGTCAATTCAAGACATCCTATGGGGGCACATAGGTATGGGACATGAGGGATCTCCTCTTGTCCTCTCGGTGCTAGGCATAGTTCCCATGGATTAATCAAAGTCATAATCTTATCATATCATTAGAAAGCACTGGGGATCTCCCCTACCTTACTATGAGTAGACATGAGGGATCTCCTCTTATCCTTTCCATTAGAATAGCTCCATTGAAGTCATGAGGGATCTCCTCTTGTATTGTCTTGGATAGGCATGAGGGATCTCCTCTTGACTATCATAGGGAGGGGGGAAAACATGAGGGATCTCCTCTTGTTCCTTTCATTGAATCAACTCCCTATTCTCCTTAGTTAAGAAAATCCTTTCAAAATTCATCATCAATATCTACATATCATAAAACTTTAATGCTTCAAGTTCAAAGCACCTTTAAAGCATCATTAACTTCAAAAGATACATGTATGAGTTCATAAGCTTTATCTTTTCTTAGTTCATCATGCTCATAATTCATAAATTATGGGTTCATAAGACTTTTATCTCAAACCATGCAATTCAATGCAAGCTAACACTTAGAATGTCATAATCAAGGCAATTTCGTCATACTTGAAGGAACCCACATAAAAGAGGAAAATCATGCTTTTGACTCGATCATGCTAAATTCATAAGACTATCCTCAATTCATTTATAATTCATGCTTGATTTCATAGAGAATTCATAAACTTCATCAAATCATAACTCAACCCAACAATCAAAGCATAAATTATCAAATTGGGGAGAATTAGGTTGGGATCATGGGGTTCATGCAATCTTTACCTCAAATCATGTAATTCACGCTAATTTGTGCACTAGGCTACTTTATTACGCTAGATCGTGCACTAGGGATCATAAAATAAACAATTAAAATCATAATTGAAGAACCCACAATGATTTATTAAAACCCTAATTCAATTTAGAGTAAACCTTTGAAAATCATGAAGAAGAGGAAGGACCCATTGGAGGAAAGGACTCCTAATGGTGAACACTATCATACCTCAAAGCAGTCCACAAGAAATTGGAGAAGATTGAAGGTCTTCAATGGAGGATTCAAGCTTCTTCTTCTTCCTTGAGAGTTGAGAGAGTTTCTTTTTAGAGAGAGAAATATTTGAGAGAGGAGAGTTTTGGAATGAATTAGAATGAAAGGAATTAGGCTTAGAAGTATTTATAGGTCTTAGATTAAGGGTACAACCGACTTAGCTTAATAGGTAAACAATTAGGGAAAAAGACCAAAAAGCCCTTAATTAAAAACTGTCGGGGCCAATCGACCGACGGGATCTATTATCCGTACATCAATTGATGGACCGTCCTGCTCTTCCGTCAATTGATTCAGAAAGTTCATTTTGGGCTGAAAATTTGGCCAAGTCTGGAAGGCATCTATGGTACCCATCTACGGCCCGTCAACTGGAGTACGTACTGTCCTGCTATTCCGTAGGTCAAAGTTCAGAAACTTGGAATTCCTGAAATTTCACAGCTCCATTGACGGTTCCCACCTACGGCCTGTCAATCCATCTATGGCCTGTAGGTGGCCTCCGTAGGTCACTCTCTTCAGGTGAGTTCTGCATTTTAAAAATCCTTTGGAAGCTTGGGGTGTTACATCTGCACCCTGAAGATTATAGCACGGGTTATCGCCGGTGATTTGGACTTGGTGTGGAGTAGCGTGGATTTGGAGATTTGGTGAGCTCTTGGCGTCCGGAGTTGTCTATTTCTATCTACTTTGGCTAGGACTAGTCTTTACTTGCTTTCGAAGACTGTCAGTATCTATATTTTTATTTGTAAAAGCTTTGTACTCTTGTTTTGTTTAGATGCTCGATTACTGACTGATGCCAGGTCTTGGGGACGGTTCCTTGGATATATCTAGGTTCATTCCTCTTTCTTCTCTTTATTATCGTTTGTTACTTCATTGGTTCCTCTTCTGCTTGATAGCCCGTTGCTTCTGGTTTTGGGCTATGGGTTAGGCTTACCTACTGGTGGGTTGTAGTAAGTACCATCATGACCTGAGGAATAGGGTCGTGACAGACATGAACTTCCTTCTTTGGTGGAATGACAAATCAGAGGGAACCATATCACTTGCCAAGTAATTGGTGAAATTTGTGAACCTTGGAATGAGATCAAAAGAAGGAGGCAAAACATGTTCATTTGACAATGTATCATCCATTTCAACTCCATCACCGAGCTTCAACATAGCTTCTTCCTCAAATCTGGACAAATGATCAGCAACTTCATTTTCTGTCCCCTTTCTATCTTTGACTTCAAAGTTGAATTCTTGCAACAATAGCACCCATCGAATCAGTCTCAGTTTTTCATCTTTCTTTGCCATGTGATACCTCAATGCTGAATGATCAGTGTGCACAATAACTTTAGTACCCAACAAATATGATCTAAATTTTTTGAAATCAAAGACTACAGCATGCAATTCTTGTTCAGTCAGTGTAATTCTTTTGGGCAGCATTTAGGGCTTTACTCGCATAATATATGGGATGAAGTATTTTCTCTCGCCTTTGTTCCAATACTACACCAACTGCTACCCCACTCGCATCACACATAACTTTAAACGGTTGTCCCCAATCCGGTGAAATAATGATAGTTGCAGATATCAACTTTTCTTTCAGCTTCTCAAATGCTTTCAGACAAGCATCATCAAATATAAATTTCATCTCCTTTTTTAGCAGCTTCCACAATGGATGTGCAATTTTTGAGAAGTCCTTTATGAATCACCTATAAAAGCCAGCATGGCCCAAGAAACTTCTAACACCTTTTACATAGATTGAACGTGGCAATTTTTCAGTCACTTCGCCTTTTGCCTTATCAAAGTCTATACCTTTTCGATAGATGTGATGATCAAGAACTATACCTTCTTTCACCATAAAGTGACATTTCTCCTAGTTTAACACGAGATTACACTCTTCACATCATTTCAGCACGTCACTCAAATGTGTCAAGCAATGATCAAAGGAGTCACTAACCACAGACAAGTCATCAATGAATACTTCGATTGTGTCTTTCACCATATAAGAATACACAGACATCATGCAGCGTTGAAACATATCCGGTGCATTACACAATCCGAAATGCATTCTCTTGAATGCAAAAGTGCCATAGGAACAAGTGAATGTGGTTTTCTCTTTGTCTTCTGGTGCGATTGATATTTGGTTATAGCATGAATACCCATCTAGAAAAAAATACCAACCCTTTCTAGCATGGCGATCTAACATCTTGTCCATCCAGTGACAAACCCTCCATCCAGTGACATGCCTCATCGGGACCTACTCTTTCTTTGCATTAGGAACCACAGTGATTCCTCTCTTCTTTGGCACACATTGAACCAGACATACCTAGTTACTATCAGCAAACGGATATACTACTCCAACATCTAACCACTTGATGATTTCCTTCTACACAACTCCCTGCATTGGTGGATTCAATATTCTTTGATGCTCAATGCTTTGTTTTCTATCTGGCATGAGTTGGATTTTGTTTGAACATATCCCCAGTGGAATACCAATAATATCATCAATAGTCCATCCAATAGCTCTCTTGAAATGCTTCAACACCGATACTACAACTTCCATTTGCCTGCCATTCAAATCAGCGGCAGTGATTACAGGAAAATACTATTTTGGCCCAAGAACACATACCTCAAATGAGATGGAAGAGCCTTTAAATCTAGCTTTGGAGGCTAATCTATAGAAAGTTTTGCAGGGCGACGAGGGAAATTTACCCCCATCAAGTGTAGTGACTAGCTCATCATACTTCTCAATACCATATCCATCAAAGTTCATGATCACGGCAGTGAGTGCTTCAACACCCAATCTCTCCTCGATGAACACCTTTTCCATATGTACTAATGCACGCCCTGTACCAAGAATGGTCTCCCTAGAACTATAGGCACTTCAAAATCAACTTCACAGTCTAGTATCACAAAATTCGCTTGAAATATGAATGCCTCAACTTTAACCAAAATGCCTTGGTGCATCTCTATTGGTTTCTTCACAGTACGGTCAGCCATAAGTAGCCACATCACAGTGGATTTGGGGGCTCCCAAGCCCAATTTCTTGAACACTAACAGCGGCATCAAATTTATGCTAGCACGAAGTCCCACAGGGCCTTCGAAAAATACATCATGCCAATCGTACATGGGATAGTGAATTCTCCAGGATCTATATTCTTCTGGACTAATGATCGATTAGCAATGGCGCTACCATATTGCAACTTATCATCATCTTCAAAATTGACAGCCCTCCTTTTTGTCACGAGATCCTTCATGAACTTTGCATAGCCAGGCATTTGCTCAAGTTCCTCAATCAAGGGAATATTTATCGATAACTGCTTTAGCATGGATATAAGCCTGTGATACTTTCCTTCCTTGGTCTTCTTGACCAGCCTTAGTGGGAAGGGAGGTGGAGGTCTCTTTTGAGTAACTTCAGCTTCCCTCACACTCTTATCCTTAGGCTGCTCCACTACCTCAACTTCATCCTCTTCTGGCTCCTTCGTACTTTCCACACTAGTTGGCATAGGAGGGTCAATAGTCTGCTTTCTGCCCCTAGTAGTAATTGCCATACAATGCCCATCATTCTTTTAATTTTTAATGGTATTGCTAGGAAGTGTTCCTTGTTGATACGGATTAGCATTCGATGATAACTGGCTCAACTACTGCTCAATCTATCCAATCGATACTACATGTAACTCTACCTTCTGCCTAATCCCTGATAAATCATTAAACATCTCCTTCATATTTTCATCCATAGCGTCAAACCTTTTCATAGTCTTAGTCATCAATCCTCAATGCAATTCAGACTCGATCCTCCATCTCGGTTTCCTGGTGAGATATAAGGGCCACTTCTATTGTCTCTGTTGTAGTTGTTATCTCGGTTGTAGTTCATTTCACGATTATACTGTCCTTCGCAATTGAGATTACTGAAGTTCTGAACTTGATTTCCTTGACCTTGGACCCCTCACTTGGTCATTTACCAAATTCGCACCCTCATCATAAGTCAGCTGGTGGAGAATTGTTCTAACAATGGACTGCATTAACCTTTTTTGCATTCCCGCTCACATGTTTGAGTACCAAGCCGACCTCTGTCCTCAAATACGCCATTTCTTCATGAATATCATCATTAGACTGATTTGGTGTAGCTTGTATTGAAAAGGTGCTTTTTGCAGTAGTCAATGTTCTAGTGCTCCATGCTTTATTATTCTTGGAGATCTTCTTAAGTTTCTGAGCAATCTCCTGAAACATGTTTGCCCCATAAGAACCTCCAGCAATCGTATACAATACAACCTTCCCATTGTCATCCAAACCTCTATAGAAATACTCCTTTAGTGACTCATCATTAATGCGGTCATTTGGTACACTTCTCATGAATGTTGTGCATTTGTCCCAGGAATTACTAACAGACTCTCCCTTAAAGCCATATAGTTGTTGAGTTTATCTTTGAGCTTCAACTTCTTTGACAACGGGAAATTTTTATCTAGGAAAATTTTATGTAGCTCCTCCTAGGTGGTGATTTAGTATATGGTAACTCAGATAGCCATATTGTAGCGTCACCTGTCAATAATAGTGGAAACACCCTTAATCCAACAGAATCCATGTCTAAATCTGGTCACCCCACACTATTCATATAGACACTTTACTTTGACCAGATAAGAATATGAATCCTCAGAAGGAAACCCAGCGAACAACCCTCTAGATGTAAGCATTTGCATCAGGTTGCTAGTCACCACAATAGTATGTCGAGGTGGTAGTGGAGAAACAATTATGGCACCCGTTGATCCCATAAGATCATAATCCACCCTGAAATTAGCACGCACATCGGATGCTTGCTGATTTGGTCCTCTAGCAGCATTTTCCAAAAGAGGGCTATAATGGATGTTTCTAGGTACTTCCACTTCTTCTTGAAGTTGAACTCCAGGTGCCTCTTCACGACCCTCTCCATTAGGATCATCTCCATGTCCCAAGTGTTGACCTCTTTCAGATTGTAAGGAGTCAGGGGATTGCCTTGACTTCATGTATTTGGCATACAGTGAAACTAAGATATGTGGAAAACAAAAAGAAAAAGAAAATGTAAATCGATAAATAATTGACTAAGTGTAGTAACAAATTAGTCTAATACAAAAACCTTATTCCCCAGCAACGGCGCCAAAATTTGATATACCCAAATTACACCTCCCTAGAGAAGTATAAGTGGTCGTTGTCAAATAAAGAACCTAATAATGGTTAGGGTCGATCCCACGAGGAATATTGTCTAGGCTTAGGCTAATTAATGCCAATTGTACATGTAATCAACTTATTTATGTAAAAATGGGGAGTTTGGAAACTAAAATAAATATTGATTGATTAGTAGTAATAAGTAAGCAAGTCACAGGATTTGCAGTTCATAATATCATAATGAGAATGAATCTATGGCATAAGTGTTCCCCGTAAGCTCTTAACGTATTAATCCTAATAATAGTAATCCCTTCCTAGTGTTTAACATGCAAAGTCGGTAAGTTATGTATCACCTAAGTGATTGGTCGTCCAAATAGGGAATTTCATTATGCAACTTGGTCAGTCTACGTGTGTATACTTTACTAACCCTTACCATTGACCCAGATTAGCCCTCACATATTTGGGTTAGGCTATTAGATAGCGGATTATGAACGTTAAATCTCTGTTGTTTAATCACTAACTCATCATTACTTCCATGGTCGGCCAAGTAGGAATAAGGCAGGTTCTAATGTTACACACAGTTAAAAAGCATTCAAAATGAAGAGATTAACAATACATGCATAAACACTATTACAAAATTACTTAGTTATTAGTTTTACTTTGTTAATTACTCATAGTTCCCACAACCCTAGTTGTAGATTTAGCTACTCATGTTTGGGTGATCACAATTCATGTTAGGGTTAATAGAATAAATCATAACTTACAATGATAGTAGATGAAATCCGTAATCTTCAAGTGATAAACAAAAGCAAATCAATATTATAACCCAAAACTTCAAGAATCGAATGCACCAAATGTTTGCAAGCAAATTTTTAAAGCAAAAATTATATCTCTCAAAACGTCTAACAACCCAAAAAATGAAAAATACAACTAATATTTATAGCAAACAAATCCTAAATAAATTAGGAAAAGGAAACCTAAGGAAATTCGACTTAGGCAGTGTCATCTATGGTTGGGGACCTACGACTTGTAGTAAGACCAACGGCTCGTAGGTACCTTCCGTCATTCAGCAATTAGTCAATATTCCAAGAATCACTTTCTACAGGCATTATCTACGACTCGTAGATCTTAGTACGACCCGTCATGTTCATCCATCATTTAGGTACTAAAATGCATCCTCTCTGACGTTTTCTACGACTCCTCATGTACGGTTTGAACAGGAACTATGGCTCGTCAGTCCTCAACCGTCATTCCATACTAAGCTCCAATTATCTGCACTTGAACCTGCGACTTAACCTACCGGCCGTCATAGAGATGACGGCTCGTAAGTCCAGTCGTAAATCACAAAATTCTTGCTACTGCAACACTTTTAATATCAGCTGCTTCAAAAACCTATTTCCTACAAAATAAGACCAAAATACCATCACATCTAATAAAAAATGCTTAAGATGCAAGCAAAATTCTAAGTTTAATGCATCAAAAGAACTGTAAGTTCACGGTACATTAGAGGGATAAATCGAGCCAAGAAGGCCTCAAAAAACCCAGTCCAGGTGATCGAAGGGGAACCAGCTGGCCTTGTCTCAATAAATGCACGCCACCACTGTCTAGCTGGCCCATCTAACTGATATGCAGTGAATTCGACCCCTCTCAACTCCACAAGACCCAAAGTGTAAAGCCACTCCCTGCAAGTGGTAAGAAAGTCATGGGCATCCTCACTCATAGCTCCAGAAAACCTCAGAGGAGAAAACCTTATGAATACTCCGAGCATCTTCTTCTCCTCTAACGGCATAGCTCAGGCCGCGATCACGGGCTAGGACCCTAGGTGGTAATTGGGCCCTGCGTGCCTCAGTTGTAGGCCGATCCTACTGAACTAGTGCTGGCGCAGGTGCCGGTGCTGGTGCTAGAGCCTACTCCATACCTCCGAGCAAAGTCAAAAGCTGGGCAATAGTTGCTTGAAGATCCGGTGCCATAGTCGGTTTGGGGGGTGGCTGGGCTAGTCCTGGCCCTATTGGCTGATCAGGAACATAGGCTGTTTGAGTGTTCGCTATGGGTTCCAGACCCTGCTCTCTATCTGGGGGTGGTTCTGACCCCTATCAGGCAAGGGAGGTCGACCTTTACCCTAAGCCACCACACGGCGCGCACGAGCCATCCTGCTAAAAGAGTGAAACAAGTGAGATTCCAAGAAACCAAAAACACACACATTGCAAAAACAAGATACAAGAGAGATGAACTCATACGGACACCTTGTAGCCTCTTAAAGAATGGACAAGGACGCCTCCGCACCGATCTGTAGGACTCTACAACGTATTAGCTCTGTAAAAGTGAGATCGGTGAACCTGGAGCTATGATACCAACTTGTCATGACCCGATTTTTTGAGTCATGATGGCACCTACTATACCCCACCAGTAGGTAAGCCAACACGTAACCCAGAACATCAAATAATGAGCGTAAGGGTAGAAACTAGCGAAAACTTTAATCTAAAGAAAGGACAACAAGGCGAAAGAAAACAAAAATAAATATACATAGAAATATCTCCCACAACCTGAAAGTCACTACTACAAAGTTGTCTAATAAAGAGTACAAGCCCCAAAAGTGGACCACAACAAAGCGTGTCTCAAAATGCAACGAGACTAGATAAAACAAAAGAAGGAGACAAGATAAACCCAAAAAACCAAGTGCACACTCTCGTCTCAAAACCACAACTACAAAAAATGGTAGCAACTGATCACTGATGATAATTGGTACTGGGACCTGCATCACGAAATAGATGCATAGTGCAACATGAGTACCAAAACAACATTAATAAGTAGACATCAAAGGCCAACTAAGCAAGAAAGGTAAAACAAGCTGAAAAGAGAGAATCTAAACACATAGTGGTCAAAGTGGGCAGAAGAAAGAAATCACACGAGCATACTGAAAGTAAATCTAAGTATAGCTAAACTAAACCTAACTGGACCCCAATAAGCCCAGAAGGTACACTCGTGCAAAAGTTTAAATAGAACTCGAATGGACCCCCATAAGCCCGTCAGGTACAAAGAATAGCTAAGACAACAAGAATAAGACACTCAAACCCAAGTCCAAAAGAAGTCAACCAGCCTTGAAGCCATAGTGATAAGATCTGGGCCTCGAACCAAAGTTGTAGAAGCTGGGCCTCGAACCCAAAGCATCAATCTCAAGATTGAAATAACGGCCTAGGACCATAAAGCGTCAGCCTCAAACTGGAAATAACTGCTTCAAATCGTAAATAAATGCTCCAACCAACCAACTAATAACCTAACCAACAAGAGTGCCGAGGGTGTGTCAATTCCAAGGAGAATATCATGTCATGTCAAGTCACTGTGGGACGTCGCCCAACCAAAGGTATCAACAGAAGGCTCCCACCCTATTACAACTCAATCTCCAACCGTCTCGATAGCATAAACATTCGGTAACACTTCAAAACCACATAAATAGGGGAAAGAGGATAAAAGATCTAATAAGCCACGAATTCACCTAAACTAAGGCTCATAATATCAGACTCAAGTGTGCTATTTTAGTCTACAATGATCTAGTCTGTCTGAAACGACGTCAGAAACAAAGTAAAACACAAAGCTCGAGAGTCTAAGGCAACACTAGTCTATCCTAGGCTAAGGCTGGAAATGCATCAGAAAGCAAGTAAAATCAAGTAATTCACATAGCATGCGCAAACACAAACCACCCTACTAGCAAGGAACTATGCTTGAAATAATGCCGATCAAATCTAAAACATGGTATCTAAGAAGAGAGGTAAGAATACTAGGTCCTCGCCCCCAATTCACACTAATCAACATGAATTCACACAAATCAACATGAATTCACACATTCAGGCTCAATCTAGATAAAAAGGAAGTCGTAGCCTACCTGTGGGCCGACCGCGCGCGCTCCAAATCACAAGGTCAGATATTTTCCCTTTCTAACGGCCTCTGAACGCTACCACACTATCAAAAATAGGATCACAATGTCAATATGGTCGTTTAGACACAAAATCACCTAAGACAGAGTTGGACCAATTTTTAGAATCAAACGAGAATTATGGGAACCGCATCAAACTTCTCGATTTGACTCCACCAAATAGACCCAAAACAGTACCCCGAACTTGTGTTAAAAAATGAAACACAATTCGGAACTTGAAACGCAGTGAAAACCCAACATGCAAAATAAATCACACTTTGATCAATTTTTAAAAACATGCAGCAGGTAAAACTCAGAATTTATTAAAATCAAAGGATGCCCAGCACCACTTGAACACTCCACGACGTAGCCTCGATAATTCTTGACACGTGGAACTTCAAATCACCCAAAACCAAGCTAAAATGAGCAAGATATCCCAAATCAATATAGCAAAAATTAAGAACTCAGAAAAGCGCTATAGCAGTCTAGTTAATTACGATTTTACCTTGGACGACATACACCTGACAAGTTCCGATCTCTCCACAGCGAAGCCACCATTAAAACGAAGTTTCCACACTTTGAATCACCTTTTTTGGCCAAGAAATGATAGAGATATGGGGTTTTGAAGTTTCAAAAATGAGCTGATATTTCTGCTATTTAAGCAGCAGATTTCAGCATTTTTTTGAAAACTTAAAAACTCCGACGGGGTGTTCTGAACTTGTTCAGAGCCCCGTGCACACGAATGAGATATGCAATCTTACTAAATTTGTTATACCAGACTCAATGGCGCAGTCGAAATTTTTATATGAGGTCATCTTGAAAAAAAGTGGATCCCACACCCAACCGCCATTTTAAGCCAAAATCCACAAAGGGGCTCGGAATTAGCTCGGAAGCATTGCGACACGAACGAAGGGTCAACCTAGACCAAACTCGACATTCCAAAGCTAATCACGCTGACAAAATTCTCATCCGAGAGCGTTTACTTAGAATGTTGACCAAAGTCAAACTTAGGCTTAAATTTCAAAGTTAAAATGCCTAATCGCACGGACTCACATTGAAAACCTCGGAAGTCATGACGACCAAGCTACTAGCCTAAAATGATCCTTCCGGAGTTGATGGAATTGTCAAAATTAGATTCAGATGTCATCTTCTTGAACTTTTGATCAAAAATGATCGTTCAAGGTTCAAAAGCTCAAAAACACTAAAACTCACTTAAAAACTAAACGAACGACGAGGCGACCAAACACTGAGTCCCATCAAGTCATAAATAACTTGGGGTCGCTATAGAAAAACACTAAACGATGAACAGGAGGAAAGAACATAGAAATGACATGAAGGTCATTACAAAGAATTAAGTGGAACACTCGAAAAGTTTCTAAATCCATATCAGATCTTGAAAAGTTTAAAAAGATGTAAGTTAGCAAAAAATTTTATTAACGAACCATATAAGCTTTCATGGGCCATAGATCTGTACGTAAAACCAGACCTCAGAACTCAGGAAAACTATGACTTCTATGGAACGTAGATAATTCTATGGACCGTAGAAGCTCCCGTAGAACCAAATTTAAGAAATCCAGTTTTTCACCTGTTTTCAATGGACACATTGATGAGAGGGTGATTTTCACTTATTTGGAGTCCTTTTCTTGTGATTTTGTGGTACTTAAGTAGAGAAAGAGGCTAACTTTCCTTTGAATATGATTGTTTCAGATACATGATGGTAAAAAAGGAGCTTTGATGAAAAAGAATGGAATTTGGAGAAAAAGGGAGCTAAAAATAAGGATTTTGGAGCTGGCAGTGAAATACTCTCCGCAAACGTGGAGAGCTGGGCGCGATCGCGGAGTACAAGCTAGCTGTGAGGCGCGAACGCGAGAAGCCTCCTCAAACGCGGAGTGCATTCATGTCGAGTACCGCGAACGTGGACATCGTCTGTGAACGCGGAGTACAATTATACTGAGCTCTGTGAACGCGGAGATACCTCCGTGAACGTGGAGAAGAAAAGGTGACAAACATCTGGGCAGTTCTGGAAATTCTCATTTTTACACTATTTCACCATGTACACTGAAACACAGCCATTTGGGGGAAGAATTGGAGGAGAGATAATTGAGATCATTCAAACGCAGAGAATAGAGAAGAAGAACTTGGGGATTGAGGCTTAGGCATAGCTTTGAGATCAAGATTCCTCAACAACTCCATTAGAGTGAAGATTGTGACCTTGGGTTGTAATTATTTTTCACCTTTCTTCAACTCTTCGCTTTGTATTGTTGAATTCTAGGTGTTAATTGTTCATTAGTAATTTGGATATTGTGTTAGACATAATCAATATTTGGGTTTTTGATTTATATCTTGTGCTTTTGTAATTAGTTGATTTCTTTCTCATATATGAAATGGGTTTTTGATTATCCAATTGATCTCATGCTTTAATTGCTTTTCAAAAGGAATTGATCACTCCTAGGACTTGCCCATCAACTTTGATTTAGCTTGTGAGAGTTAATTAAGGTTGGGTAAGATTGATTGGTGCATTAATTGAGGTTTAACAACTCATTTGTTGGATTGTTGCTAGAAATAGTGAATCCTTTCATTGCCTTTCATTGGATTGCTTGTGTGTCCACTTGATTGTGTTCGTGAGAACTAGTTGAGAAATATTTGCCTATGTTAGATAGAATTAGGTAGATGATTTATATTCCGAGGGATATATGATTTTACCAATGATTAATTGAGAATGTATGATGCTAATGTGCAATGGATCGTATGGGTATTGATTGATTTCCCATTCCCAAATCCCTTTGGTAATCTTGTTCAATATAGCTTTGTTCCTTGTTCTCCTCTATCCCCTATCCTAAATTCATTACTTGAATTCTCATTTTATAATTGTATCTTTCATTTCAGATTCTAACTAGTAGCTAGTAATTATTTGTTTCTTCAATTGCCCTGCACATTGTTCCTGGTGGGATTGACCCCAACTCTTCGTTGGGTTTGTACTTGCATAGCGACCACCCACACTTCGAATCGTGAAAGGTGTGGTTGAGCGTTATCAAAAATGGCGCCACTGCCGGGGAACAATTTGGCGTGTTGAATTGATTTAGAATTTTTAGTTTACTAGTTTCTATCCAAATTGTGAATATTTGTTTGTGTTTTGTTTTTGTTTGTTTTTATGGCTTCTTGTGAAGGAACAAGGTTTGGTGAGTGCAAGCCCTATGTTGATGACCCATGGCCTTGTTGTGGAAGACTTTATGTTGGGGAAAGTTTTTTCGATGTCTCGTTAGACTAAGAGATGGGTGTACTGAGTCAAACTTGGCTCTTGTACTTGTCTCATCGACTTGAAAAGGGTGAGAGGCTAAGAGATCTAATGTTCCAAATGAGGGATGAATTCCGCAACTTGCACCTAGCTAGGTTCCATGAGATGATCCAACTTGAGTTTGAGATTGCTAATTTTAAGGCCAATGCGAGATCAACATTTGGAGTACGTAAGGCTCCTTGTCAAGTGGTCAAGATTAAGGCATTGGAGTTGGACGGTCAAGAAAAGGGGTTTGTGTTCGATATTGATGAGATCTTGGGTATTTGCAACCAAACCAAACAAATAACATTCCAAGATGCCAATATAAAGGCAATGATACTAGAGTTGCAAGTAAAAGCCAAAAAGATCATATATAGCAACTCTAGTACATTGGAAAGTGATAGTGTCATGCACTTGAGGGCCAAAAGTTATGAAGTTCGTTGTTCGAATGGCTTAGTGATACTATCACTCTTGTCCAATGCTCCTATACGAAAGAATGATATGAAGTTGGGCAAGAAATTCAAATCTTCAAAGTGGAGAGATCGAGTAAAACGTGTGATGCTCTCCGATAGTCCCCAATTGCTTCGATGAGAAAATGATTTGAAATTGGGGAGACGGTACATTGAATCGAAGTTGAAGCATAAATGGTGATGTACCCGGCGTCGCGCCACAACGTTAAATTGTGCTCTTGATGGGAGACAACCCATCGGTATCTAAAATTTTAATTTTTGGTTATTTCTGAGTTTTCTTTAATTTTTAGGATTGATTAGAATTTTATTTTTGACTAATCCTCATGATTTCAAAGTGTTTGGAGGTGTTTTTAACAGGTTTGGAAGCAAAACTGCACTTGGGATTGAAGTTTGGGGTGAACAATCTTCATAATGGAGGTTTGGAACACTTTTGGGCAGCTGACAGTCGCCAAAGTGCAATGGGCGAGGTGCCAAATGGACCCACCCATCCCCTAAATTTCCAGAAAGCTGCCAGAGCAAGCATAATTTACTCTCCGCAAACGCGGAAGGGAGCCCGCGAACACGGAGATCAAAATGCTAGAAGCTCCGTGAATGCGCCCTCTTGCCCGCGAAGGCGGAGGTCTTGAATCTCGTAGGGGCGCGAATGCACCAAGGCCTCCGCGAACGTGGAGGTTTGGGTACTTTAATAGTCAGAACTACCAAAGGGTAGTTCACTTTCCAAATCCCTTCCCCTTTCCCCTCATCGAGTAAGACTCAAAAATTCCCTCAAACTTGTTCCCTTTTGTTTGCTTTGCTTCCTAACTTCTCATTGTGTGGCTCACCTCACTACTCAAGGTATGATTTCTACACCTTTCTAATGGTTATTTTGGTAGTGAATCCTTGTTCAATGATGCCTTAGTGTGATCTTGTGTTGAACTTGATTTTGATGTGTTTAATTGTTAGTTTGTGCATAGAATAGATGTTTGTTGAGTTGTTAATTGATTAATCATGTTTGGGGGTTGAATTGGGGGGGAAATTTGGTTGAAATTGTTGCTCAAAACCTGTTTGTCGAAATGTTTGAATGATTCTGCTTTCTGGGGACGATGACTTCTCCACGAACGCAGACCTCTGTCTGCGAACGCGGAGGTCTATGTCCCATTGTACTCCGCGAACGCGGCTGCCTCTCTGCTTCTTAGCTGCGAACGCGGAGACAAGGCCACTATCTCTCCGTGAATGCGGAGAAGAGATCTGTTCTGTCCCAAAACTGTAACATTGCATAAATTGATCGAGACTTCTTTTAATTATTATCTTTGGGCTAAATACTTCCCAATACATTGTTTTAAGTGTCCATAAGAAATTTTAACATGTTGGCTTTTTTTTTAGGTACTTTGAGCTAAAAATATCGATCGACAACATTCCTCAATCATCTGAAATTACACCCGATGAAGATTATTTTGATGCTACTAGATTCCTTTCAGTTAAGTGTGCCCGGAAGTACGATGAATACCTGGGCCAGGCTATTGTGAAAGAGAAAGGGATCTGTTTGGAAAAGCTTGAACAGGGGATGCCAGATTTCTTTAACCAGCTTGAGTCTAGTGGTTGGATGGTGTTTGCTGTTGAGCCTGTCAAGGCTAATCACACCATCATAGCTGAGTTTTATGTTAATGCCTCGGAGACTGATTTTAATATGGCCGCCGTTACTACTGTTCGAGGGGTACAGGTCCATTTTTGCTCAGCCTTGATTAATGCCTATTATGGCCTCCCGGACACCGACAATAGTGTTTATTTGGATCGCTACAAGGAGTTAGATGGCCAATGGCTTGTTGATAAGTTGCACAATGGTGAGCCTTCAGAGTGGTTCAAGATGAAGAGAAGGGTGGAGTCCCGTGAGTTTACAGCGGAGGCCAAGACTTGGCTCTCCATTATATGTGCTCGGGTCATTCCCTCCACACATGACACCGAGGTTACACTAGACAGGGCTTTGGTTATTGCAGCTATTATGGATGGGCTGGCGGTGAATGTGGGCCGGCTAATTTTTTATCTTATTATTGAGGTGGCCCAGGGGAGGACCAGGAGTCTTATCTTTCCTTCATTGATCACTCAGCTATGTTACAATGCCGAGACTGCCGACAGATGAGGAGAAGAAGCCAGGCACTATGATTCACCCTCTGAAGAAGAGGGGTGCACAGGGCGACATGCACAAAAAGAGGAAAAACTACGTGCTAGGCCCACAGTTTGGGCAGTTCACCGACCCCACTTCTTAAACTGGTGCTTCATCTTCAGCAGGACCCCTCCAGTTTTGTCCTGCCACGATGCGATACATATCTTCTCAGATACAGGGAGTGGATGCTCAGATTCGAGAGCTAGTTGTTGGCCTTCCTACCGGACCTTCTGGAGCCACATCTGAGGGTGCATCTGAACCTACTATTGCTTCTGTAGCTGCTGCACAGAAGGCTATGCCTAATAGATTGGAGCATCTGAGTCAGAGGTAGGGGAAGATTGCGCAGCGCCAGCGGACTTTCTGAGAGCATGAGAAGAAGAAGAGTCGATTTCTGAGCAAGATAATGGGAAAGCTCTGGAGTCTATGTGGTAGCAGTCCATCCGATGATGATGACCTGTCCTTCCCCTATGATGCTAGCTCAGAGTGATTGCACTTCAGGGAGCCCCTCGTATTCTCTTTTGATTTTTGTACTGTGAGGACACAATTCGATTTTTAGTTGGGGGTGCCTCCGTTATGACTCCTGTTTTGTATTTCTTGTTTAGGATGTTTGGGATTGTTTGTTGGTTGTTTTTATCATATTGTTGGATGTTTGTTTTTTTTATGGATGATGTGCCCTTGTTGGGCTTTTGGAGCTTAATTGTTGATTGTGTTGGATTAGTCATTTTTGCTTTATTAGTTTTTATTGTTTTTGATAGTTTCTTTATGTTTTTTTCTTTTGTCTTGAGATGGTGTTGTTATTTGGAGTTGTTGTTGATTGGTGATGCCCTATGATGGATTGGTTGACGACTTTCTTAAGGGTGAATTCGTCGTGGTCTTTTTGGAAAATTGTAGCTTGTTTGGTACTAAGAATATAGTCTTGCTTGTGAAAAATGTGTGTTGGAAACATACCCCTCCGTTTTGAAAATTTGAGCATGTGTTGAATGATTTTGTGACAACTCTGGTGACTCTTTTTGTGACTTTTGATTCGTTATCGGCTTAATTGATCATTGCCACTTGTTTGTTAAAAAAAAAATATTTTGATCCATCTTGAGTGATTTGCATGCCATGTATTGTGAGTTGTTGAATAATGCCTTGTGTTCACTTGTGCCACCTAGAACTTGCCCGGTTGGTCTTGATGCTTTGGTCTTAATTGAGTTGGGATGGAAAAATGATCTTAGGCTTTCTTTGATTTTTCTTGAAGTCCACTTGGCCAAAAATCCCGCCCTTGCACTAAAGGTATCCTTAGTTTTCCCCTTTGAGCCTAAATCCTTTTATTGGCAACCTTATTACAAGCCTTAGCCATTTTGAAAACACATTCCTCTCTTGAACCCTTCCCCTCCTTGATCTTGATGTTGTGAAGGTGAGGCTAAAAGACTAAGTTGGGGGTGTTTTGGAAAATTCATAGAAGGGACACCTATTGCATAAGATCTTGATTAAAAAAAAAGACAAATATTGGAGGAAAGATGTCTCAAAGAAAGAAAAAGTTTCGAAAAAGAAACTTGTGAAAAAAAAAAGTGAATAAAAGAATCTTGAATCCTCCAGAAAGTTAAAAATTGTTGCATGTGGGGCATCTAGAATGAAAATGAAGAAAATAAAATTTTGAATTGTGCATTGGTTTGGAAAGTGAAGAAAATGTGGAAAAGTTGGAAAATGTTGAGTTGTTGAGTAGAGTTCAAGGAGGGTGTAGTCACTTGTACCTAAATGATATCCTTACCTTCCCTAAGCCTACATTACAAGCTTAACAAAGTCCTTTGTGATTTCTAGCCAAATGAAGTTGAGGCAATGTTGATTTAAAATATGGGCAAGCCTATGGTGTGGCATTTGTGTTCATGAGATGTTCTTTTGTGAGTGTGAGTGTTTGTGCTTTTGTCCCTTGTTTGTAAACTTGTGAGGGTTTTGGAACATTTCTTTTCTTGTAAGGGCATGCAAATTGATTAAGTGATGATTTTGAAAATTCCAAATTGCATCAAGTGAGCATGAAAAAGAGTTGAAGAGTTGAGTCATTTCTTGAGTTTGAGTTGTTGTCACTTAATGATTCTTGGTTTTTGAAAAATGTTCAATGAAAATGAGGGGTTGTCCTTGTGAAAAGTTTTCTTGAGGACTATTTGTTAGTACCAACCAAAATCATGATCATTATCTCTATTGGGAATGAAAGTGTGTTGTCCTTATTGTGATTGCCTCTTGTGCTTTTGATTTTGTTTTGCTTGAGTACAAGCAAAGTTTCTAAGTTGGGGGTGTTGATGAGTGGGTGATTTTCACTCATTTGGAGTCCTTTTCTTGTGATTTTGTGGTACTTAAGTAGAGAAAGAGGCTAACTTTCCTTTGAATATGGTTTTTTTTAGGTACACGATGGTTAAAAAGGAACTTTGATGAAAAAGAATGGAAATTGGGGAAAAATGGAACTAAAAACAAGGATTTTAGAGCTAGTAGTGAAATACTCTCCACGAACGCGGAGAGCTGGATGCGACCACGGAGTACAAGCCAGCTATGAGGCGCGAATGCGGGAAGACTCCACGAACGCGGAGTGTATTCAGGTCGAGTACTGTGAACGCGGACGTCCTCTGCGAATGCAGAGTACAATTATACTGAGCTCTGCGAACGCGGAGAAGAAAAGGTGACTGACATCTGGGCAGTTCTGGAAATTCACATTTTGACGCTAATTCAGCGTATACACTGAAACACAGCCATTTGGGGAAAGAATTAGAGGAGAGATAATTTAGATCATTCATCAAACAGAGAATAGAGAAGAAGCACTTGGAGATTGAGGCTTGGGCATAGCTTTGAGATCAAGATTCCTCAACAAACACCATTAGAGTGAAGATTGTGACCTTGGGTTGTAATTATTTTTAACCTTTCTTCAACTCTTCACTTTGTATTGTTGAATTCTAGGTGTTAATTGTTGATAAGTGATTTGGATATTGTGTTAGACATAATCAATATTTGGGTATTTTATTTATATCTTGTGCTTTTGTAATTAGTTGATTTCTTTCTCCTATATGAAATGGGGTTTTTGATTATCCAATTGATCTCATGCTTTAATTGCTTTTCCAAAGGAATTGATCACTCCTAGGACTTGCCCATCTACTTTGATTTAGCTTGTGAGAGTTAATTGAGGTGGGGTAAGACTGATTGGTGCATTAATTGAGGTTTAACAACTCATTTGTTGGATTGTTGCTAGAAATAGTGAATCCTTGCATTGCCTTTAATCGGATTGCTTGTGTTGCAACTTGATTGGGTTCGTGAGAACTAGTTGAGAAATATTTGCCTATGTTCGATAGAATTAGGTAGATAATTTAGAGTCCGAGGCATATATGATTTTAACAATGATTAATTGAGATTGTATGATGCTAATGTGCAATGGATCGTATGGGTATTAATTGATTTCCCATTCCCAAATCCCTTTGGTAATATTGTTCGATATAGCTTTGTTCCTTCTTCTCCTCTATCCCCTATCCTAAATTCATTACTTGAAATTTTCTCATTTTATAATTGTATCTTTCATTTCGGATTCAAACTTGTAGCTAGTTATTATTTGTTTCTTCAATCGCTCTGCACATTGTTCCTCGTGGGATCGACCCCAAAACTTTGTTGGGTTTATACTTGCATAGCGACCGCCCACACTTCGAATCGTGAAAGATGTGGTTGAGCATTATCACACTTTACGGCTCATATATTATTCTACGGTCCGTAGAAGGGGTTCGTTGATGACCTCCGACCATTTTTAAGTCAGGAGCCTTTTGATCTTTTCCCACTCCTTTAATATTTATCCTATTCGAAGTGGGATCAAGGGACTTTTATCAGCCTAAAACTTTGCTTTCACGCACAAGACACAAAATTTGATTTCTTCTTTCCAAAAGTTCCTCTCAAGAAAGAACTAGGGCTTTTCATCTTCAAGTATCCATTCAAAGATTCAAGGTAGTGACTTCTGCTCCAGGTATGTGGGACTTCATCAATGTGTTTCCTTTCACCATTGAGTCCCAAACAAACCTCAGATTTTAAAGTTTATGATTTCTCTACAACCTAGGGTTTCTTTGTTTTCATGGGTCCTCAATGCAATTCATTTTCTCCTTCATGATTAGTCTTTAATTGCTTGTTTTTCTTACAACTCCATGATTTAAATTGTGTTTCCATGAACCCACAATATACAAGTATTTTCATGATTCAGAATTATGTAATTTCATAATGCATGCTTTCATATTATCACTTTCCATGATTTTAGATACATTCAAATAAAGTGTCTTTCAGTATTAACAAAAATTATCAGTTTAAATCATGATTCATTAGCTACTCACTTTATTAGGTTATTTGTATAAGTCAACATTATCATATTATTAATGTCTTTAGTTATTTGCGTGTTTTAAGGGGAGTTTTACTTAGCATCAAGCAGAGTTAGGGATGAAGGCTCACATTCACTGTCTGCTGGGATCTTTAGTAGCAATCACTAAGTTCCAGATTTAAGCGCCACCATAGGATTTAAGGGGCCTCCCATCAGTTGAGCCAAACTCCTTAGTCTTTATAGACATTAGCTTAGTGGATCCACATTAGCTCAGATCAGCCTTTATATCTTGGCAAAGTATATTGTACCCTTTTGATTGGGATTATACATCAAACTCCATGTAGTAGATCACATGGTTATATGTCTGTTAGTAGTATCTCCCATAATTCTATCATTTAAGATCATTGCATGGCCATGCATTTAGTTAATTCAGTACAACATATTAGCAAATTTCATGTTACTGACTTGGTCAACACATCATCATGTCTCTTCCATTCAACAAGTTCAATATTTATGTTTATCATGCTTATCCCACAAACTCAGAACATTTAACATATTGAGCATTGAATAACACTTAATTCCCACTAAAATTTTAATCTTTTTTGGCAAAATCAAAAGACATTATAGATAAAATCATACCCAAAAAAGATAAGTATATACATGTCTATATGTTTCTCTTTTAAACTTCAAGCATCTACCATCATTATATCACCATCTTCATCGTGCATTTCGTCCAGATCCCTTTCTCTAAGATCATTATCATCATCCTCATCAACTTCACTCAAGGATGATGTCGTTGATTCTAGAACAACATTATTATCTTGAAATTCTCTACCACCACTTTAACCATCCAATGTAACTTGTAGGTCCTTTACAATTTTTTCTTCATCTTCTTTCGGCAATTTGTGCCGACAGAGTGGACAAGTATTACTCCGATTAATCCAAGGGACAATACAATCCTTACGAAAAAATGCTTACAAGGCAATTGACTCTCTTCCGTATCCATTCCAAATTGCTGCACACAAATCGAACAACTTTTTGATGATTCATCAATTTTCACACTCAGAAGTGAGTCAAGAAACGAATTATGAGTCAAAGATCATAATTGAGTTGAGTTAAACAACTCAAATGAAAGATCATCGAAATCACTCTCATCGGTTTCTATTTCAAAATCGAAATAATCAAAAGTAACAAAATTGGTGGTGGAAAGGGTAAAATTATCGAAAGTTAAATGTTGAGAAATAGGCGTAAGACTGGCAATGGTGTAATTAGGGAAGAGGTGGCGATGAAAGCAACAAGGTCAATGAAAGAAGGAGCTGACGCCAGCGATGGAGATTATGGGAAAGGCATCGTTGCAGTTGTAGAACCGGTAAGAACGACGGTTACCGGCGGTGGACAGGGTAGCCTCCGTCGACATGAGGGACTTTTGGTGTTCTCTTGCTCGGTTTTTTCAAGGCACATTGGTCTAACATTTTCTTATTTTATTTTTGTAAAAGAGTTTTTTAAAATGTCTATTTAAATTGTTTTGTTCATGAACCGGTGGAATATATCATCATTATTATATTTTGCTATAAAACTTTATGTCATAAATACAAGAGTTAAGGTCAAAAATACATTTAAATCTAAATTATCTCATTTTTTAGATATAAATTACTGAAGTTAAGCTCAAAAATACATTTATATCTAAATTATCCTATTTTAGATATAAATTATTGAAAGTGTAAGTTTTTTATCTGAATTATCTCCCTATGGTTTAACGAAACACGTCTAGACGTTGACTAGATCAAATGGTTGTCTAGATATGCTTCTAGGCGTGTATGTCCATTAAACCTTCGTCCACCTAGCATATAAACGGTTCAATTTGATGACATATTAATTTTTAATATATTCTTAACTGATTTTTTTTTAATCATAAACTTGTCCCTTTTAAGTCAGAGAAATCAATGCCACAGCAGAGATGCAATCACGACTAAAAAGGTGGAGAAGAAGATGATGGATGTCACGGTTGGACTAAATTAATTAATATGGTTGTAATTTTAACCTTTAAGCTTAACTTTTAACCTTATAATAATTCATTTCGATTCGCTAAGTGAAATTATATTTCCACGTGGAGTGTTACGTGACATAATGTTAACACAAAAGAGAGAGTGTACACACATCATCAGAAAATTAGTCAGGGTATGTTTCACTAACTATTGGGTAATAGTTTAAGTAGGAAACTTGCACTCTCAATAGTTCAGGTATGAAACTCAAAAAACTAGGATAGTTTAATATTTGACCCTTAAATCTAAATATTATTATAATATAATAAATTTTTATTTTTGTATGTTTTTTTTGGAGAAAAAATAATAACCCTGAAAGAGTTAGTAATCCTAATTTTGAGACCAATGAAGTTTTTCCTAAAAATAAAGGAGTTTTTCAAAAAAGAAAAAGTATTCAATTTTTCTTTTCTCTTGACTATATTTTTTTGTTTTATAATTTTAAAATTTAATAACACATTATCAATACGAATGTCTAATTTTCTATTGGAGTTTAATGCACATTACTATCATCTTAGAAAATCAAAAGCTTGACAATGTCACCCGCAACTTACTAGAAATCCAATGGAAAAGAAAGAATAGAACTTCTTTGGGAAGGAGAATGGTTTAACTGTATGTAATTAAGATATGTTGATAGTCTTTTATGAGGTTTGGTATAAGTAAATTTTGGTATACGAGCCTTTTTGCTCATTAGCATTGATTTAATATTTTTTGCTTCACTCGTAGGATTATGTGTTGTGTTTATGTAATGTAAATGTATGCCATGGTTATACCTTTTGTGCTTATTTTCAGAAAAATTATCATTAGAAGTGTCAGTAATATATCATGCCTCAATATTCTCTTAAGTAACAATATCTTTAAAACAAATATTCTATATATCATTGAATTTAAATTAAATCTACCTTTTTTAGAAAGTGTTTAAATTCTTATATATATATATATATGTGTGTGTCTGTGTGTCTGTGTGTGTCTGTGTGCATACAGACGAATTTTTGTTAAATATATATATATATATATATATATATATGACAAAATATACATGTTTATCTGAATAAGATTTCATGAATCTAATAAAGTTTACATGTTTCTGACTTAAGAAGTCTAAACTTTGCTGAATCGCCAAAAACGAGAGAGAAGAATTTTGATTATTTTAATTTTTTAGGAGTTGTGATATGCCATATCTTCTAAAGTTGTTACAAAGCGTGTTTTGGTCCTAAATTAATGGCTTTCACTTATATCCCTTAATTAGACACACACCTTCTTAATGACTTTCAGTTACGTATCTTAATTAGATACACTAATTGATATGTATCTGCCTTACATGTATTTCAAATACATGTAAGATACATGTATATGGAAGAGAGATATACGTATTCGAGACCAAAAATATGATAAGGAACATAATATTACAAACTAACATGGTTCTAAATAATTAGCTCCTAAAGTAATAGAATCTATGTAAGTTAACTTTTTTTCTCTAGAACTAAGATTATAAATATCATCATTATGAGTACAAAAACATGAGAAATATTTTGTCAATTTTTCCTTACAAACGCAAATGGCAGATGTCATATTTCTTCTATCAGATATTGATTTCACTTTTATTTTTCTTGTAATCTCTATGTCACCATTTAAGAAAAATAAAGGTTTGCAATATAATAATAATTAAGGAGAGAAAAAACTATTATTTTAATATCATAATTCAAAACTTTTGATTTTCTGCTCAATAGATGTTAAATTTGTTAAGCATCATTTTTTTATCATTTAAAAGCAATTTTCATATATTATTAAAACAAGTAATAACGTTACGATTAGACAATAGAATAAATATAAATTTATCAAAGAAAATGAATTTTAATGATCGCGCGAAGTGCGGCCAAGTTCTCTAGTATGTTTATAACACTCCCCCTTGAATATCATTAAATTATGTGCCTCGTTAAAACCTTACTAGGTAAAACCCAATGAGAAAAAATTATAGTGAAGGAACAAAAGTACACATATCTACTAATACACATTATGGATGCCTCGTTAAGAACCTTACAAAGAAAATCCAATGGGACAAAACCTTGTGAGGTAAAAATAGTACATTGCGTATTAACTCCTTGTAAAGTGAACATCAATCCAAAGACTTGAATTTTTTCATTCCAAGCTTGTGCACCACCTTCTCGAAAGTTGTAGCTAGTAGAGACTTGGTGAATAAATCAACCATTGTATTACTTTGGCAAATCTGTTATGCGTTGATATCATCATTCTTGGGATCTCATGTGTGTAGAAAAGCTTTGGCGAAATATGCTTCGTTCTATCTTCTTTTATGATTCTTCCTTTTAGGATCAAAGAATTTTGCAAGTATCGTATATACAAACAAACTTGATCTTTGTAGATAAAGCAAATATCGTATCCTTAGTATCACTGTGATCTATTTTTTTTAGTAATAGTGGCTCTCTAGAATTAATAGAAAAGTAATGATTATACTTTTCCAACTTCGTCATATATCTTTTACCTTTAAAACCCTTGATAAATTTCGATCACTTACCGGTGAATGCCAAAGTCTCGTGGAACGCCTTTACATTGATATCTTAATTAGAGTCTCGTGCTGATAACATGTTATGGAATTATATAGTAAGAAGGAGAAAGTAGTAGGAAGAAGAGAGAAGACTTATTATTTCTCTTGAAAGAATTCATAGATCTGATTTACAATGAAGAAAACCCCTTTATTTATAGGGGAAACCTAACTTGGTCCCCAAGTAGAATTCCTAACCATTGCCTAAAAAGACTCCACATAATAGACATTCACTATAATACAAATATGTTTATAACAAATTTATTAATTTCAGATCAATAAAAAGATTGCTAGTAGGGGTAGAACACACAATTTTAAGCAATTTTTGCAATCACTTAGCCATTATACCAAATCTTCAGCTTGTGTAAAGAGAGATCAACACTTGTGTATATATATTTATTAAACTAAATTTTGACCCATATTTACAATGTAATTTTTCGATGAAGGTGTGTAATCTTGACACCCCTCGGGCCAAGGTAGCTCCACCCCTGTCCTCATTTATACAATGCTTCAAATAAAGCCGGCCACTTGAATTAAAATTAAAAAAATTGACAAAAAAGAAAAAAATCATTCTTTTAAAATGAACTTAAAGAAAAGTAAGACAAACAAATTGAAACAAGGCAGTACAAATATGGAGCTTCTAAAATTTGGGGGCCTAATGCAAGTGCCTTGATTTCTAAGGCTTAGAGTCCACCCTAACATCATTATGGGCAGTTCTTTTGAACAGACACTCTAATTTGTTTTGTTACTCAAATGTCACTCAACTATTGATATTTCACTTAGAAAGTCATCCAATTAATTTAATTATTTTTTAATTAAATTTTGTTGACATTAAATATTTATTTTATCTTAAGTTCTAAGAAATAAAAAGATATCTCATGTGGTCATTCTATTCAGAACCAGCTCAAACACATTAGTAGTTTAGCCTAAAATGAATTGAAGGCTTAAACTTTTGGAAAAAAATAATTTTAAAAAAGTCTAATCTTCTAATTTTTTTTAAGATGTAAAGTTGTTAATGTATTTCTTAAAAAAATTGAGATACAAAGTTGTTTTTTTCTTTTTATGGATACGGCACAAGTACCCCCCTAGACTATGACTGAAATCTCAAGGAAACAACTAAACTAACTAGTGTCCTATTACCCCCATGAACTCATTTTTTCGTCTTATTGTGCATCTTTAGTGCTGATATGGCACCTTCAACCATCTAAGTTGGTTGTGTTTGTACACACTCGCGCTGCCAAGTGTGCAAATTTTAATTTTTAATTTTTTGTATTTTTTTTAAAAATATTTTTTATAAAAAATAGTCTTATTTTCTTTATCTTTTATTTAAATTAAGTTAATAGACATTTTTTAAATCTTCATTGTTTTTTCCTTTTATTTTTCTATTGTTTTCTTTTTTTTGTCTTTCATTTTGATTTGATTTCAAATTTAATTCCAAATATCTTGTATATAAAATAAGTTGATTTTGAACGAATATCAAAATAAGTTAGAAAAAGCAAATAAAACATAAAAAAATTAAAACATTAAAATTAAAGGACTCTTTTAAATTATTTTTAAAACAAAATACACATAATTTTTTAAAAATAATTAATATTGAAAAGATAAAAAATTAATTAAAAAAGTTTAAAGTGAGAAAGAAATAAACATAAATATTTGACAAAGAAAGAAATAAAAATAATTAAATATATATAAGTTTTAATATCAACCAATATATGTACTAAATAATTATAAAGTCAACAATCAAAAAATAACATGCGTCCAATTTGTGCACTTATCACTTGCCTTCAAGAGAGTGTGCACACTCTTTATGCCATGTGAGAGTTTGTGGTGTATTCATTCCATTTTAAATTAGTTCAGGGGGATTATAGCTCCGTAGTTAAGTTTAGGTGTGTATGTGAGATTTCGGTCATAGTCTAAGGGGTACTTGTGCCTTATCCCTTCTTTTTATAAGAAAATGCTTATTATTTTATAAACAATGCTCCTTCTATTTTAATTAGTTTGTCTGATTTTGACTTGACACGGAGTTTAAGAAAGTAAAGAAGAATTTTGAATCTAATTATTTTAATATATATATATATATATATATATATATGTATATACAAAAAATGTAATTAAATGTTGTGATCTTAAATATATCATAAACAAAGTTAAACTTGAGAAGTTGACAAAAAGGGAAAAACACATTCCTTTCAAAATAAACTAGAAAGAAAAGTAAGACAATCAAATTAAAATGGGACAGCACAAAATATTCTTTTTAAAAAATAAAAAACTATAATAGTCTAATTATTGCTAAAGAAAATGGGGGCCCTCAATTTCGGGGCTTAAGGCAAGTGCCTTGTTTTCTAAGGCTTAGAGTCGACCCAAACTCCATTAAGGGAAATTCTCTTTAAAAGTCACGCAAATATGTTTTATATTTCAAAAGTCACTCAACTATTGATATTTCAATAAGAAAGTCATCCAACTAATTTAAATAATTTTTGAAATTAAATTTGGTTGAAATTAAACTTTTATTTTATATAAATTTCTATGAAATAAAAAAATATTTATTTTAACCATTTTACTGACTCATCTCACTTGATATGACCCACTAAAATCATGTGATCAATTATATAGTTGCCGAGACCATTTAGTTTAGAGTATTTTAGGTGATAAGTTGGCATCTACTCTATCGGTATGGAGTAAATTTCAAATATGTTTATGTTAGTGAATTCGTGAATTTTGATGATTTAATTTGCAGTTAACTGAAGTAGAATTGTGTATTACAAGACTCGATGTTTAACTTTACAATTATTAGGAAAATCAAATAAAACATAAAAAATTAAAAACGTTAAAATTAAAGGACTCTTTTAAATTATTTTTAAAAAAAATGCACATAATTTTTTTAAAATAATTAAAAGTAAATAAATAATAAATTAATTAAAAAAGTTTAAAGTGAGAAAAAAATAAAAATAAATATTTGACAAAGAAAGAAATAAAAATAATTAAATATATATAAGTTTTAATCTGAACAAATATGTGTACTAAATAATTATAAAGTCATCAATCAAAAAATGACATGTGTCCAATTTGTGCACTTATCACTTGCCTTCAAGAGAGTGTGCACACTCTCTATGTCATGGTAGCGTTTGTGGTGTATTTATTCCATTTTAAATTAGTTCAGGAGTGTAATAGCATCCTAGTTAAGTTTAAGTGTGTCTCTGAAATTTCGGTCATAGTGTAAGGGGTACTTGTGCCTTATCCCTTCTTTTTATATGAAAATGCTTATTATTTTATAAACAGTGCTCCTTCTATTTTAATTAGTTTGTCTGATTTTGACTTTACACGGAGTTTAAGAAAGTAAAGAAGAATTTTGAATCGAATTTTTTTTTTTTGGTAAGTAACATTTTATTTACCAAGCAGACATTACAAAGCAAAAAACCTTAGCCGGCATGGATATATGGTCCATCCTTGCTATTCATACCAATTGCAATACTCTTAGCTACACTCTATGGATAATTGTTCAATTCACATAATCGAGTTATATATATATATATATATATATATATATATATATGTAATACACCAAAATGTAATTAAATGTTGTGATCTTAAATATGTCATAAACAAAGTTAAACTTAAGAAGTTGACAAAAAGGGAAAACACATTTCTTTTAATATAAACTAAAAAGAAAGGTACAAAAATCAAATTGAAACGGGACAGCACAAAATATTCTTTTTTAAAAAAATAAAATATAATACTCTAATAATTGCTAAAAAAATATGGGGGCCCTCGATTTCGGGGGCTAAGGCAAGTGCCTTGTTTTCTAAGGCTTAAAGTCGACCCAAACTCCATTAAGGGAAATTCTCTTTAAAAATACGCAAATATGTTTTACATCTCAAAAGTCACATAACTATTGATATTTCAATAAGAAAGTCATCCAACTAATTTAAATAATTTTTGAAATTAAATTTTATTGAAATTAAACTTTTATTTTATATAAATTTCTATGAAATAAAAAATATTTATTTTAACCATTTTATTTACTCGTCTCACTTGATATGACCCACTAAAATCATATGATCAATTATATAGTTGCCGAAACTATTTAGTTTAGAGAATTTTAGGTGATAAGTTTGCATCTACTCTATCGGTATGGAGTAAATTCCAAATATGTTTTTGTTAGTGATTTCGTGAATTTTGATGATTTAATTTGAAGTTAACTGAAGTAGAATTGTGTATTACAAGACTCGATGTTTAACTTTACAATTATTAGGAAAATCAAATAAAACATAAAAAATTAAAACATTAAAATTAAAGGACTCTTTTAAATTATTTTTAAAAAAAAAACACATAATTTTTTAAAAATAATTAAAAGTGGAAAGTAAATTAATTAAAAAAGTTTAAAGTGAGAAAGAAATAAAAATAAATATTTGAAAAAGAAAGAAATAAAAACAATTAAATATATATAATTTTTAATATCAACAAACATGAGTACTAAATAATTATAAAGTCATCAATCAAAAAATGACATGTGTCCAATTTGTGCACTTATCACTTGCCTTCAAGAGAGTGTGCACACTCTCTATGCCATGTCAGTGTTTGTGATATATTTATTCTATTTTAAATTAGTTCAGGGGGATAGTATCACCCTAGTTAAGTTTAGGTGTATCTTTGGGATTTCGGTCCTAGTCTAGGGGGTACTTGTGCCTTAACCCTTCTTTATATATATATATATATATATATTGTGATCTTAAATATGCCATAAACAAAGCTAAACTTAAGAAGTTTACAAAAAGGGAAAAACGCATTCCTTTTAAAATAAACTAAAAAGAAAAGTAAGATAATTAAATTGAAATGGGACAGCACAAAATATTCTTTTTTTAAAAATAAAACTATAATAATCTAATTATTGTTTAAAAAAAATGGGTGCCATCAATTTCGGGGCCTAAGGCAAGTGCCTTGTTTTCCAAGGCTTAGAGTCGACCTAAACTCTATTAAGGGATATTCTCCTTAAAAGTCACGCAAAAATGTTTTATATCTCAAAAGTCACTCAACTATTGATATTTCAATAAGAAAGTCATCCAACTAATTTAAATAATTCTTGAAATTAAATTTGGTTGAAATTAAACTTTTATTTTATATAAATTTCTATGAAATAAAAAATATTTATTTTAACCATTTTATTGACTCATCTCACTTGATATGACCCTCTAAAATCATGTGATCAATTATATAGTTACCGAGACCATTTAGTTTAAAGAATTTTAAGTGATAAGTGGGCATCTACTCTATCGGTATGGAGTAAATTCCAAATATGTTTATGTTAGTGATTTCGTGAATTTTGATGATTTAATTTGAAGTTGACTGAAGTAGAATTGTGTATTACAAGACTCGATGTTTAACTTTACAATTATTAATAATAAGGTACATTAATGACAATGTAATTTGATTAAGAACACTTATGGCCGTTTGCACTTGAATTATTACTGCAACATTCCCTTGTGTATTTATCTCGGGATTTTGTGTGATTTATTATATGCTCCATCAATTTTATTTTACCTGACAATTGTACCTGTTAGCATGATAGACAGCTAAATAGTTGTATATATTAATGTAGTTATATAGTGCTATAAATTAGTATTATTATATAGATTTGTTGTAGAATCAGAGAAATAAATATTGTGATAGAATAACATATTTGGAGGGAAAACAAAGCAGATTTAGAGGGATTGAATATAAGATTTGTAGAGATAGAATAGCTGATCTTTAGGGATAGGAATGACAGATCTTTAGGGATGTGTAATCTTTATGCTCTCCATATAATGGAAAGACTCTCTCCCTTTGAGAGACATTCAGCAGAAAATTGACATGGTATTAGAGCCTTCTCTTGGCAGCCTTGTTTCATAGAGTCATCTGCGGTTCCTTCTAATTTTGTTTTTGTTGACTGTTTGTCGACAATAAGTCCTACCACCTAGGACTTTTGTTCTTTGTCATTCTAGTTGCTTTCTTGAGTCTTTGTAGTTTTCATAGCTATTCGAAAGCATGAATTCACATCACTTCTAATCTTTCAGTGTTCGTTTCACCAGAATAAATTCTTCTTCTTGGGAGTTTCAGTTTCTATTATTTGTCACCGGCAAAGAACTATGGGGCCATATAGATGGAAGTGATCCTGCTCCTACTGATCCGACAAAGAAAGGTGAATGGAAGATTAAAGATGCTCGGGTGATGACATGGATTCTAGGGTCAATTGACCCTCTTATTGTTCTTAATCTTGGGCTGTACAACACAACTAAGGCTATGTGGGATTACTTACAAAAGGTTTACAACCAAGATAATAGTGCAAGATGCTTTCAGTTGAAGTATGAAATAGCTAATTACTCACAAGGAGGTCTTTCTATTCAGGATTATTTTTCTGGATGTCAGAATTTATGCGCTGAATTTACAAATATTGTCTTGTAACACCTCGGATTAGAGAAAGGCTATAAAGGAGTCAATCGGGCAAGTCAAGAAGCCAAAAGGGGCCATGGACCCTTCACGGCACCCTAGATGATCTGTGAAGGGGACCACCACCCGTTAAGGGGCTCGTGAACCCTTTCCAGAACCTGCCTCATGTAGGGATGACTTGACGATGACCTAGACGGCCCGTGGTGGACTTGAAGACCCATCAAGTGGGTCATACAAGTCACCTAGTTGGTGGGGTGTGACCCAAGGTCACTGGTGAAGGACCACGAACGTCTAAACGGCCTGCGAAGCCCCACACGAACCATGAAATCGTACGTGAAAGTAGTTTATCAGACTTAGAGTTTAGGGTCAACTTCAAATGATCATAACATTTAGCATAAAATTAATTAGGTGGCTCATGACCTATCCAATTAAAGTTCTTTGAGTCCTCTTTCCAACACCACCAAGTTTGCTCCATTTGAAATTTGGCGTAAATAGTTATGCCCATTTTAGTGGAGCACTGTCAAGCTGGTGAAGCTTCACGACCGCCTATACGGGCCGGCATGCCCTAGACGGCTCGTGAAGCCTCTCTTGGTAGTCACTTCATCAGTTTTTAAGTCAGGGTCATTGTGGGGTTTTTCCTAATGGATTAGTACCTAATCTAAGTCGGTTTAGTCCTATTCCTAGACCCTATATAAGTGAATTAAGCCCTAAAACTATCTATTTCTATTCATTCTCCTAAATCCCCTAAACTTGACCAAATTCATCCTCTCCAAATATTTCTTCCTCTAATATCAAGGAAGAAGAAGAAGAAGCTAGGGTTCTTCAAGTTCAAGTCTCCTTTCTTCATCATTGCTTAGGGCTTCAACCAAGGTATGTAGGGAGTTCATCAATGGGTTCCATTCACCCATTGAGCCCCAAGGTTTCTTCAATCCTTCCATTCGATTTCTCAAGATTTGATTAGGTTTTCACTCAATTCCTCATGAGTTCTATTTGTATGGATTCAATTACGTTATTATGATCTTATTTTGGTGGTTTGAACTTAATTACATGCTTTTCAACTAATTCCATGTGAACCAACGCATTGATCTATGGATTTTTACTATGAACCCTAATTTACATGAGTTTATGAAGAAGCTTGAATTTATGGATATGTTTTATGAAATCATGCATGTTTCTATGAATGAAATGTTTATGACTCAAGTAAGCTTATAGATGAAGGTATCTATATGCTCTATGAAGCTTGTCCACATGACATTAATGACATCTAGATTGGCCCTCAATGCTTTTTGGGCTATTTTCCTAAATTAGGTGTTGATTAGTATGGTAGCCGGTTATGCTATCAATGAATATAGATTACACTTTTAAAACTATTTCCATTAGTAGTAGGGAATTTCTAGCATGAAGTGAATGAATATGGGCCTTAAAAGCTATTATGGAAAGATCATGGATAGTGAAAGGTTTTCTCACACATGGTCTAAGGAGCTATTCTAATGAAAGGGACAAGAGGCGATTACATATGTTCCCTAATGATAGACAAGAGGCGATTATCAATATCTACTAAAGATAAGATGAATTATGATTTATGACCATTCCGTGGGAATTATGCTTAGCACCGAGTGGACAAGAGGAGTTTACCCATGTCCCATAAACTATGTGCCACCATAGGTTGTCTAGATAGACATTAGTTAGTGGATCCACTTAAGCTAGAAGTTCATGGTCCTTACCTTGGCAAGTAGGACAACCCATTTTCGGTGTGGGGAGGACACCAGATTCACTGTTATAGCTCACATGGTCTTTGTCGGTTAAGGCTCACTTCCCACAAAATGAACTAAGAGAATTACTAATGTTTTATGAAGCTTCCTTTATTATTTAAAGATGCATTGACCGTGTTCATGATTTACGAATCTTTTTAAATGATTTTACTATGTTTTAACTTGGTCATGCATTTCATGTTTTCGATTATGACCCCTTATGATCATGTCCCATGTTTTATTGCATTCCCCTCATACTTGGTAAATTCCATGTACTAACGCATACTCTTGCCTACATTGTTTCACTAATGTAGGGCGTGACGACTCTTCTCCCTCCAGGCTAGTAGATACGTTTGGGCTTTGAAGACTTGATGAGTCCTCATTCGTTCGAGGACGATGTCATTTTTAGCATTATGTCTTTTTCTTTTCGAATGTTGTAAGTGATGCATGAGTTTCGTCCCAATCACTCTCCTATTGTACTAGATCGCTTTGAGACATATGTTAAATTTCCGCTGTTTTTGTCAAACTCTTATGATATAAAGTTGTCTTTGAACTCTTTAAATTCTATTATCTTGTACGATGTATGCTAAGTGTCTTGTATAGGGCCTCTCGGGTTCCGATACACCATGTCACGTCTAGGGGTACTTTAGGTCGTGACATGTCTATGCAAAAATACCTATTGAATCTCTATCTGTGATTCTGGTAATTCATGTGGAAAGCAAGCGAGACAAATTTTTGATGAAATTACGCTCCGACTTTGAGAGTGTTTGCTCTAACTTGATGAATGGTGACCCGCCTCTCCTTTTGGATGTTTGTTTTAGGGAATTACTTCGTGAAGAGCAACGTCTTATCACACAAAACGCTTTTAAGAAAGAAAATGATGTCACTGTTGCATTTGCTGCTCAATGTAAAGGATAGGCAGGGATATAAGTAGAACTCAATGCTACAGTTTCAAGGAATATGGTCATATTGCTAGCAATTGTAGCAAGAAGTTTTGTAATTATTGTAAACAACAAGGACACATTATCAAAGAGTGTCCCACGTGACCTAAGAATAGTAGGGTTAATGCTTTTAAAGCTGGGATAAATTGTTCCATTACTGATAACTCATCTTCAGGACAAGTTCTTACTCCTAAAATGGTACAACAAATTATCGTGTCAGCCTTTTAGCATTGGGATTACAAGTTGATGATGTTACATCTAATTTTTTATAGTTGATTCAGGTGCTTCCAATCATATGACCAACTCAACGAGCATCCTAAAAAATGTTCGTAAGTATCAAGGTCCATCACAAATATAGATTGCAAATGGTAGTAATTTACCCATTACCAAGGTTGGAGACATTACTCCAACTTTCAAGAATGCGTTTGTTTCACCAAAGCTCTTAACTAGTCTTATTTCAATTGGACAATTGGTAGATAACAATTGTGATGTGAATTTTTCTCGTAATGGTTGTTTTCTACAGGATCAGGTGTCGGGGACGATAATCGCAAAGGGGCCTAAAGTTGGACGATTGTTTCCTATACACTTTTCCATTCCTCCTGTTCTATCTTTTTCTTGTACTTCTACTACTAATAAGACTGAGGTTTGGCATAAGCGTCTAGGACATCAAAATTTTGTTGTGTTGTCTCATTTATCAAATTCTGGTTTATTGGGAAATAAAAATCAATTTTCAGCTGCTTCTATTGATTGTTCTACTTGTAAATTAGGCAAAAGTAAAACTCTTCATTTTCCTAATTTTGGTAGCCGTGCTACACAGTGTTGTGATGTCATTCACAGTGATGTTTGGGGCATTTCACCAATTATTTCACATGCTCATTTCAAATACTTTGTGACATTCATAGATGATTATATTCGGTTTACATGGGTGTATTTTCTTCGATCCAAATCTGAGGTATTCTCGATGTTCACGACATTTTTGGCTTACAATGAGACTCAATTTTCTACGTGCATCAAATTATTAAGATTCGATTATGATAGAGAATATATCTCTTATGAATTCAAAAAATTCTTGCTTGACAATGGAATTGTCTCACAATGCTCTTGCCCATATACACCACAACAAAATGGAGTTGCTAAGCGTAAAAATCACCATCTTTTAGATGTCACTCGTACTTTATTGATTGAGTCCTCTATACCATCTAAATACTGGGTGGAAGCTTTGTCTACTGCTGTCTATTTAATTAATAGACTGCCATCTAAAGTGCTAAATCTAGAGTGTCCATATTTTCATCTTTATCATCAAAATCCTAACTTTAGTAATTTTCAAACATTTGGTTGTGTTTGTTCTGTGCATTTTCCTCCTTTGCAGCGCAATAAAATTTCTGTACAGTCCACTAAATGCGCTTTTATGGGTTATAGTACTTCACTAAAAGGTTTTATTTGCTATGATCCATGTTCTCACAAATTTCATATTTCTAGAAATGTTGTTTTATTTGAGAATCAGTATTTCTTTCCTACTGTTGTAGACTCATCTTCTGCTTCTCCTCTTCTTCCTACTTTTGAGGATTTATCATATTATTTAAGAGGTTCAAACCTGGAGTTGTGTATGAACGACGTCAGCTGACTTTACCCCATCCGACACTGATCCGCCACCTGAAACTGTACCACAACTAGAATATGAGAATTCTTCAAGATCTGGTCCTCTTGAGCCTTCTCGGCGATCTACCAGAGTATCTCATACTCCCAATTGGTATGGCTTTTCCTCTACTTTATCCAACATTTCTGTTCCAACTTATTACTCACAAGCTTCCAAGCATGAATGTTGGTAGAAAGCAATGGAGGAAGAACTTTTAGCTCTTAAAGAAAATGACACATGGGACTTTGTTTCATGTCCTTCAAATGTCCGCCCAATTGGATGTAAATTGGTTTATTGAATCAAACTTTTTTCTGATGGAACTCTAGATCGGTACGAAGCTCGATTGGTTGTTCTTGGTAATAGACAAGAGTATGGGGTGGACTATGAGGGGACTTTTTCACCCGTAGCATAAATGACTACTGTGCAAACTATTATTGCCATTGCTCTTCACAAAACTTGTCTCTTTATCAACTGGATGTCAAAAGTGCTTTTCTCCATGGTGATCTTAAAGAAGATATTTATATAAAACCTCCACTTGGTTTGTTCTCATCACCTACATCAGATGTATGCACGTTGAAACGGTCTTTGTGTGGATTAAAAAAAGCTCCTAGAGCTTGGTTTGATAAGTTTTGGTCTACCTTGCTACAATTTTCTTTTCAGCAAAGCAAATATGACTTATCTTTTTTTCTTCAAAAAAAATTGACATGTTGTGTTCTTCTTTTTGTATATGTAGATGATATTATCATAGGAACCGATTCTTCATTAATCACTAGCCTCCAACAACGGCTTAAAGATTCTATTCATATGAAAGATCTTGGTACTCTTACATATTTCTTGGGTTTCGAAGTTCATAAGGATGCTTTAATTGTGTTTCTAAACCAACACAAATATACTCAGGAGCTGATTTCTTTGGCTGGTCTTCAAGATTCCTCCTTCGTAGATACTTCATTGGAATTGAATGTGAAGTATCATCGTGTGGAAGGCTATCTTCTTCCTGATCCAACTACATTTTGACAATTAGTTGGGAGTCTAAATTACCTTACTATTACTCAGCTTGATATCTGTTTTGCAGTTCAACAAGTTAGTCAATTAATGCAAGCTCTCCATCATCTCCACTAGGTGGTAGTTCATCACATCATTCGGTATCTTCTAGGAACATCTAGTAGTGGATTGTTCTTTCCAAGTGGTTCTCCTATTTGTCTTATCGCTTTTAGTGATTTTGATTAGGCGGGATGTCCTGATACTCGTCGTTTAGTCACTGGTTGGTGCATGTTTCTTAGAGAGTCATTGATATCTTAGAAGAGTAAAAAACAAGATCGTGTGTCAAAATCTTCAACAGAGGCTGGATATCAATCTATGTCTACTGCTTTCTCTGAGGTTGTATGGCTTCATGGATTACTTTCTGAGATTGGTTTTCCTCAATGTCATCCTACTCCTCTCCACGCTGACAATACAAGTGCTATTAAGATTTCTACTAATCTAGTTTTCATGAGAGGACCAAACACATCGAAGTAGATTGTCATTATATACGAGAAGCTGTAGATAAAGGATTCATTACTCTTCCACATGTGTCCAGTGATCTTTAAATAGCTGATGCATTTACAAAATCCATCGCACGACAACGCCATCAGTTTCTAGTAGGAAAATTGATGCTTTTTGATCCACTAGCATCAATTTGAGGGGGGATGTTAGCATGATAGACAGCTAAATAATTGTATATATTAATGTAGTTATATAGTGCTATAAATTAGTATTATTATATAGATTTGTTGGAGAATCAGAGAAATAAACATTGTGATAAAATAGCTGATTTGGAGGGATAACAAAGCAGATTTAGAGGGATTGAATAGCAGATTTGTAGAGATTGAATAGCTGATCTTTAGGGATAGGAATGACAGATCTTTAGGGATGTGTAATCTTTATGCTCTCTATATAATGGAAAGACTCTCTCACTTTGAGAGGCATTCAACAGAAAATTGCCAATACCCAAAAAAGTCTCATTTTATTTCTTCATTTTAACAAATCAAGAAAGTTGTATTATTATTGTTTCACACTCTTCTTAGTATTAAATAATTACATAAAGTAGTAATAGTAAAATTTAGAGTTTCGAAGTATCATTAATAAGGTTAGTCTAGTTAAATGCACATCTAATTAGAAAAGTTTAAGGAGTGTGCCTGGTCAACAATGTGACAAAGAGCATTCAACTATTAGCTATTCAAAGAGCTAACATAAAGAGAGATTTGATTAAAACTAAGCACAAGAAATATATCGATTAGTGATGTGGTTATTTCAAAGAAATGGGCTATAAGGATGAATAATGTCATTTGGTTGGCTAGAAAGGCTTGAGAAATAGGTTAAATAAAGTCTATTCAGCATCTCCTAAATTGCATAGTCATATGCTTTCATAATAGACATACACGCCAAGTAGTAGATACATTGTATGAATCAACTATTATCCCACCTCATATGGCATAGAAATAATCAAGACATACTTTCTTTAAAAATAACAAAAAAGAAAGTTTAATTGATGTTATGATTAACAATCTAGGCTTTATCCTCTCTCTCACACACAACATATATATATACACACACACACACACACTAGGTTCAACAAAGAAATATTTGGGGAAAGAACCATGATAAAGAAAACCCCAAACTCATTACTACCCAAAAAAGAGTAAAAATAGTAAATTTGAACTTTGTACATCAACCATCAACTTATCACCATCTTCATCGTGCATTTCCTCCGAAACAACATTGGTATCTTGAAATTCTCTATCAGCATTTTCACCATCCAAAATAACTAGCAAATGCTTTTCAATTTAGTTTTCATCTTCTTGCGGCAATTTATGCTAGTAGAGGGGACAAGTATTACACTTACAAAGCCAAGTGTCACGACCCGCCACTTTGGCATCTCACTTAGGCAGAAGATTGAAGAACAAGTGAGTTAGCCTAAGGGGGAAGGAGCTAGAGTCTTCAAGAGGTTTAAGGAAGACTCTAGAACATCTTAGATATTTTCCAAGAAGGCTATGGAATTCTCTAGATTTGTAGAGAGCTCTAGAGTAGGGACTAAAATGTAAATATTTAGGGACTTGTATGTAAATTTTATTTATACTTTGACCCCTAGGTTGTAGTATAAAAAGATGGGGCATTCATTTGCAAAGCATCCAAGCTTGAAGCATCCAAGAAAGTGTAGCAATCTTACTCTAAAGCAATACAAAACCTTCTTTATAAAATTTCTCTAAGTCTTTCTTTCTCATTCTCTTAGCGATCCAAGTTCAAAAAGGCTTACATGAGCTTACAAGATCGTGAAAGAATCGTGAGTAAGTTGTCAGGTGTCACACGGAGTGCTAGAAGAAGTCTAAGTCCGTGACAACGTGGTATAGATCAAAAGGTTCGTGCTAAGGGAATGGCAAACGAAGGATACGTAAAAGCCGCTAGCACCATCAACGTCTGACTGGAGGGTGGAAAGAAGAACCGCAAGGGAAAGAAGCACCACAAGAGTAGTGAGAAATACTGCTCGACCACCCACCAATCGAGGCGCTAACATCTCACCCACTCTCGACCACTGAAGCGAGTGATGACGAACAAGACGTCACACCTGGAGAAGAGTGGGTCGCTAGAGTTGAGGTGGCAAGGCAGGTCATAGAAATCTTAGGCCGGCGCTTGAACGAGGTTGACGGCAAATTCAAGACTCTGGAGGACTTCACCCTTATGGAAAATGACAACATCCGCAAGGAGTTGGAAGGCCGCCAGCGTGCTGAGTTCAAGATGAAGGAGGTCATCACTTCCTTTGACTGTCGGTTCATGGAAGCATTAAGCACGATTGAAACCATGAAGGCCGATATGAAAGCACTCAAGGAGGGCGTGGAAGTTGGAGGATCATCGTCGCTCGATCGAGATAGAGAGGCCAAGGTCGAGGCTCCCAAGCCACCTATGTTCAAAGGCGTCTGTGATGCACAATAGGGGGAGAAATTTTTATGGAACTTGGAGAATTACTTCAAGCTTAATCGAGTAAGGAGCGACGAGAACAAGATCAACACTGCGGTGTTATACCTTTCGGAGATGGCCATGCTATGTTGGAGGAATAAGAAGTCGGAAATAGGGAAGGGGCTTTGCACCATCAACACTTGGGAGCAGTTCCAAGTGGAGTTCAAGAAGGCGTTCTTCCCTAACAACGTCATCAATGGGGCCAAGCACAAGTTCAGGGAGCTGAAGCAGACGGGTAGCATACACGCATATGTGAAGGAGTTCACCACCCTCACAATTCAGATTCCCAACCCCACAGATGAAGACATGTTGTTCCACTTCATGGATGGGCTACAAATTTGGGCCATGACGGAGTTGGAACGCCGACAGGTCAGGACTATTGATGAAGCCATTACGCAGGCCGAAGCTTTGATAGACTTTAGGAATGACAAGCCCAACAAAGCCAGAGGAGAGGAGGTAAGACGTAGTCATGACCAAGGTGGGAGAGATCATGGCAAAGGCAAGGAGCAACAGCCACATTCCAAGAATCATGACACCTATAAGTCCAATGGCAAGAAGCTTGGACGTCAAAGCGATGCTGAGAGGAAGGCAGAGTCTACCAAGAGAAAGGGTTGCTACATATGTGGTAGGTCGCATGGCTATGCAAGGTGCCCCGAACTGAATAGAATTGGTGCTATCCCGCGAGAGAGGAAGGAGAAGGATGCACAAGAGCAAGGACAAGGTGCAGAAACGACTCAGTTAGGCTTGATAGGACTATGCAAAGCCATCACGAAGCAGCTAGGGAAGCTGAGAGAATATGACGCGCAATATGTCGACATCATGTTTAATGCAAGACCTGCGCGTGGTATGGTCAACAGGGGTGCATAGGCAAATATTATGATCGAGTCAGCGGCGACAAGGTTGGGACTAAGGTACGGTCCAAGTAACGCCCATCTCAGGGTGGTCAATGCACCATCGACTCCCGTGTGCAGAGTCGCTCATTGAGTAAGCATCATGCTAGGCTAGTGGCAAGGTAAGATCAACTTCACTGTCGCTCCTTTAGATCTCTTTGACATAATTCTTGGGCAAGAGTTTTTCTAGAAGTGTCACGTAGTGATCGATCCTTACCTCCAACGACTCTTGGTCATGGAGCAAGAAGGGTCATGTATGGTGCCCCTAGTTAAGGTACCAACGATGGGAGAACAAGTTTGATTAACGGCCATGCAGCTTGTGAGAGGCCTTAAGAAGAAGGAGTCAACATTAATAGCCACCAATGCGAGTGTGATGAAAGACAATTGTGCAAGAGGGACCTCACCACCGGGTAAGTTCCGCAAGAGTACAAGGATGGGGTGTCAAATACCTACGTAAAGACATTGATCGAGTCATTGGACTACTGGTCACGCATGAGAAAAGACAAGACTTAGTCATCCATGCAGCAACAATGCGACGCGGTCGTTGCAACATCAGGTAGGGGAGAGTGTCACGACCCGCCACTTCGGCATCTCACTTAGGCAGAAAATTGAAAAACAAGTGAGCTAGCCTAAGGGGAAAGGAGCTAGAGTCTTCAAGAGATTTATGAAAAACTCTAGAACATCCTAGATATTTTCCAAGAAGGATATTGAATTGTCTAGATTTGTAGAGAGTTCTAGAGTAGGGACTAAAATGTAATTACTTAGGGACTTGTATGTAAATTAGAATCAATCTCATCAGAATTAGTTTCATCAAAATCAGTCTCATCAGAATCAGTTTCATCAGAATTAGTCTCATTGGAATCAGTCTCATCACAATCATTCTCATCGTAATATGTCTCATCCGAATCAGTTTCATCATAATCAATCTCATCGGAATCAGATTCATAATTAGAAGAATCAAAAGTAAAAAATTGGTGGTGGGAGGGGTAATGTCATGACCCGATTCCTTAAGTCATGATGGCACCTACCAACCCGCCAGTAGGCAAGCCAAAACTTGTCCCGGAACTTAATCAGTAATGGGACTAAGGGTTAAAACTAGCCTCATCTAAGCGAAAGCATAACTAAAGGAACACATAAAGAAAAGGCGGAAGCGAACCCAACTATATACAAACAAACAATACCACCCAAAACCTGGAAGTCACATGTACAAATCTACTACAAAATGAGTACAAGTCCCCAAAGTGGACCACCAAAAAAAGATTGTCTCAAAAGAAAAAGACAAGCCCAAAATATCAGTACAAAAGGAGGCAGGTAATCTCAGGATGCCTGCTCACCCTCACCTCCGGAACACACTACAGAAGGCTCGAACTCAATGCTGATAACTGGTGCTTGGACCTGCATAACGAAAATAGATGCAGAGTGTAGCATGAGTACCAATACAATAGGTATCCAGCTGAGAAAGAAAGGTAAAAAAAGACTAAAAGGATAGAATCTACTATCACAGAGGTCAAAGGAAATAAGAAGAAACTAACCAACAGCAAATCTAAGAGTACCTAAACTAAACCTAACTGGGCCCCCAATAAGACCAAGAAGGTACACTCAAGCACAGACACACAACACCCGAAAGAACCACTATAAGCCCGACATGTACAAAGAAAAGCTAAATCTATGAAACTGGAGGAAAACCCAACTACAAACCAAAACCACCAACCAACTCAACCGAAATAATCAGCCAACTCTAACCCAATCAAAAGTTTGACTTCAAAATTGGGCTACCCATCCTGGTAGCAACTCCCGGAGGCCCTACCCTAGCCAGCAGAGTGCCCAGGGGGCATAACTACTCCTTCAAGGCCCTAATATCCAATCACCCAATCATCTAACACTCCGGGGGCCTTGCCCTAGCAAGACGAGTGCACGGGGCATGTCGACTCTCGAGAGGACCTCAAGTAACTAATATCCAATTGCCCAGCCAGCTAACTCTCCGGGGGCCCTGCCCTAGCAAGACGAGTGCACTGGCTAACACTTCGGGGCCCCTGCCTTATCCAGACGAGTGCGCAGGGCATATCAACTACGTAAAGGATCTCAAATAACAACCCAAAATGGATCGGCGTCCACCACAAACCACATCACCACAGAACCGATCTATAAACACCCGAAATCCCAAGAAAACACCACACCTCCGATGACACATCGGCACCACAAAAATGGGGAGAGAAGACAGAAGATCACAACATTACAAAGCAAAGCTAGGCTCATGCTATCAAACCCAAGTCTGCTATTCCTGTCTACAAGGAACAAGTCCATCCGAATCGACGTCGGATATATGCCAAAGTCAAAATAGGTGCATGGGTCTAAGGCAATACTAGTCTAACCTGGTCTAAGGCCAAAAATATGCTCCAACATAAATAAACAACCAACCAGATAAACCGAAAGAATCAACACCCAACCAACCCCTCCGATAGCATGGTACTGCTCCCCCCTCCCGAAACAACTCAAAAAGAAAGCCTAAAAAGTGATTTCTAAGAAGAAGAGAAGAAATACTAGTACGCCACCCCATATTCACAAAAATCAGCAAACATTCACACAATCCAGCTCAATCTAAAAAGAAGGGAAGCCGTAACCTACCAGAAGGCCTACCGCGCGTGCTCCAAATCCCTCTGTCAGAGCTTTTCCCTTTTGAACGGCCTTAGGTTGTTGCCACGCTATCAAAAATAAAGTCACAACATCAGCACAGTCGTTTAGACACTAATATCATCAAAATCGGAGATAGACCAATTTTGGAGTCAAAATCGAAAGATGTGAAACCCGCTTCGTAAATCCCAGAATTGACTCCATGAAAAGGTCCTAAACCCTCCCCTGAACTTATGTTCCAAAATAGAACTCAATTTGGGGTTCGAAACACCCGACAACTCAAAGAAACAAAACATGCAAAACTTTACAAAACAAGCCTATGGCAGCCACTTATGCCTCAAATTCAATAAAATCAGGGTTCACCCAATGTTATCAAAATATACACCCATAAAGCCTACGCAATTCAAAACACCTCGGACTTTGAATCACCAAAAACCGACAAGAAATGAGGAAGAAAACACTTTTCAAACTTCCAACAAGAAATAAGCCCGACTGCCTCTTTTATAATTAAGTGCCAGTCACGCTGACCTCAGCGAACGCGGAGGGAGAGAAAACAAACCTCCATGAACGCGGTGAAGGGCCCGTGAATGCGGAGAAGAGGAACCTACACTTCAACGAACGTGGATACCCTTCCGCGAATATGGAGAGGAAACTCCCAACAACCCCCAGACCTCTGCGAACACTAAGCTCTATCCGTGAACGGGGAGAGGAGCAACACAGACCTCCACGAACGCGGAGCCATGACTGCGAACGTAGTGAAGGAATGCGGTCTGCAACTCAGCTTCTGCACCAGCTGAACTTGGCTTTTCCAAAAACTCCGACGGGGTGCTCGGAATTCATTCAGAACCCCATGCACGTAAACGAGATATGCTACCCCATAAAATTCGGCTTTCCGAACTCAGTGGCGCCGTCAAAATTTCAAGACGAGGTTGTTTCGACAAAAAGTGGATCCCACACCCCAAATGTCATTTATTCCAAATTCTACCAAGGGCCTCCGAATTCAATTCGAAGCCCCAGAAAGCATACGAAGGGTCATTCTAGACCAAACTTGACATTTCAAAACAAATCGCGCTCATGGAAATCTAATCTGAGTGCGTTAACCAAGAATGTTGACCTAAATCAACCTTAAGCCAAATTTCAAAGGCTAAAGTGTCAATTGGCCTTAAAGTCACATCGGAAGCCTCGGAACTCGGGCCAACTATGCTTTTAGCCTAATTTAGCCGCTCCGGAGCTGATGGTACCTTCAAAATTCCATTCTGAGGTTATGACCGAAATCAACTTTTTAGGTTTCAAAAACTCCAAAACAGGAATACATGCATAAAACCCAAACGAACGACCAGGTGACGAAACAGTCAGTGCCAGCAAGTTATAAATGATTTGGGGTCGCTACAGGAACGCTCTAAACGACGGAAAGAAGGCATTAACACACAAATGACCTGGAGGGTCATTACAACATCCACTACTAAAAGAACTTTTGTACAGGAAAGTAATAGTCAAGAAGTACATGAGGGCTCAAATAAGATGGGGAAGTGCTCCCACATCTTCTGCTCGGTCTCCCAAGTAGCCTCCTCGACTGGATGATGCCTCAAACAAACTTTAACCACATGAAAGGCTCTAGACCTCAGTTGCCTCACATCTCTGGCCAAAATAGCAACTGGCTCCTCAATATAGGTCAGGCGATCATCCAACTCAAAGGGATGATATTGTAGCACATGAGACTCATCTGGAACATACTAGCACAACATCGAAACATGGAATACTGGATGAATGGCAGAGAATGCTGGAGGTAAAGCTAACTCATAGGCCACCTCACCAACTGTCCTAAAAATCTCAAAAGGCCCAATATACCTGGGGCTAAGCTTGGCCTACCTCCCAAATCTTGTCACGCCCTTCATGGGCGATACTCGGAGGAATACTCTATCACCAACGGCAAATCTCAGTGGTCGTTACAGGCGATCCGCGTAACTCTGATGTTTACTCTGAGCCATTCTGAATCATCCTCACATGAACTAAGGCCTCCTGAAACAAGTCTGTACAACATAGCCTAGGCTCCGTAGACTGAAACCATCCAACTGGAGTGCGAGAACGCCTACCATATAGAGCTTCAAATGGGGCCATCTAAATGCTAGAGTGGTAGCTGTTATTGTACGCAAACTCCGCCAAGGTCAAGAACTGGTCCTACTGACCTCCAAAGTCTATAACACAGGCCCGCAACATATCCTCAAGGACCTGGATAGTACGCTCTGACTGGCCATCGGTCTACGGGTGGAATGCTGTGCTAAGGTTGACACTGGTGCCCAACTCCTCCTGAAATAACCTTCAAAAGCTAGAAGTGAACTGTGAACCCCGGTCTGAAATGATTGAAATAGGCACACCATGAAGGCGAACCACCTCCCGAATATAAATATGAGCCAACCTCTCCACACTGAATGAAGTATGAATTGGAAGGAAGTGTGCTGACTTTATCAATCGATCCACGATGACCCAAATGCTATCAACACCTCTAGAAGTCTGAGGCCAGCCCACAAAGAAATACATGGTGATACGCTTCTACTTCCACTTAGGAATGGGTAATCTCTGCAACTCACATCCAGGCCTCAAATGCTCGGCCTTCACCTGCTGACAACACAAGCAACATGACACATAAGCTGAGATGTCCATCCTCATACCCCTCCACCAGTAATGCTGCCTTAAATCGCGATACATCTTAGCAGTGCCCGGGTGGATAGAATACCTGGAATTATTGGCCTCGCTAAGTATCAGCTGAATAAAATCCCCAACTCTCGAAACACAAATCCAGCCAGAAAACCTCTACACCCTATATGAATCTAGAGTAGCCTGCCCGGTATCACCTACCAATACTCTATCTCGGAGGCCACCAAAGACTTATCCTCGAACTGACAGTCACGAATCCAATCTATTAAAAATGACTAAACTCCCACATAGGCTAATGCCTGACTGGTATCTAAAACATCAAGCCTGATCATCTGGTTGGCTAAACACTGGATGTCTAAAGCCAAGGGTTGCTTCGAAATAGAAAGGAATGTTAGACTATCCATGCTCATTGCCTACCGGCTCAAGGCATCTGCTACCATATTCGCCTTGCCCGGATGGTAGAGAATAGAGAGATCATAGTCCCCTATGAGCTCAATCCAATGACACCACCTCGAATTAAGATCCCTCTAGGTCATAATGTACTAAAGGCATCTGTGATCAGTGTAGATCTCACAATGAACTCCATATAGGTAATGCCTCAAGATCTTATGTGCGAAAATTACCGCCGCCAACTCCAAGTCATGACTGGGGTAGTTGCGCTCATGTAGCTTAAAATGCCTTGATGCATGAGCAATAACCCAGCCCTGCTGCATCAAAACACAACCCAAACCAACGTCGGATGAGTCACAATAGACCGTAAAGCCATCACCCTTAACTGGAAGAGTCAATATAGGAGTGGTGGTAAGCAACTCCTTAAGCCTCAGAAATCTCCACTCACACTCCTCCGACCACACAAAGGGAACATCTTGGCGACTCAACTGAGTCAAAGGCATCGTGATAGCAGAGAAACCCTCAATAAAATGCCTGTAGCACCCTACCAATCCGAGGAAGCACCGAATCTCAATCACAGAGGTGGGCCTAGCCCAATCACGGATAACCTCTAACTTCACCAGATCCACCATAATGCCATCCTTAGACACCACGTGTCCCAAGAATGCTACAGACTCAAGCCAAAACTCGCACTTTGAGAACTTGGCATAAAGCCGATGGTCTCTCAAAGTCTGGAGTACTATCCTCAAATGCTGCTTATGCTCACTATGGCTCCGCGAGTATACCAAGATATCATCAATGAAGACTTTGAAAAAGGAGTCCATATACGACCTGAATACACGAGTCATCAAGTCCATGAAAGAGGCAGGGGCATTAGTCAACCCAAAAGACATCACTGGGAACTCATAATGGCCGTAACGAGTCCTAAATGCTATCTTAGGGATGTCCGCTGCTCTAACCCTCAACTGGTGGTAGCCAGATCTCAAGTCAATCTTAGAAAACACTGCGGCACCCTGAAGCTGGTCGAACAGATCATCAACACGAGGCATGGGTGTAACGGTTCCTCACCGTCACCTTATTCAGCTGCCTGTAATCAATACACATCCGCATAGTACCTTTCTTATTCTTCACAAACAGGACTGAGTCACCCCAAGGCGATACGCTAGGCCGAATAAATCCCTTACCCAAGAGATCCTGAAGTAGAACACTGAGCTCTGCGAGGGCCATACGGTATGGTGAAAATAGGATGCGTACCCAGCTCCAAGTCGATGGCAAAATCAATATCACTCAGGGGGTAGGCCAGGAGGGTCGGCAGGAAACACATCAGCAAACTCTCGAACTATAGGCACTGAATCCACCGTAGGGCCCTCCCTACTAACATTTCTAACATAAGCCAAATAAGCCAAATATTCGTATCCACTAGCCTCCGAGCCTGGATACAAGAAATCACCCCAACTGGTGTGTGACTACAAGAACCCTGCCACACTACCGGCGGGATACCAGGAATAGCTAAAGTAACGGTCTTGGCATAGCAGTCCAGGATTACCCGGTGAGGGGATAGCCAATCCATGCCCAAAATCAAATCAAAATCAAACATACTAAGAACAATAAGATCAACCCGAGTGTCTTGCCCTTGAATAGTCACCACAAAGGATCTACAAATTTGTTCCACTACTAAAGAATCACATACCGGGGTTGTAACATGCAATAGTACCACTAAGGGCTCTGGACTCACCCACAATCGAGGAGGATAATAAACAAACACATATGAATATGTAGAACCAGGATCAAATAAAGCTGAGGTAGACTGATGGCATAAGAGAACCGTACCTGTAATCACACCGATGCCTCGGCCTCTGCTCTTGCTTGAGCTGCATAGAAATGGCCTTGGGTGACTCTACCTCGTGCATCCACCCTGCCACTTGTCCTGCCTCCCCGAGGACCTCCCCGAACACCCTGATACTGTCCTCCTCCCCTAACTGGAGGTGTTGCTGCTGGTGCCGGTCTCGCTGCTTGAGGAGCTTGTAAGACTGGTCTGGAGATAGGGCACTCCCTGGACCAATGATCAAGCCCCATGCATGTGAAACAACCCTGAGACAACCTGCTCACAACTTGAGACTGACCACCCCGACCTGAGGAATCCATCTGAATATCCTCTCGGCCCTGACTCGGACTGAAACTATAACAACCCTGATGGTGCAGTCACCCTCCACAACCTGCAACGACTCCTGAAATGGGTGATTTGGTTGACCCGACTGGAACCTCTGCGGGACTCTATCCTGAGTAACTCTTGGCCTAGGATGGGGCCTACTAAAGATATCATCCTGCCTTCCCTCTTGACACAGCCTCCGTGGGCCTCGCAACGGAGCTATGTAAGCGTACATGCATGGTCTAACATATCCAGAAAAGAGCACCCCATAAAAACCATGAAAGATCATGGTGGCATGACGGGATAACTCATGGAATCTTGCCTCATACTCCGATACCGTCATAGAGCCTTGCTCTAACCTCGAGAACTTATCACAGAGACAATCTCTGACGTTCCACGGGATACACCTAGCCAGGTAGGGCTCTAAAACTTTGTCCATGACACCGACGGGGACCCAGCTGGTCTTATCTCCATGAAAGAGCGCCACCACTATCTTAGATGACCCCATCTAAGACATCCGGCTGAACGGCGGCTGGTGCTGGCGGTTGCTCGTCCTCTGGAGCTGCTGCTGCAGGCTGACCCTGCTGCTGAATCTCTGTATCTTGAACTGGTGCCAGGGCCTGCTGCTGCTGTTGCTTACCCCCCTATCACTGCCAAAATCTACGTAAGCATAGCTTGAAGGTCAGGGGCGGCAGCTAGTGCGGATGGTGGCTGGGCTGGTCCTAGCCCCACCTGCTGAGGAGGAATCTGGTCAATTTGAGGCTCCGACTCGTGCTCCAGAGTCCTCACTCTATCTGTGGACCCGAGTGCATCACCTCCGATAGATTTACTATGCATATGAGCCATCTTGTGACAGAGGTGAAACAAGTAAGATTTCATGAAACCAATCAAACAGCGATGCACGAAAATGATACAAAATAGGAAAATCCCTAAGGAAATCCTATAGCCTCCTGAAGATAAGTCACGGACGTCTCTGTACCGATCTGCAAGACTCTATTAAATGCTAGCTCTGCACAAGAGAGACCGACGAACCTGGGGCTCTAATACCAACTTGTCACGACCTGATTCCTCGAGTCATGATGATGTCTACCAACCCGGCAGAAGGAATGCCAAACCCTATCCTGGAACTTAATAAGTAATGGGACTGAGGGTGGAAACTAGCCTCAGCTAAGCGAAAGCATAATTAAATGAACACATAAAGTAAAGGCGGAAGCGAACCCAACTATATACAAACAAACGATACCTCCCAGAACCTAGAAGTCACATGTACAGAGCTACTAAAAAATGAGTACAAGTCCAAAAAGTGGACCACTAAAACAAGAATGACTCAAAAGCAAAAGACAAGCCCAAAATATTAGTACAAAAGGAGGTAGGTAAGCTCAGGACGCCATGTGCTCACCCTCACCTCCGAAACAAACTGTAGCAGGCTCGAACTCAACGCTGATAACTAGTGCTCAGACTTGCATCACGAAAACAGATGCAGAGTGTAGCATGAGTACCATTACAATAGGAACCTAGTAGGCATCCAAGGTCGACTGAGCAAGAAAGATATTAAGAGACTAAAAGGATTGAATCTACAATCACAGAGGTCAAAGGAACTAAGCACAAACTAACCGACAACAAATCTAAGAATACCTAAACTAAACGTAACTGGGCCCCCCATAAGACCTAGAAGATACACTCAAGCACCGACACACAACACTCGAACGGATCCCCATAAGCATGATAGGTACACGAAAAAGATAAATCTATGAGACTGCAGGAAAACGTAGCTGCGAATCGAAACCACCAACCAACTCAACTAAAACAATCCACCAACTCTAACCCAGTCAAAAGTCTAACTTCGAAATTGGGCCGCCCATTCTAGTAGACACTCCCGGGGGCCCTGCCCTAGCCAGCGGAGTGCCCAGAGGGCATAACGACTCCTCCAAGGCCCTAATATCTAATCACCCAATCAGCTAACACTCCAGGGGCCCTGCCCTGGCCAGACGAGTGCACGGGGCATGTCGACTCTGGAGAGGACCTCAAGTAACTCATATCAAATTGCCCAATCGTCTAACACTCCGGGGGCCCTACCCTAGCCAAACGAGTGCACGGGCATATCAACTCCGTAGAGGATCTCAAATACCAACTCAATATGGATCGCCGTCCACCACCAACCACATCACCACATAATCGATCTCAAAACACCCGAAATCCCAAGAAAACACCATGCCTCTGATGACACTTTGGCACCACAAAAATGGGGAGAGAAGCCAGAAGATCACGACAATACAAAGCCATGCTAGACTAATGCTGTCACACCCAAGTCTGCTATTTCGGTCTAGAAGGACCTAGTCCATCCGAATTGACGTCGGATACATACCAAAGTCAAAATAGGTGCATGGGTTTAAGGCAATACTATCCTCACCAGGTCTAAGGTCGAAAACATGCTCTAACATAAATAAACAACCAACCAGATAAACCACACGCATTAACACCCAACCAACCCCTCCGATAGCATGGTACTCCCCCTTCCCCCGAAACAGCTTGAAAATTAAGCCTAAAACATAGTTTCTGAGAAGAAGAGAAGAAATACTAGTACCCCACCCCAGATTCACACAAAGCAACAAGCATTCACATAATCCAGCACAAATCTAAAAAGAAGGGAAGTTGTAACCTACCAGAAGGCCGACCGCACGTGCTCTAAATCACTCTGCCGGAGCTTTTCCATTCCAAACGGCGTCAGATTCCTGCCACGCTATCAAAAATAGAGTCACAACATCAACACAGATGTTTAGACACTCGAATCATCAAAATTGGAGACGGACCAATTTGAAGTCAAAATCAGAAGATGTGAGACCTATTCCAGAAATCTCAAAATTGACTTTGTGAAAAAGTCTTAAACCCTCCCCCGAACTTATTTTCCAATACATAACACAATTCGGGGTTTGGAACAAACGACAACTCGAAGAAACAAAACATGCAAAACTTTACGAAACAAGCCTATGGCAGCCACTTACGCCTCAAATTCACTACAATCAGGGGTCACCCAACGCTATCCGAACCAACACCCAAAAATCCTATGCAATTCTGAATACCTGGGACTTTGAATCACCAAACACCGATGAGAAACGAGAAAGAAAACACTTTTCAAACTTCCAACAACAAATAAGCCTGATTGCCCCTTTTAAAATTAAGTGCCAATCGCGCTGATCTCCACAAACGCGGAGGGAGAGAAAACAATCCTCCGTGAACGCGGTGAAAGGCCTACGAACACGGAGAAGAGGAACTTATACCTCCTCGAATGCGAAGAGGAAACTCCAAGAAATCCCCAAACCTCCGCGAATGCAGAGCTCTATCTGCGAACGTGGAGAAGTGTAATACAGATCTCCACGAACGAGAAGCCATGACCGCGAACGCGGATAAGGAATGATGTAACACCCCAGATTAAAAAAAAATAAAAAATTCCAACTTTTGAAATTATGAGGGTGACCTACGATTGGACCTACTGGCCGTAGGTGGGGTCTCGTGGGTCAATCTATTTTGGGGTCAAAATTTTTTGGATCTTTTGGGCTTGGACAGAATGACCTAAGGTTGGTCACCTACGGGGAGTAGGTTGACCTACCAACCGTAGGTCATGTAGTAGGTAGGGGTCGTTGGTTGGCTTTTTAGAAGGCGTCTTTTGGTCTTTTCACCGAATGACTTATTAAAAGCCAGGGTTGCTTTCTAAATATTCCTAACACTACATAAGCCCTTTTAATACTAAAATCTACCTTTCCAAATCACTTTACAAGTTTCCCAAACTCTCCTCTCTCAAATATTTCTCTCTCTAGAAGTTAGAAGAAGAACAAGAAGAGGGCATGCTAGGATTCAAGAAATCAAGTGCTCTTCATCAATTGTTTAAAGAAATTGAACACTAAGGTATGATAATCTTCATCTATGGAACCCTTTCCTCCATAGAGTTCCTAAAATTCTCTATTTTACAAGTTAGAAATCCTCCATTGAAGTTAGGGTTTTTCTTCTATTTCATGGATTCTTTTCGATGTTGATTTAATTGATTGTTTTATGAACTATGAAGGATGAATTGAGTTGAATTTCATGAATTAAGATGAATCCCCATGAGCCCATGTGATTTCTCAAAATTTTGAAATTAGGTTTGTTGATGGGTTGAATTGTGAAGAAGATGAATTTTATGAAGCCTATATGAACTCATGCATGATTTATGATTTCTAAAAGCTACGATTTCATGATGAATTATGAATGATCAAAAGATGGGTTTTATGAGAGTGTGCATGTTCAATCAAAAACTAAGATTTTCCTCTTTTATGTGGGTTCCTTCAACTATGATCAAATTGCTTTGTTTATAGTTTTCTAAGCATGAAATTGCATTGAGTTGCATGTTTTAAGATGAATTTTCAAGAGTCCATGTTAAAATCTATGATTTTCAAGTTATGAGTTATGACGAACTATGCAAAGGTGAACTTTATGAAATCGTACAATTAATTATGAAATTTATAATAATTTAACACTTGCTTTGAGATTGAAGCATAATTGATGTTGTGGATGAGTTGTGAAAGGGTTTCTCACGTAATACTCACACTATACATTAGAAACGAACAAGAGGCGATTACCCGTGTTTCTTAAGTAGCTATTCTAAAAGTAGACAAGAGTTGATTACCCATATTCCATAATGATAGACAAGAGGAGATTACCATGTTCCATAATGATAGATAAGAGGCGATTACCCATGTCTAGTAATGATAGAGAAGAGGCGATTACCCATTTCTACTAAAGTTAAGATGAATTATTATTTATGACTATTTCGTGGGAAATATGCTTAGCACTTAGTGGACGAGTGGCGATTCCCCATGTCCCATAAACTTTGTTCCACCATAGGAGGAGTGTCTAGATAGACATTAGCTAGAAGTTCATGGTCTTACCTTGGCAAGTAGGACACCTCTTCTCTGTGTGGGGTAGACACCGGATTCCATGTTGATATCTCACATGGTGTTACATGTCGGTTTAAGGCTACTTCCCACAGTAATGAACTAAAGTGACTTTCAAGGTATTTTCTCAAGTAAAGTAAAGATGTTTAGCTTGCATTGATCATGATTTATAACTTATGATTTCTAACCCTTTTCTCATGATTTAGCTTGATCATTGCATGATTATGAATATGTCCCTTTTAGCATGTTTAAATCTTTTTATGCATGGTTATCATACTTGGTACATATTTGTACTAACGCATACTCTTGCCTACATTTTCTTATAAGTGTAGAGTCCGGCTCATCCCTGTCTTTTCGTTGCTAGTTCGTGATAGTAGAATTCATTGAAGAATTTGGTGAGTTCTCATATGTTCGAGGATGTAGCCATATTTACTTTCATGTCATTTACTTTCTTTTGAAGACTTTGTATGGATTATGTCCTAATGTTCAATCATTTCTTATGTTAGATGGCTTTTGAGACTATATGTAGACTTCTGCTATTGCTTAAACTCTTTTGACAATGAATTGTCTATTAAACTTTTAAATCGCTATTATCTTGTATGATGCATCCTAAGTGGCTTGTATGGGGCCTCACGGGGCCTTGTACATCATGTCACGTCTAGGGGGTACTTTGGGTCGTTACAAATTTGGTATTCAGAGTGCCAGGTTTTAGAAAGGTCCTAGGAAGTCTCATAAGCCACGTCAAGTAGAGCCTTATTCATGAGTTTGAAGCGCACCACATTTATGAATAAAAGGCTAGAAGATGTTTTGGAAACTCCACTTCTTCCATTACTCCTAAGTCGTGCGATAGAGTGTAACTCTATATGTCTCTCTTCTGCTAAAAGGGTGTTGGCACAAGTATCGATGCTGGTGCTAGAGGCTACTGCATGCTGCTGAGCATAGTCAAAAGCTGGGCAATAGCTGCCTGAAGATCCGCAGATATAGTCAGTCCAAGGGTGGCTGGGTTGGTCCCGGCCCTACTGGCTGATCGGGAACACAAGCTGCTAGAGGATCCACTGCAGGCTCTGAACCCTGCTCTCTATCTGGGGGTGGTGTTACACCCCTACCAGTCTAGGGAGGTCAACCCATTCCCCGAACCTCCACGCGACGCATATGAGCCATCCTGTAAAAAGAGTGAAACAAGTGAGATTTCATGAAACCAATAACACACACACTGCATGAATAAGATATAAGAGAGAAGAATTCCTAAAGACGCCCTGTAGCCTCCCAAAGATACGATACATGTATCTACATACTGATCCATTAGATTCTACCTAGTATTAGGTCTGTACAAGTGAGACTAGTGAACCTGGGGCTCTGATACCAACTTGTCACGAACCGATCTCTCGAGTCATGATGACACCAACTATAACCCATCTCTAGGTAAACTAACCCATAACTCAAAACAATATGTAGTGGGTACTAGGGTAGAACTAAAGGAAGTAATGCTAAAAATAGGAAACGACAGAACCATGAACAACCCAAAACTATAAGCAATAGAAACCCTCCCTGAACTTGGAAGTCACAAGTACAGAGCTATCTAGTATAAAAAAAATACAAGTCCCAAAAGTGCACGAAAAGAAGTCGTTTCATAAGCAAAAGACTAGCTAACATAAGTACCGAAGGAGACAGGCTGATCTAGGACACCAAGTGCTCACCCTCGCCTTCGAACTCCAGTTGCTGCAAAAAATGGCACGAATGAACACCGCTGGTACCTGGTACTAGGACTTGCATCACAAATAAGATGCAGAGTGCAGCATGAGTACCAAAACAAAGGTACTCAATATGCATCAAAAGCCGGCTAAGAAAGAAAGTTAAAAACAAGCTGAAAAGAGAGAATCTAGACACACAACGGTCAAAGCGGGAAAAATAAAGAAAGCACACGAGTATACTTAAAGTAATTCTAAGTATAGCTTATCTAAATCTAACTGGACCCCCATAAGTTCTGAAGGTACACACATGAGCAAGTTTCAATAAAACCTAAATGGACCCAAAAGCTTGACATGTACACAAAATAGCTAAGAATACAAGAAGAAGATAATCAAACCCAAGTCCAAAAGAATTCAATCGGGCCTCTAACCCATAGTGATAGGATCTGGATCTCGAACCCAAAGTGGTAGAAGCTGGGCCTTGAGCCTAAAATGATTGAATCTGGGCCTCGAACCCAAGGTAATAGAATCTAGGCCTCGAACCCAATGCATCAGTCTAAAGCTAGAAATAACGACCTTGAACTGTAAAATGCCAGCCTTGAAATGGAAATAACGGCCTCAAATCGTAAATAATAATCGCAACCAACAAACTCATAACCTAACTAACAAGAGTGCCAAGGGTGTGTCAATTCCAAGGAAAATCCAATGTAGAGTACAGTAACCGTGGGACGCCGCCCAACCAAAGGTATCAATAGAAGGCTTCCAGCCTAGTACAACTCAATCTCCAATCATTGCGATAACATAAACCTCTGGTAAAGCCTCAGAACCACAGAAATAGGGAGAGAGAGGATAGACAATCTAATAAGCCACATATTCACCTAAACTAAGGCTCATACTGCTAGACTCAAGTCTTGTATTCGAGTTTACAAGGATCTAGTCTGTTCAAAACGATGTCGGAGACAAAGCAAAGGAAAAAAGTTTGAGAGGCTAAGGCAACACTGGTCCATCCTAGGCTAAGGCTAGACATGCATCAGAAAGCAAGTAAATTCGAGTAATTCTAATAGCATGCACAAACCCAAACCACCCAACTAGCAAGGTACTGGGCCTCTGATAATATTGATCAAACCTAAAACATGGTATCTAAGAAGAGAGGTAAGAAACAAGGCCCCCGCCCCCAATTCACACTAATCAACATGAGTTCACACATTCATGCTCAATCTAGAGAGAAAGGAAGTTGTAGCCTACATTAAAGCTGACCGTGCGCGCTCCAAATCACAAGGTCAGAGCTTTTCCCTTCGAAAGGGCTCTAAAGGCTGCCACACTATCCAAAATAGGATAACAACGTCAATACAGTCGTTTAGACACAAAAATAATCCAAAATGGAGCTGGACCAATTTTAAGAGTCAAACAAGAATTGTAGGACCCGTGCTGAAATTTCTAGAAATGACTTCGTCTAAGAGGTCCTAACCTACATGTTTGATATGGTTACACCTTTGAGTGATCTCTTTAAATCTTATGTTGACTAACTGCCTTTCTATGTGAGCCTTGCAATGAACATCACCCATATGCTCTTGATATTTTCGGGATGTGCTAAATGAGTGTATTTCGAAGTGCCATGTGTGGTGAGGCTTACTTGAAATCTTGCATGTGGAGTCCTAGAATTTGCCTTGTTAGTCCAATTGTGTCAATCTTGGTGAATGCTAGATATGATGTTGGGCAAGAATTGAAAGAAGAAACAAAATTGTCCATTAATCCTTTGTGACTACCTTGTGAGGGTGTGAATCCATTTTTGCACCATTTGAGCCTAGCCTATTTGTTGGCAATCAAATGAAAGCCTCTTGAACCAAAAATTATCCCTACCTTCTCATCAAAAAATCCTTTTGAAGCATTGTGATGTTTGAATAGCCAACTTAGGCCAAGCCTAAGTTGGGGGACTGGAAAGGAAGGAAGAGTGAAAGCCAAGTGAAGGGCAAAGAAAGATGAAATGAGACTCAACTTTGAAAGTGTTATGAGAAAGAAGGAACCCCTCCTTATAAAAAAAATGAGACCTCTCATTTTGATTAAAATGCCTTGGAAAAATGAAAATGAAAAAGAGAAGCGAATGAAATAAAAGGAGATTCCAAATAAATTGAGTGGCAAGTCAAGAGTTGAGTTCTCAAATGAGAAAGAAGAAAAAGAACTTGAGAAGAGGTGATGTTGATTGCAACAATGCTTTGAAAAGGTAAAGTCGCCAATCAAAATTGACCATACCTTAACCCTCAGCCCCATTACAAGCCTAAAAGGCCCTTGAGATCTTGCATGAACTAGGTTATGTGATGATTGAAAAATATGGGCAAACCTATGGGACAAAGCTTGCATATGTTTCTCTTTTGAAAGAGTGTGAGTTGCATTGATTCCTTACACCTTTGTTGATTTGCTTTGTGAGAGACTGGAATCAGTCTTGATGTGAGGGCACTTGAATGCATTTGTTGAAATATTTTCTTGCATTAGACAAGAAATAAAGTTAGCATGAGCTTGTTTTGAGACTTGCCAGTCATCATTTGAAGTTTTTTGATCATGATTGCGGGTAACATGCTATTGAGAGTAGTCTTGGCTTGGCACTTGCATGTTAGCTCTAATATACAACTACTGTAGACACCCTTATTGAGCTTTTTGTGTTCTTGATTTACTTGAGGAGAAGCAACATTTTAAGTTGGGTGTGTTGTTGAGTTGTAGATTTGCACTCATTTAAGGTCCATTTAGCTCAATAATTAGTGTCCTCAATACCTAATTCTGTTCTATTATAATAAAATATTTATTATTTGTATCTATGAAGGCAGTTGGAAAAGGCAAGGACTAATGTTTGAAAGAATGGCCAAAAATATATAGCAAAGTGCAAAGTGAATATTGTTCATCGCCTAACATGAAGGGAGGATCACCAACTACGCACGACCTCACCCAATTTGATAGTGCGAAGCACTGATGTCTATCAAAGACGGTCGGTGGACTCCAGTGAAGACGGTGATACACCGAATGAGAATGACGACCCAGATGAACATCTCCCAATGTGAATGTGCAAAGTAAAGTTGCAATGCTTGAAAGGCGAACAAAGGTGGTACTCGATGATTTGCTCAGCATGAAGGCTGACTCAAGTGAGTCCACCAACTGAGGTTCAAATACCTGAAGCATAGAGCATCACAAGGCGAGCTGAGGAAAGGAGTGCGATTCACCGAGTAGGTTTGGCGAGCCCGACTAATGTCGCCGAGTCAGTCACTAAGTTGATTTTTGGGCCAAATTTTGGGAAAATATAAATAGCCCAAAGGATGTCATTTTTAGTAGAGTTCTAAAAATAACGTTAAGAAATTGAGTTTAAAAAATGGTTTTAGAGAGTTGGAGAATACTTTACTTTTAAAGAACAATTTTCTAGCTTTTGGGGTTTTACAACTTGGTGTTGAGTTTTGATAAATTGCAGTTGAATCTAAATTGGGTTTACTCCTAATTGCTTGATTTCAAGTTACCCATGGTTGCTTTCGTAGAAGGTATAATCCCTTTACTTCTTGTGATACGTGACTAAAACCCCAAGATCTAGGGGTGCTCTAATGGGGTTGGGTGTTGATTTAATGTAGTGGGTATTGTGTTTTGCTCTATTTTGTTGCTGTTCATACATGAATTTGATCTAATTACCATGGGGTTAATATAAGGGTTAAGGTTTCAAACTTAATTCCTACATTCGATCTCTGGTTGATGTTTGAAAGAGATTGATTGGAGTAGGTGATTAGTTCAATACTAACAATTTAGGTTTGATGTCTTTAACTTGCCTGAAAGAGAGGTTATGAGTCGGATCTAGTTGCCCTATTCTTGAAACAGAGAATAAAGTAAGGTATTGGGTGATTTAGAATTAACAATTAGATGAGATCAAGAGGAGATTTTATGCATAGATTCTTTGATATGTCAATGAAGATGACTTGGCCTATTCATGAATGTTCATCACTATAGAGCAGCACAATTAACCCTATGTGATAATGATTTTCAATCCCCGCACCCCTAGATTGCTTATTGATTCTTTATTTCGTCTGTATCTTTGTTTAATTGTGATAATTGATAACCAAAACTTTATATTGAGTTGGTGGTTTCGTCCACCCAATTGTTCTTGCTATTACAAATGAGCTAAACTAAAATCCAAATTTCTTGATAAGAAATTCTCTACGATGCACCTTTTCTTGTGGGATTCGACCCTGACTCTTTGTTGGGTTTTATTGATGACGACCACTCACTATTTTAATTGGTTTTTGAGGGTGATTTTAGTGTTATCATCAACTCCCTTCAGCCCTTCTAATTTCATCAACATTTCAACAAAATAACCCAATTCCCAAGCCCAAAACCTCGCTGACCCGGCCCAACTCCATGTCTAAATTACCCAGAACCCCTTTATTTCTTTTCAAAATGCACACACCCTCTTCTTTAAATAACAAACAAAAGTGCGAGTCCCGACAAAGAAGAAGAACCAAAAATGATGCACAAATTCTCTAATTGCCTAGTTCGTTTTACATGCGAAGGGCACAAGCCCTTGTACCCACGAGTATTCCAGAACGTTCCCAACTAGTATTTATAAATTCCAATTTCCCTTTTTCTTTTCAATTTCTTTCAAAAAAATTAGTACGAATTTGTACGCTCTCCAGCTCACCTCATCCTTATCCCCTTAAGAATTTTTGAAAATTTTCCAATTTTCAAATCGAGTTCCATCTTCGAATTTCCCAGAAGTATTCCTACAAATAGCCCTCTTTTCAATGTTCATTCTCACGGTTTGGAGACCTAAGAGAACCCTTGAAAAGATTTTGGGAGCTCTTAGCTCTTAGTTCAAAATTTTCTCTTTCCAGATGTTTTGTTAAGTTGAAGATGGTGGTGATACTCAAGCTCGTCAGTTTGGTTCGCTTCCCTCGAAAACGTAATTCTTGTTCTTTTTGAATTTAATTTTTCTCTTGCATTCTTCTTATTAGTTTAGTTTTGATTGAATATTTTATGATAATCTATGTGTCAAAGATGTAGAGTTATATCGATATTGGGTTGAAGTCTCCTGAATTATGTGATTATACATGCTATTATAGATCTACTTGCTTTACCCTGAAACTTACTTGTTCTAAATGAGAATTTGCTGATGGGTGTTCTTGGCGCCGTAGTGGCGCATCGTGCTAAGTGGATCCCATGCTGACGCACTACCGGTGCGCAGTGCCAGAGCTGGAACTACTGCCATGCTTTTTAAGCGTGACCTGGGCTCAGCGCCAGCCCCCCACCTGCCTGTTGTTCTACTCGGGTCGGGGCCCCATACCCAGCCCAACCCACTCTAATTTCTTTTTTAAACCCTATAACCACCAAAAAATTTACCTCACTTTCTCTCTCTACAAAGCCTTAGCCGACGCCTTTTTCGAAAAATCCTCTGAACACTCAAAATTTTCTTCTTCTTTCCTCACTCATTTCTTCTCCAAAAATCCAAAATCCTCCATTAATCCTCCACCAAAGCTTCTTCTAAACACTATTCTTCCACCACAAACGAATACCATCCATAAAACACCAAAGGAAAAATCAAAACCCCTAAAATCCAACCCTCCACTACCCTAAACCGACAGCCCCACCCTTAAAAAATTCTTCACTTTTTTCATCCCTTGTAGTTGAGATGACACCAAAAGGCAAGAATGTGAAGGTTGGAGATGGTAGCAAGAGGTCTAGGAAGGGTGATGCCAACGGGTCATCTAGTTACTACTGCCCTGCTAAACATTCAAGCATTTGATCAATGAAAGGGACAGGATAGTGATCCTTTTTTATGGCATCATTTCGTTTCCGGTAATCCATGTAGATCTTCCATCCGGTAATTGTCCTTGTGGAAATCAACTCATTATTTTCATTCGTCACCACTGTCATACCACTTTTCTTCGGTACATACTGCACATGACTTACCCATTTACTGTTCGAGATAGGTACACAATTCAATCATATAACCACTTGATCACTTCTTTTCTCGCTACTTCTTTCATCAAAGGATTTAGCCTACCTTGATGTTGTGCACTTAGCCTGTGGTCTCCCTCCATATAAATTTTGTGCATACATAACGCTGGACTAATTCCATGAATATCAAAAATCTACCACCCAATAGCTTTCTTCCTCCACTTCAAAATCTTCAATGTTGCATCAACCTGTGCTTCGGACAATTCTACAGAAAGTATCATGGGTAAGGTTTCATTGTTTCCCAGATATGCATACCTTAGGTGATCCGGAAGAGAGTTTAGCTCTAACTTAGGTGCCTCTTCCACCGAGGGTTTGGGTGGTGGGCCCAACAGTTGATCTAATGGTTCAACTATGCCTCTTTGTGTTCCAACTAATCACACATCAAGACAAGTGTCCAGCTCTTGAGCTTCTGTATCTCCATCTGTGTGATATCCCACCTATATTTTTCCAATGAATATTTGGAACCAATAAAATATGATTTTATGGCTAGATCCACAAACCTCATAGCAGACAACTCTTCATAGACGAAAGGCAATTTCAAAGTGAAATACACATCAAATACCTCAACCTTTTCATGAGCTCTCATGGTCAACTGCCTAGCTGTTATATCAATCAATGATCGCCCCGTGGCTAGGAATGGTCATCCTAAGATAAATGGGACTTCAGGATCAGGCTCAAAATTTATGACCACAAAATCCACCTGAAGGATCAGCGACCCACTTGTACTAACTAATCTTCTACTACCCCTTCCGGCCTCGCAATAGATCTATCAGCAACTTGTAGGATGACAGTGGTTGGTTTTGGACTTCCCAATCCAAGTTTCTTGTACAAGGATGCCGGAATGGGATATATACTAGCACCCAAATCACACAACCCCTGGGCATGGATACTTTGTCCAATTTAAATTTGCACCGCCAAGCTACCCGGATCTTTCAACTTTTTGGGTAGTCAATTCTAAATTTTGGAACTGCACTCCTCAACTAGTGCCATAGTTTCATACTCGGTCAACCTTCTCTTATTTGTCACTATCTCCTTCACATACTTGGCATATTTTGGAATTCCCTGCAAAATATCAACCAAAGGTAGATTAATGTGAACTTTTTTAAGGAGAGAGAGAAGCTTACCAAAGCATTCATCTTCATTCTGCTTTTTGAAATTTTATGGAAAAGGAGGAGGTGGTCTTGCTTGAGGAACTGCCTTCTCAACATTCAATTGTTTTCCAACCTCTTCTTGTTTCTTTTCTCCACTCACTACTTCAGTATAACTCTTCTTTGGAGCTAGCTCTTCTAACTATAATCCGCTTCTTGTACTCACAACATTTAATTAATTTAGGTTAGGATCAGTTTCACGTGAAAGACCTCCTTATGGACGCAAATTTATAGCAGTAGCTAATTTTGCAAACTGTTTTCCAGATATTTAGTTGACATCTAGGTGTTTCTCAACTCTTCTCCAAACTTATCTACCTTTGCATTATTTTTATTCATCTCTGTCATCAAATCTTGGAACAATTCATCATTAGTCATACCTCCTTGTTGTGCACCTTGATTATTACCTTGGCCATGATTTTGATACTGCAGCCTACTCCCTTGTGATCGGTATTGGTTTTTCCCTTGCGCCTGGTTTTGGTGTTGATTTTGATTTCCACCACATGAGAAGTTAAGGTGATTCCTCCAACTTGAGTTATATGTATTACCATAATTTTGTGTTCCTCCACCTCTTTGTGCATTATCCACATAGTTAACAGAGTCTGGATTTGATCCATAATATTCAGGCACATGCTCTCCACTCTCACAAATTTCACACCATCCTTGAGGTTGTTGTCCCGCATTGACTTGTTCTTGTTGCTGGCCTAGTGATAGCCTATTGAACTACGTGATAATGTGATTTTGTAAAGCATCTAATTTCAAAGCCAATGCAGTCACTTGATCCAGTTCTAACACTCCTGCAGTATTTTGCACTACATTTCTTTGCACATCACAATTCAATTCCAGGTTGCCTTCAAACAGTTTGTCTAGGAGTTCAACTAGTTCATCATAGGTCTTTGCTAAAGATTGACCACCTGTTGTCGTATTTAGAAGTACTCTTGTATTATATTCAAGCCCCTCAAGAAGGTGTGAGCTAGTACTTCGTTTGCCTAGTAATGATGTGGGGGCACAATTAGCATTTGTTTAAAGCGATCAGAAGCTTGGTACATGTTCTCCCCGCTTCTCTTTTTGAAACTCAAGAGCACATTTTTCAACCTTGCAGTTCTACCCGATGGGAATAATCGATAGAGGAACCTCTTTGCTTGATAGTCCCATGTAGTGATGGAATTTTGTGGCTTAGAATCCAACCACCGCCTTGCTTCTCACTGTAGTGAGAATTGAATGAGAGTAAACCTCACATAATAAATTGATAGCCCCTGTGTAATGTACATGTTGCTTATTTCCAGAAAATTCCCTATATGAACTTGGGGATCCTCATGAGGAAGGCCACTGAATTGCCAAGTCGAATGAATGAGTTGCATCATGTTTTGTTTCAGCTCAAATCTACCATCTCGTGGTGGTTTTCAAACACTAGAGGCGATATTGGTGGTGAGTTGGACTGCCACATCACGGGCTGGTCTTCCGGCCATTACTACTGTTACCTCCCATGTTCATCTTCCATGTTTTCCTCTCGATTTTCAGCAAGGTTTTCATCTCGGTTTCTCGCTGGATTATCTAGGAGACCTAGTCCTAATTCTTGTTGTCCTAGAGCCGCCATCTTTCTTCATCGACGAAAAGTTCTTCCAGGTTCTTTGTCTGGATCAACAAGATCTCCTTTCCAAGCCAGAATTTTAGCTCTAAGAGCCTGTAATATTGAACAACTAAGATCAAGTTATTAGCACTTGAATAATAAAATAGTAGACTTAAAAGAATTAGATATAAATTAATTCTAAAGTCCCCGACAAAGGCGCCAAAAACTTGTTTTTCCCAATTGTACACAAGTGTATGTGGTCGAGCAAGTAATGTAGTGGCTCTAAAAGAGCCAGATTATCGAACCCAAAGGACTTGTCAATTAACTATTTTACTAAATTATACTAGTCTAATTACTTATTCAAGAGTGCCAAAAAAAATTAAATTTTTATTTGTAAACAAAAGAATGCAAAAATTAAATAATAAAATTAACTTACAATGTTTGGGACAATTCCAGGGCTACATCATACTAAGAATTCATTTATCACATCTCTCTCATGGATTTCATACGGTCATCAAATTATTGATTTACAGGGTTCATATTATGATCATGATCTCTCGATCTTCAACCGCCTACCCCAGTTGACTGTCTAACTACATCGTTAAACGGAGATAGAAAAACTTAACTAGCGAGTATTTATATTTCATCCTGAACACGAATCTGAACAAGTGGCATGCACGAGAGATCACACTCCTTATATTCTCTAATGTATCTACCTCTCCGTCTCTCGAGTTCAAGAATAGACAATAAATTTATTTCTATTGTGATCAAACATGAAATACTATAACAAGAATATAAGAATAATTTATATGATAACCAAAATAATCCAAACAAAATCAGTGTTCAACAATCATTCGTAGCCGCAGCCCCATAACAAGGGTTTTTGCTACTAATGTCTAATATAAGAACCCTAAAAAGTATGACTTTTCCCTACATAGTATATTGGTTTATAATAATTATTCTCATGGACTATTTATAGATGTAGAAACCTCTAAATAAAATAACTGAGTTCAAAACAAATTGGGAAACCAAAACCCAAAGGAATTGGATTGCAGCTTCAACTTGTGCCCCCTCAAGAATGAGCACTTTTGTTGCGGTCCCTTCCTGCCACATGGCAGCTTCTGGTAAGTCCCCTAAAATGAAGAAACAGCTTGAATATATATATATAATTTAATTCATTAAGTTGTCTGCTTGATTTCCTTCTGTAATCTTTCATCTTTAATTCGTTTTAGCTCCAAATTTCTTCATTTTTACACTAATTTAGTCCTACAAATAAAATATACTTAGCACAATCCATAAAATACATGCTCAAAAAGGAAAAATACAAATACTAAATGTGAGGTAAATAATGATTAAAAATAGTTATTTTTGTTCTCACATCAGTTGTCATTAGTTGATTTTTTATAGTTTAGGTTAGAAAATTCTGGTTTGGAATTAATTTGATCAAATGCATGCACTTATATCACATTTAAGTTTATTAAATATCAGCTATCCTTATAAGCAACATATCTGTCATGACCAAAGGTATACCCTAGATGTGACATGGCATAAAGGACCCTGAGAGACCCTATACAAGCCACTTAGCATACATAAACAAGATAATAGAATTTTAAAGAGTTCAAAAGACAATTTATATCGTAAAGAGTTGGACAAAAATAACGAAAATCTAACACATGTCTCAACGACATCTAGTACAATAGGAGACCTATTGGGACGTAACCTCTGCATCACTTACAATATCCTAAAAGAAAAGACATAAAGCTAAAAATGTCATCGTCCTCGAATGTATGACGACTCACCAAGTCTTCAAAATTCTCAAAAGTATCTACTAGCCACGAGTTGAGGGGGAAGAGCCAAATTCTACATTATGAGACAATGTAGGACAGAGTATGTGTTAGTACATGGAATGTACCACGTATGACAACAATGCACAAGAGTTATGAAATCTTGCTCAATAGGACTTTCTATGACATGCAATAACCAAGCTAAATCATAAGATAAAAGGGGGTTAGAAAACATAACTCATAATCATGGTCAATGCAATGCAAGCTTAATATCATTAAAATACTTGTGTGATATTTCTTGAAGTAACCTTAGTTCATTATTGTAGGAAGTAGCCATTAACCGACATAGACCATGTGAGCTATAACATGAAATCGGGTGTAGTCCTTCCACACCGAAAAGAGAGTGTCCTACTTGCAAAGGTAAGGACCATGAACTTCTAGCTTACGTGGATCCACTAGCTAATGTCTATCGGAGACAATCATCCTATGGGGGCACATAGGTATGGGATAAGGAGATTGCTACTAGAAACCCAACCTCTACTACGGGTGAGCTTCCATCTCGATATCTCTCGGGTCTAAGCATAATTCCAATGAAATAGACATTAATCTTAACTTGTCTTATTATATTGGGACATGGGTATTCGCCTTTTGTCCTATCATAGGATAGCTCCTTAGACCATATGTGAGAAAACCTTTCACCGTCCATGATCTTTTCATAATAGCTTTTAAGACCCATAGTCATTCACTTCATGCTAGAAATGCCCTACTACTATTGGAAATAGTTTTTAAAAGCGTGATCTATGATCATTGATGACATATCCAGATTACCATACTAATCATGACCTAATTTTGAAAAATAGCCCAAGAAGCATTGAGGGAAAATCTAGATGTCATTCATGTCATGTGACCAAGCTTCATAGAACATATAGATATCTTCATCTATAAGCTTACTTGAGTCATAAGCATACTTTCATAAACAACATTTTTCTATAATTCAAAAGCTTTATCATATGTTCAAAGTCAAAGCATCCTCAAATTCATTTACATCAATCTCAAAAAGGACATGCATATCTTCATAAATTTGTCTTTCATGGTTTATAATCAAAATCATGGATCATGCACGGGTTCATGGGAATTAAACTTAAAAACATCCGATTAACTAAATTCATACATAAAAAGACTTAAATCAATCAATTAGATCATAATTTGAAGGAACCCATCAGATAGAAGAAAACCCTAATTCCAAATGAAGAATCTATGCTTACAAAATTGAAGAATTTAGGAACCCTATTGAGGAAAGGGATCCATAGGTGAACACTATTATACCTTGACGTCAAAAGCCCACAATCAATGGAGGATTAAGGGGCTTGATCCTGAAACCCTAGATTTTTCTTCTTCTTCAATCTTTAGGGAAAGAAATATTTGAGAGGAGGACTTTGGAGGGATTTTGGGGGAATTGAAAGAGTGATCAGAATGGGTAGAATTTAGGCTTAGAAGACTTATATAGGGTCTAGGATTAAGACTTAACCGACTTAGATTAGGAATAGATCAATTAGGGGAAAGACCAAATTGCCCTTAAAAATAAATGCCAGGCTTTGACCGACGGTTCAGACCTACAGTCCATAGGTCAAACTATGGACCATCCTGGCCAACCATAGGTGAGATTCAAAAACTATTAAATTTGGGCTTCCAACGATGATTGACATGTACAGTACATTGGGCCACTTATTGGTTGCATATACAAACCATAGATCCTAACCTTGACCCTAAAAATTTCACTAAGTCTAGGAGTGACCTACATGACCTATCTATGACTCGCACATGGAACGACAGACTGTCCTGGCGAATCGACAATACGATTCTAAAACTTGACATTTTAAAAATATTTACCCGACCATCTACGGTTCCCAACTATGGCCCGTAAGTCAACCTACGGTCCGAAGGTGGCTTCCGTCAGTACTAACACCAGTCTTGAAAAACTAAAAAAATTCCTTCTTTTCGAATCCGAGGTGTTACAATATCTGCCCCTTTGGAACATTCATCCTTGAATGAGATTCAAGACATCGTAAGGAGGGTAGGAAGTTAGTTTAACAGCCCAACATGAATGCATTTAGATAAATGCACATATCCGAGGAGGAAACATCAACTCAAAGCTAAAGCATGTTCAAAACATTATTTCATAATACATGCATGCAAATCATACTCAAATGCACATAATCATGAAGAAATCAATCATAGTTAAATCAAGATCTCAAAACAAGTTTTCATGAGCATGCATACATGAGGAACCATGAGAATGACTAAGACACACAAATCCTAAAGAGCGAACATGAAGGGCTAATGCCTCAAGCTAGACCCGAAGGTAAAGGAAAAAGATAGGGATACTAAGACATCACATCACCTCCGAACTTTCACATATCAACCCAAAGCAAGGAACCTTTCCGAAAATTTAAATAGTCTCACACACCAATCATGAAACACACTATCTCCCCCTAGGGAGCAAACCTCTCTAGTCCTTTCGAATCCATCTCCCTCAACCCAAACATAGTACAAAAGTCTTAAAAACCACGGAACCATTGATACAAGTAAACACTTAAGAAGTTTCCACAAGGATTTAAAGATCATATTCAAACACAATAACCATGCATGGACTCCTACCATAGTCAACGATACACCCAACATCAAACAATACATAACCACAAGCTTAAAGACCATAACTTACCAATTACCACATCCGGGGAACCCTCATGATCTTGTCGAGTCTGAAGAGAATAAAACCTATTTTTTTTTGTCCATCAATAGGACCTAAGGAAGGGTAGGGTTGCACCCATCGATGAATATCTCTCTCATTTATAGCAACCAAAGGACAATCTATTATCTTATGATCCATCTTTCCATAACCAAAACATGCATTTGAACTGGCTAGACACTCACCTTTATGTCTTCTCCCACATTCCCGAAACTTGGACCACATTTGCTCACTAGAACTCTTACCTCCACCGGACCTTGAATGTGAAGAATAACCATCATCCCTTCTTGCCCTCTTTGATTCCTAGTTTTTTCCTTAAGGTTTTCTTCTTTATTTTTTATGCATGAACCATCAAACGGGAGACATCCATCTCCTTAACACGCATGGAGGTTAGGCATTCTTTGACCACTACATTGGAAGCACTCGACACAAACTAACTCATCCTTGCTCTTGGATCGGCAACCATGGTTTGAGAATATTTAGACAATTGTGTGAATTTCAAAGCATACTCCTTCACACTCATATCCCCTTGATGAAGGTTAATGAACTCAAGTACTTTTGCCTCCCTCATCTCAAGGGGAAGAAACCTGTCAAGAAAAGCAACCTTAAGTTTCTCCCAATCAAGAGGACCCACATCTATTGCCCTTTCTTCCTTCCACTAGTTAAACCAAACTTGAGCAACACCCTTAAGTTGATAAGCGGTAAATTCCGCCTTTTCCACTGGCATCACTCTCATGATAATTAACTCCTTATACACCTCATCAATGAACTCTTGAGTATCTTCCTCAACTTTAGACCCATGAAATTCTAGAGGATTCATCCTAACAAAATCCCTTAGTCTTGTTGCCGCCATACCCATCCTTGGGTTTACTGGAGCCACAACCTCTCTATTTTATTGAGTCGTCATAGCTTAGGCTAATGCATGAAATGCAGCTCGAAACTCATCATTAGTCGCATGCTTGGCCAAAGGGTCGACTGGCACTTGGGGAACTTCTTGTCTCACATTTGAACCAACATTCCTATTGGGATTCCTTCATGGAGGCATATTCTGAAAAGCATAGATAGGGGTTCGGAGAGGAGGACCTTTATAGAGTTAAACTCTATGGCACGACTTTAGAGAAATGAAGGAAGTGATGTTTCCTAAACATCTTATAGCCTCTTATTCAGAAATGTGGCGCGCTTCACACTCACGAATAAGACTCTACTAGAAGTGGCTTATGAGATATCCTAGGACCTTTCTAAAACATGGCTCTAATACCAAGTTTGTCACGACCCAAGGTACACCCTAGATGTGACATGGCGTATAGGACCCCGAGACACCCTATACAAGACACTTAGCATGCATAAACAAGATAATAGAATTTTAAAGAGTTCAAAAGACAATTTATATCATAAAGAGTTTCACAAAAATATCAAAAATCTAACACATGTCTCAAACCTATCTAGTACATTAGGAGAGTGATTGGGACGTAACCCATGAATCACTTACAATATCCGAAAAAAAAAGACATAAAGCAAAAAATGATATCGTCCTCGAATGTATAAGGGATCACCAAGTCTTCAAATGCTCAAAATTATCTACTAGCCACGAGTGGAGGGGGAAGAGCCGAATCCTACATCATGAAAGCAAAAGTATGTATTAGTACATGAAATGTACCAAGTATGATAGAGTTGCACAAGCGTTATGAAAGCATGCTCAATAGGACTTTGTGTGACGTGCAATGACCAAGCAAAATCATAAGATAAAGGGGGTTAGATAACATAACTCATAATCATGGTCAATGCAATGCAAGCCTAACATGTTTAAAATACTTGTGTGATATTTCTAGAAGTAACCTTAGTTCATTATTGCAGGAAGTAGCCATTAACCGACATAGAACATATGAGCTATAACATGGAATCTAGTGTACTCCTCCAACACAGAAAAGAGATTGTCCTACTTGCCAAGGTAAGGACCATGATCTTCTAGCTTACGTGGATCCACTAGCTAATATCTATAGAAGACAATCATCTTATGGGGGCACATAGGTATGGGATAAGGAGATTGCTACTAGAAACCCCGCCTCTACTAAGAGAGAGCTTCCATCTCGATATCCTCTCGGTGCAAAGCATAATTCCCACAGAATAGTCATTAATCTTTACTTATCTTATCATATTGGGACATGATTATTCGCCTCATGTCCTATCATAGGATAGCTCCTTAGACCCTGCGTGAGAAAGCCATTCACCGTCCATGATCTTTTTATAATAGCTTTTAAGACCCATAGTCATTAACTTCATGCTAGAAATGCCTTACTACTAATGGAAATAGTTTTTAAAAGCATGATCTATGATCATTGATGGCATATCCGGATTACCATACCAATCATGACCTAATTTTAGAAAATAGTCAAAGAAGCATTGAAGGCAAATCTAGATGTTATTCATGTCATGTGGCCAAGCTTCATAGAACATATAGAAATCTTCATCTAAAAGCTTACTTGAGTCATAAACATACTTTCATAAACATGCATTTTTCAATAATTCAAAAGCTTAATCATATGTTCAAAGTCAAAGCATCCTCAAATTCAGTTACATCAATCTCAAAAAGGACATGCATATCTTCATAAATTTGTGTTTCATGGTTTATAATCAAAATCATGGATCATGTATCGGTTCATTGGAATTCTACTTAAAAACATGCAATTAACTCAATTCGTGCATAAAAAGACTTAAATTAATCAATTAGATCATAATTTAAAAGAACCCATAAGATAGAAGAAAACCCTAATTCCAATTGAAGAATCTCACTTTCAAATTGGAGAACTTAGGAACCCTATGGAGGAAAGCGCTCCATAGGTGAACACTATCATACCATGATGTCAAAAGCCCATAATCAATGGAGGATTAAGAGGCTTGATCTTGAAACCCTAGATTCTTCTTCTTCATCAAGCTTTATATAGAGAAATATTTGAGAGGAGGACTTTGGAGGGATTTGGGGGGAATTGAAAGAGTGATTACAATGGGTAGAATTTAGGCTTAGAAGACTTATAAAGGGTCTAGGATTAGGACTTAACCGACTTAGAATAGGAATAGATCAATTAGGGAAAAGACTAAAAAGCCCTTAAAAATAATTGTCGGGCTCCGACCTACAGTTCAGACCTATGGTCCATAGGTCCACATATGGACCGTCCTGGTCAACAGTAGGTGGGATTCAGAAACTCTTAAATTTGGGCTTCCAATGACGATTGGCATGTACGGTCCGTTGGTCCACTTACGGGCCGTACATACTAACCGTAGATCCTAACCTTGATCCTCAAAATTTCACTAAGTCTGGGAGTGACCTATGATACCTATCTACGACTGGACATGGAATGACGTACCGTCCTGGTGAACCGTCAATGAGATTCTGAAACTTGACATTGAAATATTTACCATGCTATCTACGGTTCCCACCTATGGCCCGTAAGTCAACCTACGGTCCGTAGGTGGCTTCCGTCTGTACTTGCACCAGTCCTAAAACCTAAAATTTTTCCTTCTTTTTGAATCCGAGGTGTTATAATATCCCATGTATAAATTAAGCTCCATTATCATGATATTTTCACTTATTTGAGATGTACCCAATTCTTTAAACCAGTAGCATAGAAATTGATCTGATTTGGTGATGCCATTCTTCCTATGTCTTCTATATTTGTTTGAGTGCATTGGTTCTTATTCTATTCTTTATTGTGATACATGTGAACTTGGCCGAGTCCATTTGGACTCTCTATGTCTCTTTCCATTCAAAGTGGGCCACGGAGGCCCAATTGCATTCTCCTCTCTTCGAGTCGACCTCCATCAAGTCGTTAAAGAGAATCTAGTATTATTAGGTTAAAACTGAAGTAACCAGCAGCGACAGCAGCCCCAAAGGGCTTAAAATTAGCATTTTCTTGGACTTGAAAAGTGTGGGAATAGCACCAACTGAAGCAGGAAGTTCTGGCCAAAGGTCTGAAATCAGAAGCTGCAGATTACAATGGCAGCCCCCAAGATGATCAACGTGGACTGAAAATCTCGGTTATTTATTCACTATTTATGTTTATTTTTACTTAGTGTTATTTTGGTTACTAAATCTTTTTAATTAACTTAGATGAATCCTTGGAGAGATTTTCAAATTCTTTTCTTTCACTCTTACATTATAATACATTCAGTATTCAAATTCTCAAATTTCATTTTAAGTTAGGCAACTTAGGCTTATAGAATAACTTAAGAGTCATTCATGTTCTTCATAGTTATTGAAAAACTTTGAATCCACATTTATGAGTTTGAACTAATTATTTTGTTTGAAATCATTAACTCGGATATATTATTAAGTTAGAATTATTTTGGCACTTTAACATTTTAATTATTTCATTACTTGGAATAAGATAATGTATAAGTATCAAAAGATTTTTATTCATTTTCAAATAAAGATTTTTCCTAAGTAACTAAAGTTTTCCTTTTAAAGCTAGCCACATTTTAAAATTCTCCAGTCAACTGTGCGTTAGCGGATCCTTTAAGGTGCTTAAAACCATTCTTAAATTACTGCTTGAACCCTTACCCGATTATGGTTTATTTAAAATGTTATCTTTCAAAATCTCCTTTTAAATTGTTTCTTAATTTTCATAAAATTAAGTGGCGACTCTTATTAATTTTCTAAAATACATTTAATTAAGTTTTTTTTCCCGCCAAGTTATGAAAAAGGTTTTAAACTTAGTTTTCGAAATCATATCGTAACAATTCATTAAAACATAAACGTGATCAAAAAGAGACATTTAGGCATGATATGTATGACCAAGCTAAAAAGATAATAAAACCTTTTAAATATGTATCATAAATCATGAACATGGTCAATGCATAGTAAAAGTCATTTTAAAGCTTTCATAAACCCTTGAAGGTAACTTAGTTCATTTTGTGGGATATTTACCGTTAACCGACATAGACCATGTGAGTAATAACACGGAATTCGGTTTCACGTTCCCACACTGAAAAAGGATGTCTTACTTGCCAAGGAAAGGACCATGAAGTTCTAGCCTAGGTTGATCCACTAGCTTAGTCACTTAAGACTATCCTACAGGGGCACATAGTTAGAAACTAGACGTTGTTCCTATAGACTACCCTTTTTGAGACAACACCTCAAAGTTCTCTCGGTGCTAAGTAAAGTCCCAACGGAAGTACTCATTAACATATTTATAGCATTATATTTGAAAGGGCACAATTAAGTCAGCAATTCAATCTTAAGTCACCATAGAGTAACTCCTTTAAATCATGATTCATACATATGTGAGAAAATATTTCACAACCATGATTTTCATAAAATCTTTCACAATTTCATTGATGCTTATCATAAAAGCAACCTTATTTCATAAAATCCTCTTTTTCATAAATTATGCATATCTTTCATAAATCATCATTCATAAGTTTATAGCTTTCTTCATAAATTTATAGTCAAAATCATGAATAAAGCATGAGTTCATATGAAATCAATTGGAAAACATATACTTAAATCAAATCATGCATAATAAGATTGAAATCAAACAATTGAATCATTAAATAGAATCCATCAAGGTTTGCATGAAACCCTAGATAATTGGGCGAAATTAGGTTTTAGAGATTGAAGTTCTTGGGATCCAATGGATGAATGAAATCCATTGGTGAATTCCCACATACCTTGATATACAAAGGCCAAAAGCAATGGAGAAAAAGGAGATTTGAAGCTTGAAACCCTAGCTAATTCTTCCTTGAACTTGAGAGAGAATTGGACATGATGAACTTGGATAGAAATTGTATATTTGAGAGAATGAAAGGGTTTGGGTAGATTTAGGAATTGAAAATCAATTATAGGGGTAGTCATAGGTCCAAAAATTACATAGTATAGGGTTAATTAGGTAGGAAACAACAAAAACACCCTTCATTAAAAACTGTCTTGGTCAACCGCAGAATCACTTATTAGGGCTCAATATTTTTTATAATTTCCATGAGACTTTCCTACGGTCCGTTGTCTGGTCTACGGTCCATAGACCCCTTCCTTATAACGCAACTTAAAGTCTAAAATTTCACTAAGTCTTGTTAACTCTTATGGGCACTTCCAAAGGTCCGTAGTCCGTTCTATGCCTAGTCCTGGCCAAACGTAGGACCATCTTTAGAAACATGAATTTTCCAAATCTCAACTCTGTTCTTACGGATGCCATCTACTACCCATAAATGCTGCTATGAACTGTAGATGGGTCTCGTATATCTGAAGCAGTACTCAAAAAAATGAACCTTCCCTTTACAATTTGACTTCCCAATTTATAAGGTGTTACAGTATCCCTTTCTTGGTAACATTCATCCTCGAATGAGACTCATACTAGCATGAATACAGTAGGAGAGAAACTAACAACCCAATATGAAGCAAATCTCATCATCATGCACATAAGCAAGGAGAAATTACTTAAAGTTAAATCGTAATACAAAAATCAAGTTTTTCATGAACATACATGCATATTGAAACATGAGAATGGCTAAAACACATCAATCCGGAAGAATAAACCAAGAGGAACTAATACCTCAAACTAGAATAGGAGCGGAGGGAAAGAGATGAGGATACTGGGACGTCATATGGGCTTTGTCTTCCTAAGTAGCACACTCAACTAATTTATTCCTCCATAGAACTTTCATGGAAGCAACTTCTTTATTTCTCAAATTCTGAACTTATCGGTCTAAAATCTCAACCGGAACCTCTTAATAAGAAAGACTTCCCTTAACTCCCAATGTTTCCAAAGGTACAATGGATGCCGGATCTCCAACACACTTTTTCAACAAAGAGACATGGAATACTGGATTTACTGATTCTAAATCATTAGGCATCTCAAGTTCATAAGCAACTTTGTCAATAAGCCTCAAAATCTGATATGGGCCGACATATCGGGGACTAAGTTTCCCCTTCTTTCCAAACCTCACCACACCCTTCATGGGTGATATTTTCAAGTAAACCCAATCATCAACCTCAAATTTAAGCTCTCTTCTTCTTACATCAGCATAAGACTTTTGTGTTGACTTTGAGCCATTTTTAACCTCTCACAAATAAGTTAAACCTTTTCCATCGCCTCATGCACCAACTCAGGCCCTATCAAAGCACCTCACAAACTTCAAACAAACCTGTAGGAGACCTACACCTCCTACCATAGAGAGCCTCAAACGGTGCCATCCCAATACTAGAATGATAGCTATTACTATGAGCAAACTCGATTAAAGGCAAATGATCATCCAAATTTCCCTTAAAATCAATGACGCAAGCCCTCAACATATCTTCCAAAGTCTGAATACTACGCTCAGCCTGCCCATCGGTTTGAAGATGAAAGGTCGTACTAAGATTCACTTGGGTACCAAGACTTTTCTGAAACAACCTCCAAAACTGAGATATAAGCAGAGTACCATGATCGGAGATAATGGATAAAGGCACTCCATGCAGCCTCGCCATTTCTTGAATATAAAGCTTGGTACTCTTCGGTTGAAAAAAATGTTTTTACAGGATGAAAGTGAGCCAACTTCATGGTTCGGTCCTCAATAACCCAAATCGAGCTAAATTGAAGACGAGTACGAGGTAAACTGGTAATAAAGTCCATATTCAAATCTTCCCACTTTCAAGTAGGAATACTAATGTCTTGAGTCAAACAACCGGGTTTCTGATGCTCAACTTTCACTTATTTACAATTGAGTCATCTATCCACATATTCCGCAATATCCTTCTTCATCCCATTCCACCAATAGACTTTCCGCAAGTCACGGTACATCTTGGTGACTCCCGGGTGAATGGAATATCAAAAACTGTGAGATTCTGTCAAAATCTGATTTCTCAAATCATCAATATTCATAACACATAATCGACCTTGATATCGAAGGACACCATCTCCCCCTTGGGAGAAAACCTCAATGGATTTTTCAGAAACTGACTTTTTCAAATCAACTAATATTGGATCACGATCTTGCTTAGCCTTTACTTTCGATATAAGAAACGATTCAGAACCTTTCTGAACAATCACTCTACCTTCGTTAAAATCAACCAAGAGAATAACCAATCAGGCCAATCTATGAACATCATGAACTAACTATTTCATATTATCCTCAACATAAGGAACACTACCCATCGATAGGTAACTAAGAGCATATGCATTCATATTCGCCTTTCTGCGTTGATAGAGGATACTCATGTCATAATCCTTTAATAACTCAAGGTACCTTCTTTGGAGAAGATTCAAATCCTTTATGGTGAAAACATACTTCAAGCTTTTATGGTCGATAAACACGTCTACATGAACACCAAATAGGGAATGCTTCCAAATCATTAGAGCCAAAACTACCGCTGCTAACTCCAAATCATGAATTGGATCATTCTTTTTCATAAACCTTTAATTATTTTGAAGCATAAGTGATGACGTTTCCATGTTGCATCAAAACACCACCAAAACCAATCCATGAAGTATCATAATAAACCACAAAATCATCCGATTCTTCTGGTAAAGTCAAAATAGAGGTTGAAGTGAGTCTATCATTCAACTCTTGGAAACACTTCTCATATAATTTTGACCACAGAAATTTCTCCTTCTTTTGAGTCAACGTTGTCAAAGGCGAAGAAATAGAGCAAAATCCTTCCACAAATCTTCTTTAGTAGTCGGCCAAACCTAAGAAACTTTGAATATCTAAAGTGGACAAAGGCCTAGACCAATTCTTAACTGCCTCAGTTTTCTTAGGATCAACTTAAATACTTTCACCTGAGACAATATTGCTGAGGAAAGCAACATACCTCAACAAAAACTCACACTTGCTAAGCATAGCATACATTTCACGATCCTTAAGAATTTGCAACACAATACTTAAATTCTCAACATGTTCCTCAAATCCATGAATGCCATCGGGGCATTAGTTAAACCAAAAGACATCACCAAAAACTCATAATGACCATACCAGGTTCAAAAAGTCATCTTAAGGATGTCACTCTCATTCACCCTCAATTAGTGATAATCGGACTGAAGGTCAATCTTAGAGAAGAAACCTGCATCTTGAAGTTGATCAAATAAGTCATAAATCCTTGGAATAGGATACTTATTCTTTATTGTAACCTTATTCAATTGATGATAGTTAATGCACATGGAGAGAATTATCCTTCTTTCAAACAAATAACACCGGAGTACCTTATGGAGAGATACCCGGTCAAATAAATCCCTTATCTAATAAATCTTTCAATTAATCCTTCAACTCCTTAAGTTCTGCCAGGGCTATGTGATAAGGAGGAATAGAGATAGGCTTCGTATCTGGGAGAAGGTTAATGCCATAGTCTATTTCCCTTTTAGAGGAATACTGAGAAGATCATCGAGAAACACTTTCGAAAACTCATTTTCAATCAAGACTCACTCAAGAGTAAGGGTTTTAGAATCTGTGTCCTTAACCCTTACAAGATGATAAATGCAACCCTTAGAAATCATTTTCCTAGCCTTTAAGCAAGATACGAACGGACTCTTAAGAGCATCATTTTCCCCTTCCCATGAAATGATAGGTTGATTTGAAACCTTGAATGCGACCAATCTAGTCCTACAATATATGGAATTATTACATGCATAAAGCCAATCCATCCCAAGAATAACATGAAAATCTATCATATCAAACTCTACAAGATTAACATGAGTGACTCCATGAGAGACATAAATAGGGCAATTTCTATAAATTGGTTTAGCAACAATAGAATCAGTGATAGGAGTAGAGACATAAAAGGGATTAGAAAGGATTTTAGGACCAATATCAAATCTCATGTCCACATAAGGAGTAACAAATGACAAAGTAGCACCTGCATCAAGCAAAGCACACACATCAAAGTGAAATACTTTCAACATACCAGTAACGACATCCAGAGAACCCTAATGATCTTATCAAGTCTAAAGAGCATAAAAGATGTTATGCTTTGGAACTCCTAAACCACTAGGCTGAACTTGCCTACCATCTTTTCCTTTGTTCATTGGACAATCCTTTATCTTATGATCACTCTTGCCAAAACAAAAATAACTATCGGTACCAGCCAAGCATTTGCCATCATGTTTCTTGCAACACCATGTGCAAGTAGTCATTAAAGACCCATTACCATCTCCTCCTTGAGGCTTAGGATTAGATACCTTATCTTTGTTGAACTTAGTTTCATGACCCAAGGTATAATCTAGACGTAACATAGCGTATAGGACCCCGAGAGACCCCACACAAGCCACTTAGCATACATCATACAAGATAATATAATTTAAAGAGTTCAAAGAAAGAATTTCATACAAATGAATTTTACAAAAGCAGAAGTGTAATCAAAAGTCTCAAATTCATCTAATACGTCATAAGGAAAGTGATTGGGATGTAACCCATACAGCACATACAAAGTTCGAAATGAAATGACAAAAAACCATAAGATGTCTTGGTCCTCAGAATATGAGGACTAACAAATAGCTTGAGGAACCCAATAAATGTCTAGCCACGAGTGTGCGAGGTAGGAACGTCGGACCCTACATTCATGAGATAATGTAGGCACAAGTATGCATTAGTACATGAAATGTACTAAGTATGACGGAATATGCATAAACATGAATATGATAGTAAAATGACTTAAATCGAATATATATGATCATAATGAGACATTTAAAAGCTTTATGAAGAAGAAATGTCATGAATTTCTTAGGACATAGTCAAATACATTGGTATAAAAGACATGAAAATCTTTGAAGAAAACACAATCACTTTGTGGGATATTAGCTTTAACCGACAATAAGACCATGAGAGCTATATCATGGAATCTAATATATCCCTCATATCGAAAGAAGGGGAAACTACTTTCCAAGGTAGAATCCGTACATATCATCTGTTGCTAAAGTTGATCCAATAGCTAGGTCATTTAAGACAATCCTATGGGGGCACGCAGTTTGGGACTAGAGGTTGCTACTAGAGACTACCCTAACTGAGCCTCCACCTCAAAGGCCTCTCAGTGCTAAGTCTAAATTTCAACAGAATAAATAAAAGTCAATTATCATTTTAACATGGGGAAAGGCAATGATCAATACCAATCCACACTTTTGAAATCAAAACATAGAATAGCTCCTTAAACATCAATCAACATAGAGGAGAAAACCTTTCATCAATGTGAACTTATTGTGAGAAATACCTTTCACAATCATGATCATTATAGTAAGTGAGAAATCCTTTCACCATAGCATAAATACTTTCCTTTCAAAGCATCATGTAATCATGTACAATAGCTTCATGAAAACATGCATCTCTTCATAAATTTATAATTCATGGGTTCATCATAGGATTATAGTTGAAAATCAAAATTTAAGCATAGGTCAATGAAATTATAACTAATATCATAGATTAACATCAATTCATGCATTGGAAAACTTAATTAATCATAATCAATCATAATTGGAAGAAACCAACATTTATTGGATTGAAACCCTTATTTGATCAATTATAAATTGAGGTGGGAAATTGAAATCATTGGAGTCCCCATGGAAGGAAGGACTCTATGGGTGAATACACACATATCTTGATCCTTTAAGCCCAAGAAAATGGAGGATTTGGAGACTTGAATGGAACCCTATCTCTTCTTCTTCTTCCTTAGACTTGAGAGAATTTGAGGGGGGGGTGACTTTTGTCAAGTTTTGGGAAATTAGGAGAATGAGTTGTGAATGGGTTATTTGGGGTCTAAAACCTTTATATAGGGTGTCGGGTAGAAGACAAAATGACATAGTATTGGGTTAAAATAATTAGGAAAAGACCAAAGAGCCCCTTTAAAATAATTGCTGAGCCTCACCTATGGTTCAGACCAACAGTCCGTAGGTCCTACTACGAACCATCCTAGTCAACCGTAGGTAGATTCCAAAATATGATTTTTGGACCATCCATCAAACGGAACCCATGTACGGTTTGTAGGTCTTCCTACGGACTGTACGTGGCCACTGTAGGTCCTAACCTTACCCCTGAAATTTTCACTAAGGCTGGAAGTGACCTACGAGACCTACCTACGACTCGTACATATGGTGATTGACCGTTCTGGTGAATCGTAAAAAGGTTTCTAAGACTTTATTTTAGAAAATTATTTCTCAACTACCTACGGATGCCATCTACGGTCCGTACGTGCTTCTACCAACCATAGGTGGGAACCGTAGGTCATGCCTGCAACCTAAAATCTACATTTTCCTCTTTTCCAAGTTCGAGGTGTTACAAAATCTCCCCCTTGGGAACATTCATCCTCGAATAGGACACAAGGAAACATAAGGAGGGTACGGGAGGAGATCTAACATCCCAACAAAAATACAACTTCATCAACAACACATAACCAAGGAGAACATGCTCACAAGATCATTTCATATGGTATCCATGAAAGTCATACTCAAATGCACATAATCATGAAGAAATCAATCATAGCTAAATCAAAATCTCAAAAGCAAGTTTTTATGAGTATGTATGCATGAGGAAACATTAGAATGACTAAGACATGAGGACAAACCATGAGGAACTAAATACCTCTAGCTAGAGTAGGATCAGACGAAAAGAGATGAGGGTAACAGGACATCATATCGGCCTCGACTTCCCAAGTAACACCCTTAACTCTTTGATTCCTCCATAAGACCTTCACGGATGCAACTTCTTTATTCCTTAACCTCTTAATTTGCTGGTCCAAAATCTCAACTGGAACTTCTTCATAAGAAAGACTCTCCTTTATAACAAGACTCTCTAATGGTACAATAGATGTCGGATCACCCACACATTTCTTCAACAAAGAGACATGGAAAATCAGATGCATCGATACTATGTCATTAGGTAATTTAAGTTCATAAGCAACCTTACCGATTCGCCTAAAAATCTTATATGGGCCCAAAAAATTAGGACCGACTCAAAGATAGGGGTTTCAGAATCCATGTCCCTAACCCAAATAAGATGGTATATGCAACCCTCAGAAATCATCTTGCTAGCTTTAAGACAACAAATAAATTTACCTTTAGGCATAGAATTCCCCTTTTCCACTCTAGGACGGGCTCATTTGGAAATTGAAACTTGACCACTCGGGTTCTACAATCAATAGAAGCATAACAAGAATAGAGCCAATCCATACCAAGAATAAAATCAAAGTCTACCATATAGAGCTCTACAACATCAATATGAGTTACTCTATAGGGTAAGGAGACGGACCAACATCTATAGACTCTCTTAGCCATAATACATTCACCAATAGGTGTAGAGATCGAAAAAGGGCCTATCAACACGTCCAGAAGAACATCAAACCTCATACCCACATATTGTGTCACAAAAGACAAGGTAGCACTGGGATCAAGAAAAGCATAGACATCAAGATGAAAAACATTCAACATACTGGTAATAACATCGGGAGAACCCTCTTGATCATGTCGAGTTTTTAGTGCATAGAACCGATTTAGCTTAGGAGCACTTGAACTCGAACCACTACGCGGAGCTTGCCTACCATCTTTTCCCTTGTCAAGCCTAGATGGACAATCCTTCAAACGGTGACCACTCTTGCCACAACCAAAGATATTATCCGTACCCATCAAGCATTTTCCCGGATGACTTTTGCCACACTTTTTGCATGTTGGAACCAAAGATCCATTTCCACCATCATTTCCTCCTTGAAGCCTAGGATTAGACATTGTTTCCTTGTTGAACTTAGGATCCGGAACATTGGAGGAACCTTGACCAGAAAACCTTTGTCAAAACATAGAACGACCATGTCCATCAGATCTTGAGTGTGAAAAGTCATCATCACCGGTCTTAGCCCTCTTTGCCTCCTTAGACTTCTCCTTAATTTTATCCTCTTTGATTTGTTAAGCACGTATCATTGGGTGATAAATATCCATTTCCTTGATGAGCATGGTGGTACGACATTCTTTAACCATAATTTTGGACACATTCGAAACTAACTTGCTCATCTTTGCCCTAGGATCGGCAACCATAGCAGGAGAATGCCTAGACAATTGTGCAAATTTAAAAGAATACTCCTTCACACTCATGTTTCCTTGACAAAGGTTAATGAATTCAAGCACCTTTTCCTCACTCATCTCTAGGGGAAAGAACTTATCAAGGAAAGAAACCTTAAACTTTTCCCAATCAAGAGGACCCAAATAAACCACCCTCTGTTCCATCCATTGGTTGAACAAAACCTTAGCAACACCTTTAAGTTTATAAGCGGCCAATTCTTCCTTTTTCCACTGGTGTCACACCCATTATCATCAAAACCCTGTACACCTCATCGATGAACTCTTGAGGATATTCCTAAACCTTGGAACCATGAAACTCTGGAGGAATGATTCTTGTGAAGTCTCTCACTTTAGTTGCTGTCGTACCCACATTTGAGTTCACGGGGACCACAGCCTTCCTATTATCTTAAGCCGTCATGGCTTGGGCCAACACTTGAAAAGCAGCCCTAAACTCTGCATTAGTCACTTGCTCGGCCAAAGGGTGGACCGGAACATTGGGAGCTTCTTAAGGAGCTTGAGGACCTTCTCGTTCCACATTGTCACTTGCATTCCTTCTAACGTATGATCTTTGAGGGGCCATATCTTGAAAAGCATTAGATGAGGATTAGGAGAGAGACATATAGAGTTACACTCAATCACACGACTTTAGAATGATGAAAGAAGTGGAATTTCCTAAACATCTTATATTTCCTAAATAAAAAAGAAATATCTTACCCCAATCATTTATCTTTTTTCGTATTTCTTTAATTATTTGTTATTGTCTCTCCCACAACCTAATCTATTAATTTTATTAGAAAAATATTCCACAATGTGTGTATTCATCACTGTTCACTCGTTATATTAATTATTAAATTCTCTCTCGAATGAAAATACAAAAGAAATTAATTAATGAAACAAAACAAGAAAAAGAAATAAAAATCCTCGCGTATTATATAGAACTTTTATGTGTGAAGCAAAGTTCACAGTTAATTGCAGATTTCTCTGTTATCTTTTTTTCTTCATTAATAAAAAGTCAATATCTAAATTTCAATGCCAAGTGAAACATATCAATGGATTAGGGATGAATCATTTATGAAAATTTCAAATGATCTTAAATTGTCACAGAAAAGAGATCCCCAAAAATTTGTAAGGAGTGAATGGTTGTGATTTTTGACTGAAGAAATAGGAAGGTTGAAATTATTGTGACTATAGTAGGAAATACGTCTTTTTTAAAATAAAATATGTAAGTTATTTAAAAGTGTATGAATATTCTAAGATGATAACAATAGAATTAAAGTATTTATATGATGAAAATCGTAACAGGAAAATACGAATGTGAATTGATGAATGATTTTCTACAATTTGTTCACCAACTCTTTTTATGTGGTACCTCAAATATCGTTGAATTTAGAACTTAATCAACTATTGCAAATCACACTTGAGGTTTTTTTTAAGGAGAAGAGTAGAAAATTTTTAAAAATATTGTAGTTTCAAAGTGAAAGAAAACCCCTCTATTTATAGCTAACAAATGGTAATATGACTAGATGCTAATTGTGTGTTATCAGAAAAGTCGAAACCCTTTGAAAAAGTCATTGCTCATTGAAAAAGTCACAACCCTTTGAAAAATTCACAATACATCAGAAAAGGTATAATCCTTTGAAAAAATCACAACCCTTCTGAAAAGTAACAACTCATCGAAAAAGTGACAACCCTTTAATGTGAAAAAGTATCTACTTTAATATAATAAAATTAATTAATTAATTAAATAAATAAATAAAATAAATTGAATACTTTTAATTGGGAGTATTATAGTAATTCAACAATCAAATTTCGGAGTTCATATTTTTTAAGTCGTAAGAATAGATAGATAGATAGATAATCAAATAGATAGATAGATAGATAGATAGATAGATAGATAGATAGATATCATATACCACACCAAAATTTTATAGTCATATATAGAATTCATATATATATATATATATATGAACCCTGGACCCTTGGTCTTACTAACTATGACTCACATGACTCTACAAGATACGCAAAAGCTTAGATAGATGAGCTTTTAAACATTTAAAGAAAAGTTTTAAGACACTGTCTTGAAATACCTAACAGAGTTCATAAGTTTAAATAAACATCTGGAGAAAACAATAAGAAAACGTCTAAATCTGTCTGCCTATGAAGCCTCTATTGTTCAAGATAGATATGGGGACAAGACCTACGACACCTCAAATACTACTAAAACTGAATATGAAAATGGAGTCCCCCGGATGCAATGAGGCCTCACCAAAATCTGTCTACGAGTGCAAGGTTATCTCAACGAAATGCCTGTTGATGATCCTGAACACCTGTATCAGCATCACAAAACGATGCAGATCAAATGATATCAGTACATGGAATGTACGAGTATGTGTTATGGATGAATAAAACCATAACTGAACTGAGGACTAGATACATATCAAGCAAAACAATGTATAAACAAGTAGTGAAAACTCTTTGTACTTTACAATAAGGTATGCAGTATAAGCAATATGAAAGTAGAAAACATTACTCAATGGGGAGTTTCTCTAACCGACAACAATTACTTGAGCCTAGCAATGGTACAATGTTTCACTCACATTGCAACTCCTATACTTTGTCGGGGTATAGGATGCTATCTATAACTGTGGATCCATCCAATAAGCCTTCTAGATGTAGTGAGGATTCACCTGAAAAGTCGGTACGATCGTATCCTACGCTGGCTAAGTAGTTTTATGGGACCTTGTGTTAAAAATGAACTCTTACCCAATTCGGTACTCGATACTACTCCCAAAACAATCAATATCAATAATGCTCAATCACCCTTTATATAGAAATGGACTATTCCTTTACTTTACTTGCACTTTTCTTTACAGAAGTACTTTCAGAAAATCAATTATACTCTTTCTCTTTCTCAACTATCAAATAGTACATATGAAACCATTCGATTCTTCCTTTAAATACTCTTTTCAAAACGTGCATTTAAAAGGTATACTCATGGACTTATATTTCAAGTCCGAAATCAATGTATAAGAAATCTCAAATACTAATCTCCATAAACATGACTTCTATAAACAATTGGGTTCATGTGATACGAAGCATGAACGACAAATTTTAGAAGTTAATATGCATAATAGAAATCAAAGTTTCAATGGTTAAGGAATTGAAACTTAGAATAAGAAACACAACTAAATTTGGATTTCAAGAGACGACGGATAAAACTATGAACATATCCATTTAATGGCTGAATTTTGATGTAGGGCATGAGGACGAGCTTAGTCCATCACTATTTTTAGCCTTACATACCTGGAAGAATAAAGTTCTTGGCGAAATCAGAAGAACGATTGAAACCCTAGCTTTCTCCTCTTAGATCTTTGTTTTAAGACTTTGAAATGTTAAAGAACGTAATAGAATGTTCTAAAACTGTTTAGACCCTTAATTAAGTTAAAAAGGAGCGCGGTTTAGGCTTATAAGGGGTGGGAAAAGACTAAACTATCCTTCTTAAAAACTGACAAAATAATCTTCAACGGGTCCATCTACGGTTCGTGGTTTGTTCTCTGAACCGTAGATCCCATCAGTGGAATTTATATTGAATTTTAAGGCTCAAAATTTAATTCTTCGGATGCAATCTATGACCTTTAGAAGTTTCTACAGATCGTAGATCCAATCCATAGACTTAATACTTAATTTCAGGCTCAAAAGTCCATTTACGGGTACAATATATGGCCTATAGAAGTTCCTGCCGCACGTAAAATTGATCCATAGGAAAGAGAACTCAAAAATTAAGTCTTTGAACTTTTTCTATCACTTGACAGTATGGGTGGTAGTTCAATCTACGACCCGTAGATGGGTTTCGCAGTTCAGAACTTCAGAAAACATTACTATGATAGTCTTTGGTAAAACGGTCATAACCTTTTACTCCGAACTCTAAATAAGAAAAACTTGGTGTAGGTGGAAAGAAAACTTAAAGACCTACAATTTGATAGGTCATGAGCCACCTAATTCATTTTGTGCTAACAGATATAATCGTTTGAAGTTGACCTAAGTAGAATCTTACATCAAAACTTACTCGGTAAGGAAGCTTTGAACTCAACATTGTGCTACGGGATTCTAGTGACCTTAATTCATATCCAAATACATTCCCACACTAAAGAATTGACCTTTACACATATGGGCAATCTAAGAATCACCTGATACGATCTTACATGAAAATAAAGAATGGTTCAGGCCTTAGTTTAGATATTTTTGAGGTATTACAATATCTCCCCTTTGAAATCATTCATCCTCGAATGATGACTAAATAAAGCGTGGAAGGGGTAGGGAAATGTATAACAACTAAATTTAATGCAAAATACACATGAAACTCATGAACGCAAAACACTGAAGTAGGGACCTGAACTAACTGAGGACCTTAGGAAGAGTTAATACCTTGGGCTGGAACTAAATCGGAGGAAAAGAGATGAGGGTAGCTAGTTTTCATATCCTCTTCAGCTTCCCATGTACCTCTTCAACAAACTAATTCCTCCACAACACTTTGACTTATGCAACCTCTTTGGTTCTCAAATTGCGAATCTGATGTCACGAACCAAAGTATACCCTAGGCGTAACATTGTGTATTGGACCCCAAGAGGCCCTCCCAATCCACTTAGCATATATCATAAAAGATAATAGAATTTAAAGAGTTCCAGAAAGCATTTCATATACAATTGTGTGAACTTCAAGGCACATTCTGTCATCTCAAGGGGAAAGAACCTATCAAGAAAATCAACCTTAAACGTTTCCCAATCAAGAGGGCCCACATCAACTGCCCTCTCATCCTTCTATTGGTTGAACCACACATGAGCAACACCCTTAAGTTGAGCGGCCAATTCTACCTTTTCCCCCGGCGTCACACCCATGATAATCAAAACCTTGTATACCTCATCAATGAACTCTTGAGGATCTTCCTCAACCTTGGAACCATGGAACTCCGAGGGATTCATCATAGTGAAGTCTCTCACTCTAGTTGCCATCATACCCACGTTAGGGTTAACGGGGACCACAACCTCCCTATTGTCTTGAGTTGTAATGGCTTGAGCCAACACTTGAAAAGCAGCTCAAAACTCTGCATTAGTCACATTTTTGGCAAAAGGGTCGGCCGGAACATGTGGAGCTTCTCACTCCACATTCTCACCTGCATTCCTTCTAACGTATGCTCTTCGAGGGGCCATATCCTAAAAGCATCATATAGGGATAGGATAGAGAGACATATAGAGTTACACTCTATCGAACGACTTTAGAAAGATGAAAGAAGTGGAATTTCCTAAACATCTTATAGCCTATTATTCATAAATGTGGCGCGCTTCACACTAATAAAAGCAGCCTTAGTGCATAAAAACTTCTTTTTTATAAATCATGCATAGCTTTCATAAATCATCATTCATAAGTCCGTAGCTTTCTTCATAAATTCATAGTCTAAATCATGAATAATCTATGGGTTTATATGAAATCATTTGGAAAACATATACTTAAATCAAGGCATACATAATAAGATTGAAATAAAACAATTCAATCATAATTAAATAGAACCCATGAAGATTTGTATGGAACCCTAGATAATTGGGTGAAATTAGCTTTTGGAGATTGAAGTTCTTGGGACCCAATGGATGAATGAAATCTATTTGTGAATTCCAACATATCTTGAAACACAAAGCTCAAAATCAATGGAGAAAAAGGAAACTAGAAGCTTGAAACCGTAGCTAATTCTTCGTTGAACTTGAGAGAATTTGAGAGGATGAAGTTGGATGAGAATTGGGGATTTGAGAGAATGAGAGGATTTGGGTAGATTTTGGAATTGAAAATCAGTTATAGGGGTAGTTATAGGTAAAATAATGACATAGTATAGGGTTAATTGGGTAGGAAAAGACCAAAACACCCTTCATTAGAAACTGCGAGAAGTGACATATGACTTTCTACGGATCGTCCTGATTAACCATAGAATCACTTGTGGAGCTCAATATTTCTAATAATTTCCATGAGACCTTTCACTAAGCCTTGATAACTCCTACGGGCACTTCCTACGCCTCGTCCTTGATGCCATCTGTGACACGTAGGTGCTACTATGAACCAAAGATGGGTCTCGTAGGTCTAAAGCAGTAGTTGAAAAATGAAACCTTCCCTTTTCAATTCGACTTCCCAATTTCTAAGGTGTTACAATAAGAGAGTCCACTGGGATGACAAGCCGCCATATCTCAACATATCCTTATAAAGCCTCAGATGAAACAAGGAGAAGAGAAATTACACAGATCCGGGCTCGGAGCCTACACAAGTGTAGAAACTAGAAGTGAGTACCACCCAACATGTTACTCAGCAAGTAACCTACTAAACATAGAAAAACTAGATAGAATACGAGTACTCCTTTCATCCAAACTACACCTCCTCAAACCACAACCTGTATAGAAATCAGCTCAACCTAAAAGTTTCATAATACACAGTTCACAAGTCTTATAAATCACAATTAAAAAGTCACAGTTCAACAACGAACACGAATAAAGTATGTCATTCACAAGTGTCCAATAGATCAATCACAAGTATCAAGTGCATCAATCAAAAGTAACAAGTACATCAATCACAAGTATCAAAATGCATCAAATCACAATAGTCAAACATTTGCCGTAACCATTTCTTTTCGGCGCAATATTAGTAGCCAAAACCATTTTCCTTTGGCACATTATCTCTAGCCGAAACCATTTCCCTTCAGCTTTATATCACATCACTAGCTGGAACCATTTCCCTTTGGCTTTATATCACATGACTAGCCAGAACCATTTTCCTTCGGCTTTACATCACATTACTTGCTAAAAGCATTTACCTTTGGCATAACATCATATGTATCATCCTGGTGCACTACAATATCAATGCAAAATAAGCAACTTCACAACATAAAGAAGAGACAACAATTCAAGCAATCCGAGTTCACATTAATGCCATCAAGTATTTCACCCACCAATAAATAGGGTCTACAACAAGGCAATTTACAAAGTATTATAATCAATACATGGCCTTTTTCATTAATCCCCTTTTTATTCATAAAGATTAATCAAGTGGATCAATGAACCCATCACCTCATTCTCTCTACTCCCCAACTACTCAATTAAGGGAAATACACGATTCAACTTGATTTACAAGGTTTAGGAGATTACTTGCCTCAATTCAATTCAAGACATGAGTCTTCGGTAATGCCCCATAAGTTTGTAACATTTGAATTAACAAGTTTATGTTTGACAAGCCGATATATCATAACTTACATCAACCCTCATTGAGATGTAGCGAGAATAATGGAAATTAGAAGGTTATACTAAGAAATAACTATATTAAGTCACTTGAATTCATATATGGAATTTAGAGGCCGAGAGGTAGCTCAAAACAAAAAATTTAAGTAAGGGATTTATCATAAGGAAGTTCTGATATGTTCTTATATATGTACTGAATTGAGAGGAGTACATCTCCAAAACCCTAAAGAGTTATGAATGCTAAAACCTATCAATCGAAGGTCAATGAGTCTAGCTTCCAACGCACAAAACCGTTCATCAATACGACATCGGAGTAGAGAGTTATGACCTTTTTACTGCATACTGTCCGGGCAAACCGGGTCACAGATCCGGGTCGAGTTTGGCCACCTTTAAAAAGTGCTTTTAGACTTTCAAAAAGATAACCTTCACATTTTCTTAAATGAAAATCGTCCAAAAGCCATGGAAGAGTCCTCCAAGACCTTTGAGGTAAGAAAACACCCCCTTCTAGCTTGATTATTCATTAGCTCATGTTCGGAGAAATGTTCTCCTTCTCGCAAGCTTCGTTTTGTGCTATTTCTTATTGTTTTTCATTGTGGTTGAATAAGTTTCCTGTTTCATCTGGGTTTACTTTGAGGTAAGGTTCTACAACTATTTTTCTTAGAATTATCATGGTTGAATGGTTGACATCGGCTCCTACGACCTTGGCTTCAATTTGATGTTTTTTCTTAAGGTTGTGGAATTGGTATGGTGACCCTTGAGGCAGATTTTTATGCTTGACAAATAGAATCTTTTTGGTTAAGGTGAGTTTCCTCCAATCACGTCCCTCGTGTTTTTACATTTTCGTCATTTTGTTGGTTTTGAGCCACGAGGGGTGGTTGAGTGCCGTGGCTCCATGCAGCCTTGTTGTTGTGTTGTTTTGAGTTGTTTAGATGTGTATATGGTGCTACTGAAGTTATGGAGGGATGGAATATTTGTGCACAACTTTTAGATGTCGCGTACAGAGGATTATCAATTAAACAGTGTGACGTGCGCCTTGTTATACTGCATCGGATGCATGTCGTTCTTGTGAGATGTTGATAGACTCGTGTTGTTATTAGTAGCTGCTGGTTATCTTGAGATTACAAATTTTTTTTGTTGAGTTAAAAGTGGTCTGGCCGTGGTGATGACCTTAACACCTTTTCTATTGGTTATGGCTCGTTTTTGCAGCCTGGTTGATTATCGAATTATTGCATTTATTTCAGTTGGCCAAGCATCATAGATACATCTTTTGGACTTTGGTTGAAAGGTATGTTTAGGCTATTATTTATCTCCTAGTATGATCCTAATGGCCTAAGTTTGTTATGGCCGGTGTATTATCATTATTTGATCTGTAGCCCTGTCCTATTGAGTTGGCTACAACCATATGATGAAATGTCTATCAGCGACACTATACTCCTTACTTAGTAGCCTAGAAAAGCATGTTATGATTCTATTTTGATTAATTATGATTACTTGTTATTGTTGTGATGCTTTATCATCTAGCTACCGCCTATGAGCTTGTTTTGGCCTCAGTAGACACTAACATTGCACGGTTCTTGAGTATACAGATTAATACTTATACCGAGTCTTTGGGCCGAGTAGACCGAGCCTTCGGGCCGGGTAGACCGAGCCTTCAGGCCGGGTAGACCATGCCTATGGGCCGGGTAGGCTGTAACTATTTGTGTTGATTCATGGCACGTGTACATTCAGGCAGTTCAGATCATGGCACAGGTACATTCAGGCGGTTCATATCAGATTATCATTGGGACCCAGGTAAGGGGCTAATATGGGTATTTAGCAACTGTTTGGGCTCCTTAGGACTTATAGTTATTGTGTGCTGTTTGTACCTGTCGGCCTTATGGGGGCCTAGTCAGGTTATTACTTGTTATGTGTTTATATTGTCTTAGTGTAGGGAGATAAGATATTGTAGTTGTGTTCACCCCCGCCCTTTCGTTCTATCATTATACTTCAGTTTCAGCTTTCAATCTGCCTTACATGCTCAGTACATTATTTTGTACTGACGTCCCTTTTCTGGGGGAGCTGCATTCATTCCTGCAGGTCCTCAGCGACGACAACACAGACTTGTTGATTATCACAGCCGCCTATCCAGCTGATTGTTTGACTCCTTCCTTCCAGGGTTTCCCGAAGTCCTAGAAGTTTGCTTGTTTTGCCTTTTATATATTTTGGGTAGGCTGGGGCCCCGTCCCGTCCAAGTGTTATATTTGTAGAGGCTTGCAGAATACTGTGTAGGTTGTATGGCTGCGTTATTGGCCACGTTGGCCTTGTTTCTTAATTGGCTGATGATTGATAGCTGCTTGACATATTGTTAGATACATACCTATTTTCAACTTTTGTATAGAGATCATGGTGGCTTCGACGGCCCACATAGCGTTTATGCTTTACTAGATACCATGGCGGCCTTGATGACCAAAACATGCTTCTATGCAAGGTAGTTATTGCTTTATATATACTATTGGGAGTAGCTATTTTCTTTGTAGAGCTGTTGATAGGGGCATTGCCAGTCGAGGGCATATTTTTAAGCCGAGATATACTTGTTTGTTGTCTTGACTTTGTGTGGCTACCATGAGCCATTAGCAAGTGGTTCAGCAGGATCGGCTCATGCCTAAGTTTTGGCATCAGGTGTCAGTTGCGCCCCTCGAGTTTGGGGCGTGATAAACTTGGTATCAGAGAAGCACTGTATCCTAGGGAGTCTGCAAGCCGTGTCAAGTAGAGCCTTGTTTATAAATGTGTTGTGCACCATATTCTATAAGCAAGAAGCTATAGACAATAGGAAAGTTGCCATTCTTTCACTCAAATCGTGCTATAGAGCTGAGTAATATGGGTTGAATTCTTTGAATTACGATTGTTACTAAGCTTGCATTGTAGATACGCCTAAAAATTACGTAGACATCTCACATATCAAGGCTCCACAATGTCGTATGTTAGTCCATTTATTGCTGGGAAGTTTTCCATAGTACCAGAGTCATTGTGATGACCTTTTGATGCATTTACCAAGTTAGCGACACAATTATTACCAAGAAGGTGTATCGAGATTGTGTAATAGAGTTATGTTGTCATCAGACCTCGACAGACTTGATAGAGCTAGAGATGCTGGACTTGACATTATTATAGGTATGCATTGTCTGGTACATTGTTATGCTAATATTGATTGTCGAGCAAAGATTGTAAGGTTCTAGTTTCGAGTTTGAGAATGAAAGGATAATTTAGTGACACTCAAGGGTAGATTTATTTCATATCTTTGAGCGAGGAAACTGATTGTTAAAGGCTCTATTTTTCACACAGTTAGGGTTCATGATGTAGGCTTAGAACCGTCGATCTTACAATCTTTTCTATGGTTAGTTAATTTCCAGATGTCTAATCGATATCAATTCCCTCAAAGAGAATGGAACCAATTGAATTAATGGAATTGAAGGAGAAGCTAAATGACTTATTAGATAAGGGCTTCATCAGGACAAGTACGTCGTAATTGGGTGTACCAGTATTGTTTGTATGGAAAAGAGATTGTTCATTGTGCATATGTATGGACTACGAACAACTGAATAAGGTGTCTATAAAAAAAATACCCGCTGCCAAGGATTGATAACTTGTTTGACGAGCTGCAAAGTACCCAATGTTTCTAAAAAAATGATTTACGTTAAGGGTACCATTAGTGAGGGTTCGAGAGAGTGATATTCCAAAGAAAGCTTTCAAGACTAGATATGGTCATTTTGAGTTTCTTGTGATGTCTTTCGGGTTGATGAATGCCCTATCAGTTTGTATGAACATAGTAAATAGCATATACATGTCATTCTTAGAATTTTTCATGATCGTGTTTATCGATGATAATCTCGTGTATTCATGATCAGAGTTAGAGCATAGAGGCCATCTTCGATTGGCGCTTCAGCTACTCAGAGATAACAAATAAAGTGCTATGCTCTGGAAGTGTGAGTTCTTGTTGCATTTTGTGGCGTTCTTGGGCCATATTGTATCAGATGCTGGTATACATGTTAACATGCACAAGATCGAGGCCGTGAAGATGTGGTCTATACCCACGACCCCAATAGAGTTTCGTAGCCTTCTAGGTTAGCAGGCTATTAAAGGGGGTTCATAGAGGGGTTCTCTTAACTTTCAGTACCTTTCACTAAGCTAACTAAGAAAGTAGATAAGTTTCAGTGGACTACAACATCTGATTAATGCTTTCAAGAGCTGAAAGACATATTGATTTCAACGACATTTTTTACATTGCCAGAAGGTCTAGAGGACTATCTGGTTTATTGTGATGCTTCGAGTTGGGTTATTTTCTGATGCAACATCGTAAGGCAATTGCTTATGCTTCTAGAAAACTAATGAAGCATGAGAAAAACTACCCGACCCATGATTTAGAGTTGGCCACAAATATTCATGCCTTGAAGATCTGGAAGCTTTACTTATATGGTGTGCATGTTGATTTCTATACAGATCATAAAAGCCTCCGGTACATTTTCAAGAAAAAGGAGTTGAGTCTATGGCAATGCTGATGGGTCGGGTTGCTGAAATATTATGACATGGACATCCTATAAACCTCAAGGAAGGTTAATGTAGTAGAGAATTCCCTGAGTCATAAATCTACGGGCAGCTTATCATATGTGGGAGTGGAGAAGCGAGAGATAGCCTAAGAACTTCATCGACTAGCGAACTTGGTGGTGAGGTTGTCACAACTTGGGGCATAACCATATTGTCTCTTGTTTTGGAGGTGACGACACAACACCATAAGGATCCTATCTTCGCGCAGCTCACGGGCAAGGCTAAGCAACAGGACTCTTTAGCATTCAATATAGTAGAAGAAGAAATCCTTAAATATAAACATCGATTCGGAGTTCCAGATATTGCAGGTCTTCGACAGTAGACTATTGTAGAAGCACACTATTCTCGATATTCTATTCACCCAAGTTCTACGAAGATGTATCACGATATTAAAGAGATTTATTCATGACCTGGGATGAAGAAATATATTGTTGAGTTCGTAGGACAATGTCCTAACTATTAGTAGGGGAAGGTCGAGCACCAAAAACCTAATGAGTTGACTTAAGAGGTACCTTAATCCCACATTTTATACCCAAGCTGACGATCAAGCTGAGCGTACTATCCATATACTTGAGGATATGTTACCAGTGTGTGTGCTAGATTTCAACGGAAATTGGGAAGATCATTTGCGCATATATCAAGTTTTCTTATAATAATAGTTATCAATCCAGCACAAGTATGCTGCCATATGAGGCTTATATAAGAGGAAATGTAGACCCCCTCTTTGTTTGTTCGAGGTTGAGAATCGGGGTTGTATGGACTGGACTTGGTGGAGCACGGCATTGAAAGAGTGAAGGTAATTAGAGAGAGCTATTTTTGACATCTCAGAGCCGTCTGAAATCATATACAGGTGTTAGGAAATGAGACTTAAAGCTTAGAGGTTGATGACTGGGTCTTTCTAAAATTTTCACCTACTAAGGGTATTATTAGATTCAACAAAAAGGGCAAGTTGAGCCATAGATACATTGGGCCTTACCACATCTTGCGATGGATAGGCCAAGTTGCCTTTGAGCAATAATTACCTCCAAAGTTAAAGACGGTACACCTAGTTTTTCATGTTTTGTGTTATAGAAGTGCATTAAAGAATTAACTTAAACAGTGGCTACAACAGATATTCAAATGTCAGAGGAGCTTTCACAAATATTCAGATGTCAGAGGAGCAATCTTATGAAGAAGTCCTTGTTGCAATAATATACTACAAAAAAAAAGATTGTGAAATTTCTATAAAAGAAAGTATCACGGCAGATCCATATTGTGGAAGAGGATGATCTGGGATGCTCAAGAAGATATGGAATCTAGATAACCCCACTTGTTCACTCTTCAATTGTTTTGCAAGGTAGACAGAGAATAGACCCCCATTTAAGTGTTTGAGGTACGTTACTAGCTGTTATACGAGTTCCCCTGTTGTTTTATAAGATTCCACGAATATTATTATCATTCGAGGATGAATGTTCCTAAGGGGGCAAGGATGTAATGCCCCATAAGTTTGTAACATTTGAAATAGCAAGTTTATGTTTGACAAGCCGATTTATCGTAACTTACGTCAACCCTCATTGAGATGAAGCGAGAATAATTGAAATTAGGAGGTTATACTAAGAAATAATTATATTAAGTCACTTGAATTCGTATATGGAATTTAGAGGCCGAGAGGTACCTCAAAACAAAAATTTTAAGTGAGGGATTTATTATAAGTTCTGATATGTTCTTATTTATGTACTGACTTGTGAGGAGTATATCTCCCCAAACCTAAAGAGTTATCAAGATTAAACCCAATCCAATCGAAGGTCTATGAGTCTAGTTTCCAATGCACAAAACCATTCGTCAATACGACATCAGAGTAGAGAGTTATGACCTTTTTGCTGCATACTGTCCGGGCAAACCGGGTCACGGATCTAGGTCGGGTTTGGCCGCCTTTAAAAAGTGCTTTTTGACTTTCAAAAAGATAACCTTCACATTATCTTAAATGAAAATCATCCAGCAGCCATGGAAGAGTCCTTCAAGGCCTTTTAGGTACGAAAACACCCCCTTCTAGCTTGATTCTTCATTAGCTCATGTTCCGAGAAATGTTCTCCTTGTCGCAAGCTTCGTTTTGTGAAATTTTTTATTGTTTTTCGTTGTGATTGAAGGATTTCCGTGTTTCATCTGGGTTTTAATTTAAGTATATGGTTGAGTTACTTTGAGGTAAGGTTCTACACCTATTTTGCTTAAAATTATCATGGTTGAATGGTTGACATCGACTCCTACGACCTTGGCTTCAATTTGTTGTTTTTTCTTAAGGTTGTGGATTTGGTATGGTGATAGACCCTTGAGGCTGATTTTTATGCTTGACAAATAGAAATTTTTTGGTTAAGGCGAGTTTCCTCCAATCACCTCCCTCGTGTTTTTACATTTTTGTCATTTTGTTGGTTTTGAGCCACGAGGGGTGGTTGAGTGTCGTGGCTCCGTGCAGCCGTGTTGTTGTGTTGTTTTGAGCTGTTAAGATGTGTATATGTGCTATTGAAGTTATGGAGGGATGGAATATTTGTGCGCAACTTTTAGATGTCGCGTACAGAGAATTATCAATTAAACGGCGTGACGTGCGCCTTGTTATACTTCAATGGAAGCATGACGTTGTTGTGAGATATTGATAGACTCGTGTTATTATTAGCAGCTGGTGGTTATTTTTAGATTGTGACTTTGTTGAGCTAAAAGTGCTCTGGCTGTGATGATGACCTTAACCCCTTTTTGATTGGTTATGGCTCGTTTTTGCAGCCTGGTTGATTCTCGCATTATTGCATTACTTTTAGTTGGCCAAGCATCATAGATACAACTTTTAGACTTTGGTTAAAAGGTATGTTTAGGCTATTATTTATCTCCTGGCATGATCCTAATGGCCTAAGCTTGTTATAGCCAGTGTTGTCACGACCCAAGGTACCCCCTAGACATGACATGGTGTATAAGACCTCAAAAGGCCTCATACAAGCTACTTAGCATACATACATACGAGATCATAAAGATTAAGAGTTCAAAAGACAATGTCATATCAAAGCTTTTAAGAAAATAGCAAAAGTCTACATCTCATCTCTCACAGCCAATCTAACATAAGAAACTGAATAAGGTTTGGGACGTAATCCAATATAATGTCAAAAGAAAGAACATAAAAGTAAGAACAACTAGGCTATGTCCTCGGATGGATGAGGACTCACCAAGTCTTCCCAAATCTTCTACTAAGCTCTAGACGCGAGTGGTTGGAGAATCGCCACGCCCTACATCAACAAGTCAATGTAGGCAAGAGTATGCGTTAGTACAATCAAGTACCAAGTATGATAGCAATGCACGAAGTGATTTAAAACATGCTAAAATGGGACATTTTCATGACATGCAATGACCAAGCTAAATATGATAAAGGTTAGAAAACTTGAGACATAAACATGGTCAAAGCAAGCTAAACATCTTTACACAGTTCATCATGCTCATAATTTGCAAATCATAGGGTTCACATAGCTTCATGAGAATTTCTCTTATTTCATGCAATTCAATGCAAACCCATGCTTAGAAAGCCATAGATAAGTCAATTTGACAATAATTGAAGGAACCCACATAATAGAGTAAAATAATAGATTTGGATTGAACATGCTTGATTTCATAAAACCATCTTTAGTTCATTCATAATCTCATTCTTGGAAAGTCTTAGCTTAGGAATCATAATTCATGCATGGATTCATAGTGATTTAATAAAATTCATCACTTCATAATTCAACCCACCAATCAAAGCATAGATTTCGAAATTTGGGAGAAGTAGCATGGGTTCAGCTAATTTCTACATCAAACCATATGAATCGTGCTAGATCGTGCAATAATTACTTTATCACACTAGATGGTGCACTAGAAATCATAAAATCAATAATTGGAAATCATCATTGAAGAACCCATAAGAATTGATCAAAACCCTAACTTAATTTGGGGAAATTGATCCTTTAAAATTGAAGAAGACTAGGGACCCATTGGAGGAAAGGGCTCCAATGGTGAATGCTAACATACCTCAATCAACAAAGCCAGAAGAAATTACTAAGAATTGATGACCTTCAATGTCTCATCTCATGTCTCACAGTCGACCTAACATAAGAAAGAGAATAAGGTTTGGGACATAACCCAATACAATGTCAAAAGAAAGAACATAAAAGTAAGAACAACTAGACTATGTCCTCGGATGTATGAGGACTCAACAAGTCTTCACAAATCTTCTACTAAGATCTAGCCACGAGTTGATGGAGAATCGCCACGCCCTACATCAACAAGTCAATGTAGGCAAGAGTATGCGTTAGTACAATCAAGTACCAAGTATGATAGCAATGCATGAAGTCTTTTAAAACATGCTAAGATGAGACATTTTCATGACATGCAATGACCAAGCTAAACATGATAAAGGTTAGAAAACATGAGACATAAACCATGGTCAAAGCAAGCTAAACATCTTTACTTCACTTAAGAAACATCATAACAACACTTTTGTTCATTAGTTGTGGGGAATAGCCTTAAGCGGCATATAAGACCATGGGAGCTATCAACATGGAATCCGGTGTCTACCCCAAACCGAAAAGAGGTTACCTTACTTGCCAAGGTAAGACCTTAACTTCTAGCTTACGTGGATCCACTAGCTAATGTCTATCATAGACCATCATCCTATGGTGGCACATAGTTTATGGGACATAGGTAATCGCCACTTGTCCACTCGGTGCTAAGCATAATTCCCATGGATTATACATAGTTAATTTATCATAAGTAGACATGGGTAGTCGCCTCTTGTCTATCATTAGTCATAAGTTCATTATTAGTAGACATGGGTGATCGCCTCATGTCTACATTAGGAAACATGGGTGATCGCCTCTTGTCCCTTCATTAGAATAGCTCCTTAAGAACATGAGTAATCGCCTCTTGTTCGTTTTAAATTCATAGTGGGAGTATTACGTGAGAAACCGTTTCACAACTCAACCATAACATCAACATGACATATACTTTGGTACTTCAATCTCAAATCACCCTTAATTCATCATTCAATTCTTATGAGACATGCATAATTTCATAAACTTCATCTTTGCATAGTTCATCATGCTCATAATTTGCAAATCATAGGGTTCACAAAGCTTCATGAGAATTTCTCTTATTTCATGCAATTCAATGCAAACTAATGCTTAGAAAGTCATTGATAAGTCAATTTGACAATAATTGAACGAGTCCACATAATAGAGTAAAATCATAGATATTGATTGAACATGCTTGATTTCATAAAACCATCTTTAGGTCATTCATAATCTCATTCATGAAAAGTATTATCCTAGGAATCATAATTCATGCATGGATTCATAGAGATTTCATAAAATTCATCACTTCATAATTCAACCCACCAATCAAAGCATAGATTTCGAAATTTGGTGGAAATAGCATGGGTTCATCCAATTTCTACATCAAATCATATGAATCACGCTAGATCATGCACTAAATTACTTTATCATGCTATATCATGCACTAGAAATCATAAAATCAATAATTGAAAATCATCATTGAAGAACCCATAAGAATTGATCAAAACCCTAACTTAATTTGGGGAAATTGATCCTTTAAAATTGAAGAAGACTAGGGACCCATTGGAGGAAAGGGATCCAATGGTGAATGCTAACATACCTCAATCAACAAAGCCCAGAAGAAATTACTAAGAATTGATGACCTTCAATGGAGGATCTTAGCCCTTCATCTTCCTTGAGAATTGAGAGAACCTTCTAGAGAGAAATATTTGAGAGAGGGAAATTTTGGGAATGACTTAGAATGAGTAAAATTAGGCTTAGGAAGCTTATATAGGGTCTGGGTTAAGGGCATAACCAACTTAGATTAGGAGTTAAACATTTAGGGAAACAGACCAAAAAGCCCTTAAATAATAACTGTCGGGGTCCATCAACGGTCGTGTCCTACGGTCCGTAAGTCAATCTACGGACCGTCGATGGTCATCCGTCGTTGGGTTCAAAAACTATCCACATGGAACCTGCAACGATGGGCCCCATGTACGTCTCGTAGATCAAATGACGGACCGTACATGGCAACCGTAGGTCAGGTCTTACAGCTTAAGAATTTTACTATGTTTGGAGGTGACCTACGAGACCTATCTACGACTCGTTCATTGAATGAAGGGCCGTCCTGGCAGGCCGTCGTTGGGGTTCTTAAACTAGATATTTTGAAAACTTGGGCATGTCACTTACGGTTCCCACCTACTGGCCGTAAGTCAACCGACGGACCATAGGTGGCTTCCGTCGTTACTGGCAGTAACCTAGAAAATTCAAAAAAATTCCACCCTCGAATCTGGGGTATTACAAGTGTACTATCATTATTTGACATGTAGCCCTGTCCTATTGAGTTAGCTACAACAATATGATAAAATGTCTATCGGCGACACTGTACTCCTTACTTAGTAGCCTTGAAAAGCATGTTATGATTCTATTTTGATTATTTATGATTACTTGTTATTGTTGTGATGATTTATCGTCTATGTGCCGCCTATGAGCTTGTTTTGGCCTCAGCAGACACTGACATTGCAGGGTTCTTGAGCATACATATTAATACTTATACTGAGCCTTCGGGCTAGGCAGACCGAGCCTTCAGGCCGGGTAGACCGAGCCTATAAGCTGGGTAGACCGTGCCTGTGGGCCAGGTTGGCTGTACCTACGGGGCATCATATATGTGTTGTACCACAGAGCCTCAGATTTGCGTTGATTCATGGCACATGTACATTCAGGCAGTTCAGATCATGGCACAGGTATGTTAAGACTGTTCATATTAGATTATCATTGGGACCTAGGTAAGGGGGCTAATATGGGTATTTAGCAACTATTTGCACTCATTAGGTCTTATAGTTATTGTGTGCTATTTGTACCTACCGGGATTATGGCGGCTTGGTCAGGTTATTACTTGTTATGTGTTTATATTGTCTTACTGTAGGGAGATAAGATATTATACTTATGTTGACCCCCGCCCTTTCGTTCTGTCATTATACTTCAGTTTTAGCTTTCAATATGCCTTACATGCTCAATACATTATTTTGTACTGACGTCCCTTTCCGGGGGGCACTGCATTCATGCCTGCAGGTCCTCAGCGACTACAACACAGACCTGCTGATTAACAAAGTAGCCTATCCAGTTGATTGGTTGACTCCTTCTTTCGAGGGGTTGCCAAAGTACTAGAGGTTTGCTTGTTTTTCTTTTTATAGATTTTGGGTAGACCGAGGCCTTGTCCCGTCCAAGTGTTATATTCGTAGACGCTTGCAGACTAGTGTGTGGGTTGTATAGCTGCGTTATTGGCCACGATGTCCTTGCTTTCTTATTCGCAAATGATTGATAGTTGATTGACATATTGTTAGATACAAACCTATTTTCCGCTTATGTATAGAGATCATGGTGTCTTTGACGGCCCACATAGCGTTTATGCTTTCCTAGATACTATGGCGGCCTTGACCACCCAAACAGGCTTTTGTGCTAGGTTGTTATTGCTTTATATAAACTGTTGGGAGTAGCTATTTTCTTTGTAGAGTTGTTGATAGGAGCCTTGCCGGTTAAGGGCTTATTTTTAAGCCAAGATATACTTGTTTGTTGTCTTGACTGTGTGTGGCTGTCATGCGCCATTAGCAAGTGATTCAGCAGGATCGGCTCAGGCCTAAGTTATGGTTTCAGGTACCAGTTGCGCCTCTCGCGTTTGGGGCGTGACATCTTCCACTTTCGAATAACGTCCAAAGCACAAATTCTATTTCAATCAAGTAATCACAATATGATTTCTGAAATAACAACTCCCAAATCGTACACTTTGAAAAATGGGTCAATCAACTCAGAAACCCAAATCCGAAAATGAGGTTTGAATATGAAAATATTTACTCAAAAAATGTTATCCAATGCATTTGGAACTCACTGGTTAAAACCATTTCGAAAAAGGAGTTAAAATAAATTCACAATCACCATTTTAGTTTAGAACTCATGTTCTTGAAAAACCGTATTATTTGCCAATCAAAATCTCAAGTTTTGATGTTAAAATCTATAATGATTAATGGGAAATGAAGTTTTAGAAATACAAAGGCTTATACAAATGATTTAGCACAAGAAGTCTCTTCAAAATCGCCTCCAAGGGTTTTACAAAGCTTAAAATTGGGGAAATGGATAAACGCTCGAAAATGACAAGCATAAACCCTCTTCGATGTCGCAAAAGCGACATCCTATTTGAAAAGTGAATTATGAAAAAATAGTGCGAAACGATCACGAATCCCCCATCACAAAATTGAAGGTCGTGGGACCTAACCCCTTCGCAAACACAGGGATGGCTTTGCTTTAGAGATATTCGCTAAATCGGTGCACACAGACACTAGAAAATCAACCAACTCTAAAAATCATCGAATGGACCATCAAAATTCGTTCGAAACTCCGTACACACAAATCATATTTGCAAATCGACTTTACTTGATGTTCTGGACTCAAGGAACCATTGAAACTCGAATATGAGGTCTTCTTGACCCAAAACTTGTGAAAGTACAAGAAACGAACATAACACCTATAAATAGTAAATTGGTCTCGGGACCTTTGAAAATTCAACCAAGACCTCACTTAGGCCTAAAATCATCCTCTGAATCCAATAGAACTCTCAAAATTACATCCGAGTATTCGAACCTCAATGTTAACCAAAGTCAACCCAAAGGCTAAAATCTCAATAATTTTCAACTTAGGACCTCAAATACTTAAAAAGACTCCTAATCAAAAATTGACTTCTCTCAGAAACCAATTTCCACATTCCGGGACTAATGAAATTGAAAAATTTCCTTCCGACACTCAAAACGCTAAAAGACACCAAATATCACTTTTTAGCAATTTTAGCCTTTCAAACTCAAAACTTACAAAATTCACAACTTTTAACTCAAAACTCGAAACCAATTTCAAAACTCAATCAAAAATGACTTGGATCCATATCAGGAGGGGCAAAATAGTAATTTTATGAAAATTTCAAAAAATGAATAACCGGGTCATTACACCTACTCATCCATCTCAACATCTTCATCTCTGTGACATGCATCTTCTAAATATATGAGTTCTTGGCTGGCCTACATCTTCTGAATATGTGAGTTTCAAATAGCTTAGGGTTTACTATATAATTCAATTAAAGAAAAATTTAATAACAAAAATTAAATTCGAGGATATAGTAAATTTCACTTCTATCTACTATAGGATTATTTAATGAAGGCCAAAATTTTTAATCAATATTGATTTGATTTTATCTTCATATACTGTGATTTAATGTTTTAGTAAATAATATTTGCTATGTAGTCTTTGTTTTTATAGTTTTCTACGATTTATGTTTCATGTTGGATTTTGACTTTGTTTTTGTGTTTTTCACATTCTCCTATGGTGTTTTATGTGTATTTGGTTTCATCATTTTTGGAAAATTGATTTTATGTGTTTCACTATTTATCTTTTGTATTCATCATAAGTGTTGAGGTTGATGTCTTGTTTGAAAATATGACGAGGATCAAAAGAGTTGATAAATGTTTGTGTTCGGTTCATCAATATTACTTGCCTTTTAAACTACTATATATTCTTAGTTTTATACTCACATCTAGGAGTAGACATGATATAGTATATACCATATATTGATATATATACCATATCAAAATTAAAAAAAATTATTGCACGATATGAATATTATGATATTTGGCATGCCATTTATTATTTTTTAGTATTTGATATTTATAAAAAAAATATCGAAATATCATATACAAAACCAAAACTTTATAGTAATATATAGACTTTTTATATATATATATATATATATATATATATATATATATATATATATAAGATTATTAAATATAAATATATATCACCAAATTTTATAGCCAAAAAAATTTTTGCATTCAAAACTCATAATTTGAAGCTACATAAGTCAAGTTAGATTTTAGATGTTAGTGAATTTAATTTTCGGTGTAAAATTATATAGGACTATGCTTAATTTTAGGTAATATTGTTTAAAGTTCGTCTTTAACTACTTGATCATAAGTGAAATATTCTTTTGTGAAATTGTTTAACAAAATAGTTGTTAGTTTAATATATAAAAATATATGTAAGCCGAAATCAAATAAATTATGATTACCAAACAACCATATTGTAGCATATCGAAATTAAAAATACCAAATCATGCCAAGTTAATTTAGTATGGTAATTATATAATATGTTTAAATATCGAATACCGAAATTATATACCATATTTTAAAATATCATATAATGCCCACGCTTCTCATGTAACTTTATAATGTGAAAATACATGAATAAAAGTTTCAAATATTTAGTAGAGAAAATAATTGGTTTTTCATCCCTGATTTATTGTCTTATTTTGATTTAAGTCCTTATTATACATCATTATTCATACTTATTGTCACGACCCAAGAACCGAGGTCATGATGGCACACATCCCAAAACCACTCTGATGTGTAAGTCGAACAATAAAACGTATACGAGACTCCCAAAGAGGAAGTCAGGCCACAACTGCAAAGAAGAGAATAACAACAAAGAATTTCCCAAAACCTAGAGTAATAAGTGTAAAGAGCATCTAAAACAATCCTGAATATAAGTTCATCATAAGTCTCCAAATAATAGTAAAGACTGAAATGGAAGATGGAGTTAATTGCAATCCGGAGCACAGGATCTCACCACTACTCCGAAATGAGTCTGCTCGCTAGATAATCAACCACCACGAGGAGTACCCTGACTAGAATCTGCATCAAAAGGTATACAAAAGTAGGGGTGAGTACAATTTACATGTACTCAGTAGGTTTGACCAACTGAGTATAAGGAATTAATCAAGCTTATGAAATAAACTAAGGAACGCTTCAACCTGAATAGAGAAAACTCCCACTCCGGCATCGATGCCACCATTTTATATTGAACGATGCGAGTAAAGTAAAATCATAAGTCATAGTAATATCAAAGATCATCCGATAAGACACAAACACAAAGATCGATGCAATGCAATAAGATGAGGCAGTGATGTGGTAGTACGGTGGAATCAAGGTTGTTGCATAACATGTCGTATACACCCTATCAAGTTAAGGCTTCTAGACAAGGACCCATGGGGGACTCGCAGTACATATACCAAATCAGAATCTCAAAATTTCATCAACTTTCCACCTAGCTCGTGGTCAAGGATATAAAAAGAGTCTCATTTTCTTTCTCAAAAAGAATCTCCACATTTCTCAACTTCACAAGATCAATGATATGATGAATGAGGATGAATGCATCACAACACATATGGCATGGAGGCAATAATCAACTCAACATGTAATGAAAGGTTCAAAGTTCTCAAAACTCGACCAAATTATGTTAAACACCCTCATATAAAAGTAATGGGAAAGAGTTCATTTGAAATAAGTAAGCACCATTTAGAAAAGCATTTCATTTCTCAAAGTATGCTAAAATCCCCAACTCAACACCTCTCTCGGGCATTACAAGTCAAACAGTGTTGCAAGCCTCACTCACAGGAAACTCATGAATAACATGGTCACAAAGCAAATATAGTAACAACTAAGGCCCCCATACGGGCTAAACTGTACAAATAAGCCCCCACACAGGCAACATAATATAATCAAGCCCCCACACGAGCATCACAACATACTCAAGCCCCAACACGGGCATCACAATATACTCAAGCCCCCACAAGGGCATCACAATATAATTAAAAATCCCATATCATATTACGATCCCATCCGAAAGCCTTTTACATAAGAACAATCAATTACCCAATCTCAGTCTCAAAGAAGGATAGCCGAACCTACCTCGAAGGCCAAAAACTTCACCCGAACACTCTACCGGAGTTTTAACCTCAAATACAAAATTTGAAACGATCCTCAACTATCAAGAATGGAAAGAATTCATCAAAAAAAGTCGGTTTCGTCACAGCAGGGCAGCCTGCGGTAGCGACTCTAGAGGTTTACCAACCAACAGCACCAGCCGCGGTTCAGTCGAACCCTTTGGACGAGGTTATGCCTCTGCGAGAGCAGAAGATGCTCGGGGTGTTTCTTAGACTATCACCGTCGAGGTTCTCCGGGGTTGTGGGGGAGGATGCCCACGAGTTCCTGACCACTTGCCAGGAGAAATTGCAGACTTTGGGGTTAGTGGAGTCTAGAGGAGCCGACTTCACAGCTTATCAGTTATACGGACCGGCCAAACAGTGGTGGCGTTATTTCATCAAGACCAGTCCACCTGGGTCACCATCGGTATCGTGGATGGAGTTTTCTAAGGCCTTTCTTGCAAGATATATTCCACGGAGTGTCAGGAATCGACTCTGTGATGAGTTCACGAGGTTGGTGCAGGGCTCCATGACAGTATCAGAGTACGAGGCCAGATTTCTGGAGTTGTCTCGTCATGCTACCTTGATTCTACCTACAAAGGAGGAGCGGATTCGATGCTTTGTTATAGGTTTGAGGCTGCAGTTGAGGATTGAGTCGCAGTCTATGCTATCAGCGGGCCGTTCATTTCTGGATGTGGTGGACCATGCCTGCACTATTGAGCAGGTCCGTCGTGAGGCCCGTGTGGGCAGCGACAAGAGGGCTAGGCCAGATGATAGCTTTAGTGGGGCTCATCGTAGGTCGAGGGATACCCGATATTGGGTTCATCAGGGGTTCCTGTCGAGCCCGTCTAGTCACCCATATCAGGTAGCATTACAAATCTCAGAGGGTGACCAGCACCGTCAGAATATGTATAGTGCCGGCCCGAGTCAGGGCTGAGGTGGGTTCTAGTTAGGTGCATCAGGTCGGGGTGGTCGGTCTTCAGCGGTGGGCAGATCGTCGAAGGGTTGTTTTACTTGTGGAGAGCTTGCTCATTGGGCTAGGGAGTACCGTGTCTCAAGATCAGCTTTACCAGCTCCTCAGGCGGTGAGACCAGTTTCAGCAGTAGCACCTCCAACTAGGGGAGGAGGTCAGCAGCAGGGTGCTCGAGAAGGTTCTTGGGGAGGCAAGGCAGGCGGTAGAGTGGATGCTCGAGGTAGAGGCACCCAGGGCCATTTCTATGAAGCTCCAACTATAGCAAAGGCCGAAGCGTCGGATGCGGTGATCACAGGTATGGTTCTTTTACGCCATTAGTCCGCTTCAGCCTTATTTTATCATGGTTCTACTTATTCTTATATGTCAGCTTTTTGTGTGCCTCGATTGGGAGTGAGTCCTGAGCCCTTATCTGTGCCTTTGCGTGTTTTGACCCCAGTAGGAGATTCTCTAGTACTGAATTGGGTGTGTAGATCTTATGTGGTGACTGTTCAGGGGAAGGACACTCTGGTCGATCTTATTGTGCTTTGTATGGGAGATTTTGATGAGATTCTGGGCATGGATTGGCTATCCCCTCATCGGGTTGTCTTGGATTCCTATGCCAAGACCGTTACTTTAGCCATACCTAGTATTCCACCGGTGGTATGGCAGGGCTCTTGCTGTTGCACACCAGTCGGTGTGATTTCTTGTGTTATGGCCCAGAAGCTGGTGGACAGCGGATGTTTGGCATATTTTGTGTATGTTAGAGATGTTAGTAGGGAGGGCCCTACAGTTTATTTCGTGCCTATAGTTCGAGAGTTCGCAGATGTGTTTCCTGCCGACCTTCCTGGCCTACCCCCAGAGTAGGATATTGACTTCACCATAGACATGGAGCCAGTTACTCGTTCTATTTTTATCCTGCCGTATCGTATGGCACCTACAGAGCTCAAGGATCTCAGTGTTCAGCTTCAGGACCTCTTGGGTAAGGGGTTCATTCGGCCTAGTGTGTCACCTTGGGGTACCCCAGTCCTGTTTGTGAAGAAGAAGGATGGTACCATGTGGATGTGTATTGACTACAGGCTGTTGAATAAGGTGACGCTGAGGAACCATTATCCTATGCCTCGTATTGATGATTTGTTAGATCAGCTTCAAAGTGCCACAGTGCTTTCAAAGATTGACTTGAGATCTGGCTACCATCAGTTAAGGGTGAGAGTAGCGGACATCCCTAAGACAGCATTTAGGACTCGTTATGGCTATTAAGAGTTCCTAGTAATGTCTTTTAGGTTGACTAATGCCCCTGCCGCCTTTATGGATTTGATGACTCGTGTATTTAGGCCGTATTTGGACTCCTTCGTCATAGTCTTCATTGATGACATCTTGGTGCATGTACTCGTGGAGACATGGTGAGCATGAGCAGCATATAAGGATAGTGCTCCAAACTTTGAGAGATCATCGGTTGTATGCTAAGTTCTCAAAGTGTGAGTTTTGGTTTGAGTCCGTAGCATTCTTGGGGCACGTGATGTCCAAGGATGGTATTATGGTGGATCCGGTGATGATTGAGGCTATTCGTCATTGGGCTAGGCCAACCTCTGTAACTGAGATTCGGAGCTTCGTCCGATTCGTAGGGTATTACAGGCATTTTGATAAGGGTTTCTTCACTATAGCAGCACCTCTGACTCAGTTGACTCGACAGGATGTTCCCTTTGTGTGGTCGGAGGAATGTGAGAGGAGCTTTCTGAGGCGTAAGAAGTTGCTTACCACCGCTCTTATATTGACTCTTCCAATTGAGGGTGAAGACTTCACGGTTTATTGTGACATATTCGGCATTGGTTTAGGTTGTGTTCTGATGCAGAAGGGCCGGGTTATTTATTATGCGTCAAGGCAGCTTAAGTTGCATGAGAGCAACTACCCCACTCATGATCTGGAGTTGGCAGCGGTAGTTTTTGCGCTTAAGATCTGGAGGCATTACCTTTATGGAGTTCATTGTGAGATCTATACTGATCACCGGAGCCTTAAGTACATTATGAGCTAGAGGGATCTTAACTCGAGGTAGTGCCGTTGGATTGAGCTCCTCAAGGACTATGACCTCTCTATTATATACCACCCAGGCAAGGCAAATGTAGTAGCGGACACCTTGAGTTGGAAGGCGGTGCGTATGGGTAGTCTAGCCTTTCTTTCTGTTTCAAAGTGACCCTTGGCTTTGGACATCCAGTCCTTAGCCAATCAGATGATCAGGGTTGATGTTACATATTCCAACCGAGTGTTAACTTATGTGAGGGTTCAATCATCTCTACTTGATCAGATCCGTAGTCGTCTTTTTGAGGATCACGCGTTAGTGGCACTCAGAGATAGAGTTTTGGCGGGTGATGTCGGGCAGGCTTCCTTAGATTCAGATGGGGTTTTGAGGTTTGCTGGCCGTTTGTGTGTTCCGAGAGTTGGTGATTTGAGCCAGCTAATCCTTAGTGAGGCCCATGATTCCAAGTATTCCATCCATCCGGGCATGGCTACGATGTATCGTGATTTGAGACAGCACTACTCGTGGAGCAGTATGAGGAGGGAAATCTCAGACTATGTGTCCCGTTACTTGTGTTGCCAGTAGGTGAAGGCCGAGCATTTGAGGCTCGGTGAAGAGTTTCAGAGATTACCCATTCCTGAGTGGAAGTGGGAGCATATCACCATGGACTTCATTGTGGGGCTACCACGAACTTCTAGAGGTGTTTATAGCATTTGGGCCATCGTGGATCGATTGACCAAGTCAGCACAATTCCTTCCAGTTCATTCATCCTTTCATGCTAAGAGGTTAACTCATATCTACATCCGGGAGGTGGTCCTTCTTCATGGTGTGCCTGTTTCCATAATTTGAGACCGGGGTCCGCAGTTCACTTCTAGCTTCTGGAGGGTGTTTAAAGAGGAGTTGGGCACCTGGGTGGATCTTAGCACAACTTTTCACCCGCAGACTAATGGCCAGTCAGAGCGCACTATCCAGGTCCTTGAGGATATGTTGCGGGCCTGTGTTATAGATTTTGGAGGTCAGTGGGACCATTTCTTGCCCTTGGTAGAGTTTCCGTATAACAACAGCTACCATTCCAGCATTCAGATGGCCCCGTTTGAGGCCTTGTATGGTAGGCATTGTCGCACTCCAGTTGGTTGGTTTGAGTGTACGGAGACTAGGCCGCGGGGGACAGATTTGTTTCAGGAGACCATTGTGCATGTGAGGTTGATTCAGGATCAGCTCAGGATGGCTAAGAGTAGACAACGGAGTTATGCAGACCGCAGGCGTCGAGCATTGAGATTTGCCGTGGGTGATAAAGTATTCCTTCGAGTATCGCCCATGAAGGGCGTGATGAGATTTTGGAGGCGGGGCAAGCTTAGCCCCAGGTTTATTGGGCCTTTAGAGATTTTGAGGGCAGTTGGTAAGGTGACTTATGAGTTAGCTTTACCTCTAGCAATCTCTGCTATTCATCCAGTTTTCCATGTTTCGATGCTACGCCGATATGTTCCAGATGAGTCTCATGTGCTCCAGTATGATGCCGTTCAGTTGGATGATCACCTGACCTATATTAAGGAGCCAGTTACTATTTTTTCTGGAGATGTGAGGCAGCTGAGTTCGAGAGCCATTCCTGTACTTAAGGTCCATTAGAGGCACCGTCTAGCTGAGGAGGCTACCTAAGAGACCGAACGGGAGATGCGAGAGCAGTTCCCCAGCTTATTTGAGCCCTCAGGTACTTCTTGACTCTTACTTTCGAGGATGAAAGTCCTTTTAGTAGTTAATGTTGCAATGACTCTCCAGGTGATTTCTTTGTTAATGCCTCGTTTATGTCGTTTAGAGCGTTCCCATAGTGACCCCAAGTCATTTATGACTTGCTGGCACTGACTCTTCGGTTGTCTGGTCGTGCGTTTGGTTTTTATCCCTGTTTTCCCATTTTGGAGCTTTTGGACCTTAAAAAGTTGATTTCGGTCATAACTTCACCTAAACGACCTCAGATGGGAATTTTGACGATTCAATCAGCTTCAAAGCCAAATTAGGTTAGAAGCATGTTTTGCCTGAGTCCCAGGGCTTCTAATGTGATTTTGGGGCCAGTTAGCTCTTTAGCCTTCGAAATTTGGCTGAAAGTTGACTTTGGTCAACATTCTTAGTAAACGTGCTCAGATGAAAATTTCGTCAGCACGGTTAGTTCTGTAATGCCGAGTTTGGTCTAGAATGACCCTTCGAAAACTTCTGGGAACTTCCGATCAAAATCCGAGGCCTCTGATGGAAATTGGCAAAAATGGCCCATTGGGTGTGGGACCCACTTTTTATCGAAATGACCTTGTATGAAAATTTCAACTGCGCCATTGAGATAGAAACGTCAAATTTGAGAGGGTAGCATATCTCATTTGCGTGCACGGGGTTCCGAACGAATTTCGAGCACCCCGTCAGAATTTTGGAGTTATCCAAAACTCAGTTGTTGCAGCTGTCAAAAATGCAGACACATTTACTCTCCACGTTCACGGGATAGGCTCTGCGTTCGTGGAGGTGTAAGAGTTCCTACTCCGCATTCGGGGGCCGGAGGCCACGTTCGTAGAGGTCTGTGACCTTGTGTTCCGCATTCGCGATAGGTTCCCGCATTCACGGAGGTCTGTGGTGTGGGGGTGTTCTTGTTCTCCGTGTTCACGGAGCTGTTGTGGATTTGCGTCCGCATTCGCAGGCCTGGGGTCGCGTTCGCGGAGTAGTGGTTAGTTTCCCTCCCCGTTCGCGAGGTCCTGGGGCCGCGTTCGCGGAGAAGAGCGGGTGGCAGTGGTTATAAATGGAGGTCGAGCTCATTTGTGATGAAACATTCAAAAATTCATATCTCCCTCCTCGATTGTCGATTTTCAGTGATTCAAAGTTCCAAGCGTTTAGATTCTCGTTGGCTTCGTGGGTCCGTGGTTGGATTCTGTTGGGTGTACCACATTTTTCGTGAATTCGAGGCTTAAGTTGCTATCTTAAGCCTATTTGTTGTAAAGTTTTGCATTTTCTTGTTTGAGTTGCATGGACTTGATCCGAGCCCCGATTTTGACTCCGAAATTGATCTGTCTCCAAATTTGATGATTTTAGTTTCTAAACGACCGTATTGACACTGTGATTCTATTTTTGATAGCGTGGCAGCAGTCTGTGGCTGTTCCGAAAGGGAAAAGCTCCGGCAGAGTGATTTGGAGCGCGTGTTTTTGGCTTTCTGGTAAGTTACGGCTTCCCTTCATTCTAGATTAAGCTTGAATGCCTAAATGCTTGTTGATGTGTGTGAATCTGGGGTGGGTAGCTAGTGCTTCTGTTCTTCTTCTCCGAGTTTCTTCGTTTATAGTTGATTTCTAGGTTGTTCGGGTTAGTTTCACGCTTTAGGATGAGTTGTTGAGTTTGGTTGTTGTTGATTTGTTGTGGGTTATCGGTTGGGTGGTTATCTGTTGTTGCATGCGTGGGTTTGGGATATTTTCTTGATTTCTGTCTATTTCTGTGATTCTTTTGACCTTAGAATGGGTTAAGATAGTATTGCCTTAGTCTTATGCACCTGTTGACTTGAGTATGTATCCGATGTCGTTTCGGATGGACTAGGTCCTTGTAGACTGGTATAGCAGACTTGAGCCTTAGTTTAGGCATTTTAGTGGCTTTCAGATCTTCCAATTCTTTCTCCCTTATTTCTGCGATTTTGGGGTGCTGTCAGAAGATGTTGTTGTTGCGCCGATTGACGGTTGGATTGTGCTAGGCTGGGAGCCTTTGGTTGATATCCTTGAAGGGGTGGCAGCCCGTGGTGTTTAGCCTTGCATTGTATTTTTTTTGGGTGGCTTTATCCGATTCGAGGTTGTTAGCTCCGGTACGCAGCTGACGTTACCCGGTTAGCATCCGGTATTTCCAGCGCTAGGCTGTCGGGGGTAGGCTGCTTGCTCCGGTTCATAGCTGACATTACACGATTACAGCCTATTATTTTCAACGCGGCACCATTGCTCGTAGGCTACTAGTCCCAGCTGCACAGCTGACGTTACTCGGTTGGAGTCGGTATTTCCAGCGCTAGGCTGTTGAGCGAGAGGTGTGATTTCTGATCCGAGGCTGATGTTACACGGTTCGAGTCCGTTATTTCTAGCTCGTGACTGATGATTGGGCTGGGCCCAGGTGTTGTTCCAGTTCGAGGCTGACGTTACACGGTTAGAGTTTGGTATTTCCAGCTCGTCACTAATGATTGGGCGAGGCCCAGGTGTTATCTTATTGTATTCGGGACCCATGTGTGTTGAGGCTTCTAGAGTTGGGTTTTCCTTCATTTCTGTAGAATAGCTCTTTTGTGTACCTGTCGAGCTTATAGGGGGTCCGTTCGGGTTTTATTTAAACTTGCGCACGAGTGTGCCCAGCGGGTCTTATGGGGGGCTTAACTGGGTTTAGCTTAGTTTTTCTTAGTTTACTTTTCACTTTCTCTGCTTCCGTTTTGTTTACCTTTGTTGTGTTGATTCTATATTGTCTGCTTGATTTTACCTTTCTTGCTCAGTCGGCCTATGATGCCTGCTGGGTACCTGTTGTTTTGGTACTCATGCTACACTCTGCATCTGTTTTTGTGATGCAAGTCCGAGCACCAGTTCTACTTTAAACGCAAATTCATGCCCAACAAAAGTATTCAAATGCCCTCACAGCAAAGATGACTCCATGCTCTCACAAAGTTGATCAACGGATATGATTAAGGAATCGAAATCAACACTCACACTCTCAAATGAGAAAAACATGCATGACTCTACCTATAGGCTTGCCCGTATTTTCCAACCAACACACCACTAGGTTCATATAGGATCAAAAAGGTTTTCCAAGGCTTGTAACGGGGCTGAGGGTAAAGGTATGATCATTTTTGGTTTAGTGACTCTGCTTTCAAGGAGCATTTCTTACACTTCTCATCTTTCCCTTTTTCTTTCTGTCATTTCATTTTCACAACTCATCTTTGGTCTTTTCAAAGCTCACAACCACTTCGGGATACCCCGTTTTAGTTTCACACAAAATACAATGATCAAACTTTATTCAATTCATTTCTTTTCTTTTCTTTTCTCAACCCACCCTTTTTTTTACATAGAAGGGATCCATCTTTTTCACACATTCCAAAGATAAGCTCACAAGTTTCTTGCTCGGTTTCTTTCCTCACTCTTACCACACCCCCAACTTAGGATTTTGGCTTGAGTTGGTAAGTCAAACACACCAATGCTCCTTGAAGGTTAAAGGTGGGAGAGAGTATGACAATTTCAATCAATTGGCTTTTTTCCTTTCCATTTATTCAAAGAAAAGGGTAGGCTCAAATGGTTCCAAGCTAGGTTCACACACTCACAAGGTGGTCACACGAAGGTATAGCAATTAGGTTCACTTTAAAAAATTTATGGCTAAGATCCTTTCCTTCATTCGCCAAAGTTAGCTAGCTAGACCAACGAGGCAAGTTCTAGATATCATCAAACATACTTTTCAGGTAAAGCTCACCACACATGATATTCAAACACAATTGTGGATCACAACTCTATGAGTCAAGCTTGCGTGCAATGGTCATCGCAAGACTCACCATCGACAATCTACTAGTCACAATGAGATGCTAAGAGTTCACACAAGACTATGCAACTCAAATTACCTCGTTGGCCTTACACAAACATGTTGTTCATCAAGAGCACTATTCAAGTCATCGATATTGATCACAACCGATACTCGAATGTACAAGAGAACTACAACTACTCAATCAACACACAATCGATAGAGAATAAGAGAGAGATATCAATAAGAACCTAAACCATTTATTTCAACTAAAATCCAAACAAAACAAAAGCATACAAACAAACGGGGTTGGTAAACCATCCCCACCAAAAAGAAACAACAATGTCCTCAATGCGGAAGTAAAATAAACAGAAATACGAAAATGAAAACAAAAGGAAAGCAATGGAGAGTCCCCCTGCTAGTCTATGGCAGAGGTGTATCATCTAAGGCATCAGTGCCTGACCTATCAGTAGCTGCGGCTCTGCTTAAATCGATCATAGTGGTATCATTTAATGAAGCAACAATGGCCACTCTCACCATGTCACCCTCCAAATCCTCAAGCTCAGCGTACACCTCATGCTCTCGAGCCAGCTCCTCCTCGTCGGTCTCCGGAGTGTCGTCCTCTATGTGATCCTTAATAGATGTAGGACCTCCGGTAGTAGCGGAAGGAGGGATGTCTGACGACAGACCCTCGGGTACATCAACACTTCCCCACAACATAGAAATATCAGTGGACTTAAGCTCGTCCACATCCCTGCGCAGCTCAACAATCTCAGCTTTCACGGCTGTCAGCTCAGTAGAAGTGCCCTCCTTCCTCTAACACACTGCCACTCTCGAGGTGAGGGCATCAAAGCTAACCCATGAGCTGTGACCACCAGGCTCTGATCCTCCAACTCTACCCTAATGGGAGCAAGTACCGCAGCAATGGCACGCTCGATTAGTGTGGGAACTGCCGCCTCAACACTTGAAGCACGAACATCGGTTGAATGGGCCAGGTGGCCCATTTTTAGAATCATGGTCTGAGTCAAGGGGCGAGGTCCAAGAGCAGATGTAGAAGGGGCGGCTGGTATGGAGGTAGAAGTAGTAGGAGCCTCAAGGAAAGGCATACCCATCTGCTCCACTGCGGGAATGGGAGACTCGGTCTACATGGCCTCAACATCAACAGCCGGAGATGTATCTATGGGAGGTCTCCTCCTCCTCTCAGCCTCATCCTTCAAGTACTCGGCCTCAATCAACGAATGTCACAAGAAGAGGTCGAAGTGATCTCAACATCCTTCTCAGCCTCGAAGGGAACTCTAGCGCGTCAGCACAACTCCGTAATCAGGATCAGGAAGGGGAGCGATGTCTAATTTTTTTTAGCCCTCATCAGTATCTCCTGCTCAATAATCATCCCCAAGTTGAGCATGTGACGATCCATGATGCAACCCAGGAGTACGGCCTTCGGGTGCTATAGAATGGACTCGTTCTGGAAAGGCATAAGGGTGTTACTCAAGAACCTGAACCAATATCTCGCATCTATGTTGAGGTCCTTCTTCTCAATTATTGCTCCAGCCTCTAGCCACCAAGGGGATGTGTCACTGATCAGGGGGCCAACCACCCCTTTAGGTCATCCAACGTCTTTAATTTAATCTTGTCGGCCAAAGAATGCCGAATCCTGGCCGTGCACCCGAGGGCGTCATTTATCTCTGTTTGGCTACACTTGACCTTTCTCACCCGCACCATAGCAAAATCAACTAGTGCCATCGACTGGGCCTACTTCTTTACTTTTGGGATCAAATCTTATTAGGCTTATTAGAACTCCCGGACAAAAGTAGGCACGTACGACTCCAAGGTTTGTGAAAATCTAGAATTTGTGGTACTGAAAAGTTTCCCAAACTTTCGGATACCTATCCACAACACCATCCGTGGAAAATCTCTTCTCTTCGAGGGTAGTTCGTAAACCCTCAGCTTTTAAGCAATTCATCAACCTTGGAGGATTAATCGGGGCCGGAACTGGAGCTGGAGCAGGAGCTGGGGCAATAGGGGGCTCAGGGTTGGTGCTAGGAGCAAGGACCTTGACAATGAGTCATGAACTGCTTTGGACCGCAGTTCGGCGTGCTTCCGTTTGATCAATTCACCTATAGGAGTCCTGGACTCCTCAACCTCTTCACTTTCGAACTCCGTGGAAGTGAACTGAATATATGTATCCTTGCTTTCCGAGGAAGAATTCTCTTCAACTACCGGTTGCTTGCCCTTCCCTTTGGATTGGGACTTTGGCTGTTTAGGCCGGGGCTGTGCAATCTCTGAAGCGATCTCGACCCCTTTCGCACGCTTCCTGGGCGGTGGTCCTCTGGCGGGAACTTTTGGTCAAGCCATATCTGCAAAAATCAACAAACGAACCAAAGAATCGAACAAATGAGTTAGAAAAAGATCAATATATCAAAACTGTAGAAAAACTCGCTGAACAAGTCGGCGCGTCGCCAAACCAATTAGGTGAGCAGAAGGGGCATCGTTGAAATTAACAGAATGAAATTAGGGAAAAGGGCAAGCAAAAAGGGCGATGAAAATGCCAGTCAGCGAGTTCACTCGGTGAGCTAAAGAGGGCTCGCCGAATGTTCCAGAATGCACAGGCAAAAAATGAAGACAAAAAGGCGATGGGGAGTGCAATGGGTGACACGCCGAATCAGTTCGGTGAGCTTGACTTAGCTCGCCGAATAGATCCAATGCATCACCCACCCAAAATATATTTTTACGATTATCAACTATCAGCCCATCACACAACAATTAAAGCTCAATCAACAACAACACGACAGAACCCACCCCCAATTTCTACCCGGGGTACTCAGACTTCCCCAAAATTGATTTGAAAACAACAACACGACTATTTGTCCTTAAGAAAGGCATCACCCAATCCATCATTTTGCAAATTCACGTCATTCAATTGAAATCAGGGTTACTCAGACTTCACCCAACACTCAAACAACAGCCACCAATCACCATACACAATTACCCACTACGATTAAGGTAAAAATTACTATAATTAGGCATACGCAAGGTTAACAACCAACAACGGAGTAAAAGGCAATAGAAATAGTCATAGAATCAAGCAAACAACCAATTACCCATATACGGACGAGTTAAAACAGTGTGTTTGGCATAAAAAAATCGAAGACAAAGAACACCAACTTCAATAGAAGACACAATGATCAAAAATGGTAAATAAGGATATGGGACGATTCCAACGCGCTCCAATAGCAATAAGACGAAAACGAAAGCGAAGGCAAAAAGCTAAAGTGTGTGGGTGTGCAAAGGGAAGTTAAAAATTTCGAATGAAATAAAAATTGAATTTGAAGAGCTTAAAAACCGTTCAGTTCGCGCTCCCTTCGGCTATGGAACTAACGTCACCTAGTGGTTTGGCGACATGCACAATGGGCAAAGAGCTCGCCGAAACCATCCGCCGAAGTGTCGAATGGAAATTTAGTTCGCCCAATCTTCCACCGTACCCCTCAATTGAAACCTTTAATTGGCGATAGAATTAGGCGATCCCAATGAGCATTAGGCAACGCGCCAAGTGGTCCAACCCATCGCCTTGTAGCTAAGATTTGAAATTTCATATTTTGACCTACACAACCAACACACGTTATTCAAAACTACTAAAATAAAACTTGGGTTGCCTTCCAAGAAGCGCCTTATTTAACGTCGTGGCACGACGTGGACATGCTTTCAAGCATCATCCAAGTACACCACATCTATCAATCTCATATTTGGAGCCTCTCCAAAGTAAAGTTTCAACCTTTGTCCATTCACTTTGAAGAATGACCCATTTTAACCTTCAACTTCAATTGCTCCATTTTCAAACACACGATTCACCTTAAAAGGGCCCGACCACTTAGACTTGAGCTTACCCGGAAAGAGTCTCAAGTGAGAATTATAGAGTAATACACGATCACCCACTCTAAACTCTCGATGAAGTATCTTGGCATCATGCCACTTTTTCATCTTCTCCATGTAAAGAGCTGAACTCTTAAGAGCCCCAAGTCGAAATTCTTCCAAAGCATGGAGTTGGTCAACCCAATTCTTGGATACGTCATCCCAATTCAAATTCATGGTTTTCAAAGCCCAGAAGGCCTTATGCTCAAGTTCAATCGGTAGATGACACGATTTACCGAACACCAATTGATACGGCGACATACCAATTGGGGTCTTAAAAGCAGTTCTATATGACCAAAGAGCAGCTTATAACCGTCGAGACCAATCAGATCGATTTGCATTAACGATTTTGGCCAAGATTCCTTTGATTTCTCAGTTTGACACTTCGACTTGCCCACTTGTTTGCGGATGGTAGGGGGTAGCAACTTTATGCTTAACTCCATATTTGTTCAACAACGAGGCGAAAATTCGGTTACAAAAAATGAGAACCCCCATCACTAATAATAGCATGCGGAGTACCATACCTTGTGAAGATGTATCTCTTAAGGAAAGCCACTACACTTCGCCCTTCATTGTTAGGTAAAGCCACAGCTTCCACCCATTTGGATACGTAATCGACGACCATCAAAATATATTTGTTCACATAAGAACTCACGAAAGGACCCATAAAGTCAATTCCCCACACATCAAACAATTCAACCTCAAGGATCGGAGTAAGGGGGAGCTCATTTCTACGCGATAATCCACCCTGCCTTTGCGATAAATACACTTTCGGACAAGGGAGTTTGCATCTTGATACAATTTTGGCCAATAGTAACCACTTTGCAATACCTTGGCAGCTGTATGCACTCCACTATAATGTCCACCAACTAGTGATGCATGACATGCACTAAGAATAGCATCTATTTCAACCTTCGGTACACATCTTCTAATTATATGATCAGCACATTCTCGAAACAGGTACGGTTCATCCCAAAAATATTTCTTCACATCAAAGAGGAACCTTTTGCGTTGATAAAACTTCAGCCCATCATGAATAATTCTACACACCACATAATTGGTGAAGTCAGCATACCAAGGAGTGGAACCCGTTGATACCACCATCACCGTCTCATCGGGAAAAGCTTCTTCAATATCCCTTTCACCATAAACATTCACACTTGTTTCAAGTCTCGATAGATGGTCAGCCACCTGATTCTCACATCACTTTCGATCCTTGACCTCAAAGTTGAACTCTTGCAATAATAGCACCCATCGAATCAAACTTGGTTTTACATCCTTTTTGGCCATCAAGTAGCGTATAGTAGCATGGTCGGTGTACACCACTACCTTAGTTCCCAATAAGTAAGCATGAAATTTTTTAAAAGCACACACTACTGCCAATAACTCTTGTTCAGTAACAATGTAGTTCTTTTGAGCCACATTCAAGGTCTTGCTTGCATAGTAGACCGGGTGGAATAACTTGCCTCTACGTTGACCAAGTACAGCTCCAAAATCCACACCACTAGCACCACACATTATTTCAAATGGGATGTTCCAATCCAGAGCAACAATAATCGGAGCCGATACGAACTTCTCTTTTAGGCACACAAACGCATTAATGCAAGCCTCATCAAACTCGAAAACACTTTCTTTCTCAAGTAGCTTGCAAAGAGAATGAGCTATCTTAGAAAAGTCTTTTATGAACCTCCGGTAGAAACCCACATGGCCCAAGAAACTTCGAACACCTTTAATCGAGAGAGAAGGAGGTAACTTGGTAATAACTTCAACCTTAGCTTGATCCACTTGTATACCATCTCCTGAAATTTTGTGCCCCAACACAATACCTTCTTTGACCATGGAGTGACATTTCTCCCAATTGAGAACAAGATTTGTTTCAACACATCTTTGCAAGACTCTACCAAGATGCTCAAGGCATGCTTCAAAAGTATCCCCCACGACTGAGAAATCATCTATGAAAACCTCCATCGCGTCTTCAACCATGTCAGCAAAAATAGAGAGCATACACCCTTGAAACGTTGCCGGTGTATTACACAACCCAAAAGGTATTCTTTTAAAAGCAAATGTTCCATAGGGGCATGTAAAAGGGGTCTTGTATTGATCTTCAAGTGCTATGGAGATTTGATTATAACCGAAATATCCATCCAAAAAGCATTACCATCCACGCCCCGCCAATCTATCAAGCATCTGATCCATAAAGGGCATTGGAAAGTGATCTTTCTCAATACTTGCATTTAACTTCCGATAGTCCATACATATATGCCAACCAATGACTAGTCGCATAGGTACAAGTTCACCCTTGTCATTCAATACTACCGTTATACCTCCCTTCTTTGGAACACATTGTACCGGGCTTACCCACTTGCTATCTGTAATTGGGTAAACCACACCTGCATCTAACCACTTGAAGGTTTTCTTTCTTAACCACTTCTTGCATGTGAGGATTCAACCTCCTTTGGTACTCAATGCTTGGTTTACAATCTAACTCCAATTGAATCTTGTGCGTGCAAATACCGAGTGAAATCCTTACAATATCAGCAATTGTCCATCCAATAGCTTTTACGAACCGTTTTAGCACACTCAAAAGGACTTGTATTTGCCCTTCAAGCAAATCAGTAGCAATAATAACATGCAAAGTATTATGAGCTCCCAAAAAGACATATCAAAGATGTGGAGGAAGAGCTTTCAATTCCAGCTTTGGGGGTGCTTCAATGGATGGCTTCGCGGGAGGACTTTCTCTATTCTTCAAATCAATATCAAGCTTCAAAGAAGTTTTTGAGTAAGAACCTAACCCTGATAGAGCAGCCACCACCTCATCATAATCTTGAATTTCTTCTCCATCATAATTCAACAGCACGACAACCATTAATTCATCAATACAAGAGATTTCACCAACACTAGCAACCGCTTCATCAATCACATCATTAACTGATACCACATGGAGATCGCTTGGTTGCTTCATGGACTTGCATATATTGAAACTAACTTCCTCCTCGTTAACTCGAAACTTCAAATTGCCACTTCCCACGTCGACAAAGGCTCTCCCGGTGGCCAAAAATGGTCTACCAAGAATAATAGGTATTTTGGCATCCATTTCACAATCAAGAATCACAAAATCAGTCGGAAAGATGAATTTGTCAACCTTTACCAAAATATCCTAAAGAACACTGATAGGCCACTTTATAGAGTGATCATCCATAAGAAGTCGCATTGTGGTTGCCTTAGGTTCACCCAATCCAAGTTGCTTGAACATAGCATAGGGCATCAAGTTAATACTAGCCCCCAAATCACACAACGCTTTGACAAATCGAACACCCCAATAGTGCAAGGGATAGTTAACACTCCTGGGTCATCCTTTTTAGCAACTACATTGGACATAATAGCGCTGCAATTATGGGACACTTCAACCGTCTCAAAGTCCATGCTTATCTTTTTCATGACCAATTCCTTCATAAATTTAGCATAACCCAGCATTTCGAGCAAAGCATCTACCAATGGGAGATTGATAGATAGAGACTTGAAAATAGAGAGACACTTTTGGAATTTTTCATTGCCTTCTCTCTTCTTCAACCTTTGTGGAAATGGTGGATAAACTTTAGGCAACGTCTTTGGATAAACCGATTTAGAAACATTCTCCGTTTTTGTCTTAGCAACTTCACTGGAAGCGATATCATTCAATGAGTCATCGTCTTTGTTGGGAACATCATCATTCAAGTCATCAGCAAGGCCATCACCTTCAACCACTATAGGTTGATCTTTATTAGAATCAGCCCCATCACCCTTGATCACATCACTACCCAAGATCTTGCCACTCCGGGTCACGATAGCTATACATTGAGCATTCTCGTTCTTTGGGTTTGCTAAAGTGTCGCTGGGAAGGCCACCACTTGGTCTCTGATTCAATTGAGTTGAGATTTGGACCATTTGTGATTTAAGATGCTTGATTGAAGCCGAGTGAGAAGTCACCGTTAGATTTAGAGAAGAGAAATCAGCTTGCATCTCTTTGAGCACCTTATCCGAACCTTCCACCTTATTCAAAATACGAGCAAGCATATCTTCAGTTCGAAAACTCTCGGGATTGGCCTTTGGTTCTTTAACTTTGAAACGATCATGTGGAGGCACATATCGATCTCTCTCACCATCCCTCCAATTGCCACCTCTATCACGCCAATCTCGACTCTCTCTCCAACCACCACCTTGCTCTTTGTTCCAACCTTGATTCCCGCTTGGCTTTTGATAGCTCAGACGAGAACCCCCCATTTGATTCGACATGAATCGGACCTCTTCATTATACATGTCTTCAAATTGAGTATCATCCGGACTCATAGCAACTGCATTCATAGCTTTGGAACCACAACCTATAACATGTTTTGTTAACAAGTCCATTTGGGCCATCATCTTAGCCATATTCTCGTCACGCTCTTAGTCCTTTTCCATTTGCTCCTTAGTCATTCCAACAGTAAGAGGTGAAACTTGGTCTTCTCTTGTGTGCCATGCCCAGTTAATTTTAGTCATATCATCAAGCAAAGCTAACGCCACAGGAAAAGGCTGTCTCATAATCCCACCACGAATCAAATAATCAGCTGTACCCTTGTTGACAGAGTCAAGACTTCGATAGATGTATTGTAGAAGCACATCTTCAGGTAATCCATGAGTAGGACATTGTAAAAGTAGCTTTTGAAACCTAAGCCACGTCTCATGAATTGTTTCACCCTCAACTCGCTTGAAGTTTTTGATACCATCTCTCAACTTCACCATCTTTAAAGGGGGAAAGAAGCGTTCAAGGAATGCCTCTCTGAGCTCTGCCCAAGAAGTAATTGAGTCTCATGGCATTTCAGCTAACCACTTTGTTGCATCCCCTGTTAGAGAGAAGGGAAACAAACAAAGTCGAATCGACTTTGAGAGATGTTCTTAAATGAGAATGGCCACACACATCCAGAAAGTTTCGAAGGTGGTCATGGGGATCCTCATTCACAAGTCACTCATAGAACCCTTTGATCTGCAACAGCTGAAGCATGGTCCCGGTTACATGAAGGATATCATTACCCACAATAGAGGGTAAGCGTATGGCTCCAGAACTTCCTACTTGATCGATATTGAAGTCATTCAGGTTATTAATGTCGTTATTTCACCCGAGATTGCTAGCATGCACACTTCCATGGTCACTCATGTCGTCACCTGTTGATAGCAAACAACGAAAAGATTAATAAGTAAATTCAACTACAACAAAATTAGTTCACTAAAATACTTCAATATAAGAATTCTAGACACCACTCCCCGGCAGCGGAGCCATTTTTGATAACACTCAACTACACCTATAACGATTCAAGGTGTAGGCAGTCACTAGCAACTATAAATCCAACAAGGAGTTGGGGTCGATCCCATGAGGAGTGACCTAGTACAGAATTAGACTACGAAGTAAGTTAGTGTTCAAATCTTTTGTAGAGTTTAAAAAGTTGATACAGAACATGAAGCAAATCATAAGATGTTGATTATCAAAAAATGAATGAAGATTTAGTAACCAAATATAACAACACAATTAACAACGAATTTAATCAAGGAGAGAAAGGACCTTAGGGATGTGTGAGTGTTCAACTACTAATTTCTCTAAATGGGTAATTACGAATTGCTTAAATTTACTGAATCTCAATGGATAGGCAAGATCATGAGTACAATAGCTATTTTACAATCAGCTATCATGCATTCAATTGGGTTCTATCAAATCCCAACAGGCATTACACTAGAAAAAAATCTTATACCTTGATTCAACCCACTCTAACAAGCTGGGTAGTAAAAGCAATAGCCCATACAATCATCAACTGTTAATTCCACTCAAATGCACCTTTTACAAGTTTACAAAGATATATAGACTAGAACTGAATTTGCAACTTCAATTCATAAATGAAAACATGACTTAACAACTGAACCCATTTCAATCTAGCATTAAATTCAGCAATTCATAATACCCATAAGCTAATTAAGCAATTGAACACATAATCACACCCCTAAGGCATTGGGGTTTTAGCCAATCATAGCAAAAGTGAAGAAATTGTTACCAAAGATGTCAGCCATTGATTCACAAGGTCTTCAAAAAGTAAAACTGCTACCAATTAGAATTACACCCAAAGTCTTAAATCCAAAAACCCACAAGAATAGTTCTAAAGTAATCTAAAATATTCAAAGTGCTAGAGTACTTCTTAGTCTCAGTCAACTGGTTCCCAACTGATCCCCCACTCTCTTTTCAAAAACTGTATTTATACTCTCAAAAATTTTACCACATTTTGAAATGTGGGACCACTCGGTGGCATAAGTCGGGCTCGCCCATTCACTCGGCGATACGTCGAGTTGCTCTTCTTCACCTTTTGTTTCTTGGTTTATACCTGGATCTATACTGGAACTTTAGGCGATCAAAGTCAGGTTCGTCGTTTTGCTCGGTGAGTCGCCGATTAGCTCCCAGGCTTGCCGACTTGACTTGATTATTTTTCTCGACTACTGGAACTTTAGGCGAACTGAAGATCCACTCGGGGAGTCACCGAGTTGTCTTTTGTGAGCTATAGCCTTCATGTTTCCTTAAATTTTGGACTTTTTAGCTTCTTTTCGCATTATCTTGCCCTTGCCTCGTTCTCAAGTCCTCTTTGCTGCACATAAACAATTTATCATTAGTTATGAGTGCAAACTAGGTATTAAGGACACCAATTTAGTACAAATGAAGCTTTAAATGAGTCTAAACTACCGACTTTGGAGTCCTTTTATTGTGATTTTATGCTATTTAAGTGGAGAAAGAGGCTAATTTTCCTTTGAATATGGTTGTTTCAGGTACATGATGGTTACAAAGGAGTTTTGATGGAAAAGAATGGATATTGAGGAAAAATGGAGCTGAAAATAGAGAAATTGGAGTTGGCAGTGAAGTGTTCGTGGTGAACGAGGGAAATCCTCTGCAAACACGGAGTGTAAGTCAACTATGAAGCACGAACGTGGAGTGTAAAGTCACTAGCAAGCACGAACATGGAGAAGAAAACATGTCAAGTGTCTGGGCATATTTGGAATTTCACATTTTGACCCTAATTCATCATATTAGGTGAAACATAGCCAATTTGGGAATAATTGGATACTGGGATTACACTGAAAATAGAGAGAAGAACTTTGGGGATTAAGGCTTGGGCATATCTTTGAGAGCAAGATTCCTCAACAAACACCATTAGAGTGAAGATTGTGAGCTTGGGTTGTACCTATTTTTCATCTTTCTTCAACTCTTTGTTTTGTATTGTTGAATTTTAGGTGTTAATTGTTGATTAGTGATTTGGATATTTTGTTAGACATAATCAATATTTGGGTTGTTGATTTCTATCTTGTGCTTTTGTAATTAGTTGAATGCTTTCTCTTATATGGAATGGGTTTTTGATTATCCAATTGATCTCATGCTTTAATTGCTTTCCAATGGAATTGATTACTCCTAGGACTTGCCCATTTACTTTGATTGAGCTTGTTAGAGTCAATTGAGGTTGGGAAAGGTTGATTGGTGTATTATTTGAGGTTTAACAACTCATTTGTCGAATTTTAGCTAGAAATAGTGAATCCTTGCATTGCCTTTAATCAGATTCCTTGTGTTGCCACTTGATTGGGTTCGAAAGAGCTAATTGAGAAATACTTGTCTATATTTGAGAGAAATAGATGAGTAATTTGTATTCCGTGGCATATATGATTTTACCCATGATTAATTGAGATTGTATGAAGCTAGTTTTCAATGGATCGTATGGGTTTTAATTGATTTCCCATTCCCAAATCCCTTTGGTAATCTTGTTCGAAAAGGCTTTGTCCCTAGTTCTCCTCTATCCCCTATCCTAATTCGTTACTTGAAATATTCTCATTTTATATTTGTATCTTATATTTCGGATTCAAACTAGTAGCTTGTAATTCTTTGTTTCTTCAATCGCCTTGCACATTGTTCCTCGTGGGATCGACCCCAACTCTTCATTGGGTTTATACTTGTTAACGACCACACTCACTTCGAATTGTAAGAGGTGTGGTTGAGCGTTATCAAAAATGGCACCGGTGCCGGGGAACTATTTGGTGTATTGAATTGATTTAGAATTTATAGTTTACTAATTTCTATCCAAATTGTGAATATTTGATTTTTCTTTGTTTTTGTTTATTTTTATGGCTTCTTGTGAAGGAACAAGGTTTGGCGATTGCAAGCCCTACGTTGATGACCCATGTCCTTGTTGTGGAAGACTTCATGTTGGAAAGAGTTGTGTGGATGCCTCTTTGGATGAAGAGATGTGTGAAGAGATGGGTATTGTGAGTCAAGCTTGACTCTTGTATTTGTCTCAACGACTAGAAAAGGGTGTGAGACTTAGAGATTTAATGTTCCAAATGAGGGATGAATTCCATAACTTGCACCTAACTAGGTGCCATGAGATGATCCAACTTGAGTTTGAGATTGCTACTTTGAAGGCCAATGTGAGCTCAAGATTTGGAGTAAGTAGTGCTCCTTGTCAAATGGCCAAAAGTAATTCATTAAAGTTGGAGTCTAAAGAAAAAGAGGTTGTGTTCAATATTGATGAAATATTGGGTGTTTGCAACCAAGCCAAGCAAATAAATTTTCAAGATGCCAATATCAAGGCGATGATATTAGAGTTGCAAGGAAAAGCCAAAAAGATCATATATGGCAACTCTAATTCATTTGAGAATGATGGTGTCATGCACTTGTGGGTCAAGATTTATGAAGTTCGATGTTCACAAGGCCTAGTGACCCTATCACTATTGCCCAATGCACCTCCATGAAAAAAGGATGCGAAGTTGGGCGAGAAATTTAAATCTTCGAAATAGAGAGATCGAGTGAAATGTTTGATGCTCTCCGGTAGTCCCATATGCTTTGAAGAGAAAATGATTTGAAGTTGGGGAGAAGGTACATTGCCTCGAAGTGGAAACATAAAGGGTGATGTAACCGGCATCGCGCCGCGACGTTAAATTGTGCGCTTGATGGAAGGCAACCCATCGGTATCCAAAACTTTTATTTTTAGTAAATTTTTATTTTTAGGATAGATTAGAATTTTATTTTTGACTAACCCTCATGATTTCAAAGTGTTTAGAAGAGTTTTGAACAGGTTTGGAAGTAAAAATTCACTTAGGATTGAAGTTTGGGGTTGAACTATTTTCAAAATGGGAGTTGGAACACTTTTTGGAAGGTGAAGGTCGCCAAAATGCAATGGATGAGTCACCTAATGGACTGAGCCATCGCTGAAAATTCCAGTAACCATCAAGTGGTTTAGGCTCTGGTACTCTCCTTGAACGCGGAAGAGAGTCCACGAACGCGGAGGTCAATTTGACAGACATTCCATGAACGTTCCCTCTTGACCACAAAAGCGGAGGTCAAATCTTCTCACAAGGGCTGAACGCTCCAAGATATCCACGAATGTGGAGAGTCGTGGTAGTTTAAAAGGCAGAAACTGTAAGGGCAGATTCAGTTTTAAAACTGAAAAACATATATACCCCTTCCCTTTTTTCTTTTGTTTTCAGTTCCTAACACCCGAAAATTCCCCAAAATTCTCCCCTCATCTCCTTTGCTTTCTAGTTATTGCTTAGTAGATTGCATGTACTTCAAAGGTATGATTTCTAACCCGTGCCTTATTTTATTTTTTTGTTTTTTTTGGTGAGTGCTACTAGAAAATGGTGCTTTAATGTGTTTATTGAGTTTCACTTGCCTTGTTTGAGCTTAATTGAGGGTTTATGGGTAGAATTCATGTTAGTGTCTTCTGCTTGTTGATAAATGATTTGTTGGACTTGATTTATGGGGTTGAATTGTTCATTTTTGCGGTGGAATTTGATGTTTTTTGGGTTGATTGCTTGATGATCATGTTTGGGAGTAGAATTAGGGTCACATTTTGGTAGAAAATTGATGAAAAAAATTGTGCCCCTAAGCTGTTTGTTAAAATGCTTGAATGAATCTGGAATTCTAGGGAAGATGACTTTTCCGCGAACGCAGACCTCTGTCCACAAACGCGGACCTTTATCCGCAAACGCAGACCTCTGTCCGTGAACGCGGAGGTTTCTGTCTCTTTGTACTCCACGAATGCGGACAACTGGTCCGCAAACGCAGAAGATTCTCCGCGAACGCGGAGAAGGAATCAGTTCTGTCCCAAAATAGTAACTTTGCAACGCATAGCTCGGGACTGCTTTTAATTATTTTCTTTGGCCTAAATACTTGCTAATACATTGTTTTAAGTGTCCATTAGAACTTTTAACATTGGCTTTTTTTGTAGGTACTTTAAGCTAAAAATGCCTACGACAACATTCCCTGAGAGTCCAAAATTGCACAGGAGGAGGATTACTTTGATGCAACTAGATTCCTGTCATCCAAATGCGCTCGCAAATATGATGAATACTTGGGTAGAGATGTGGTGAAGGAGAAGGGCATTTGTTTAGAGAAGCTCAAGAGTGGAATGCCGAATTTCTATAATCGGCTTGGGGCTAGTCGGTGGATGGTCTTTGTTGTTGATCCTATTAAGGCTAATCACACACTGGTACCAGAATTTTATGCTAATGCCTTGGAGATGGACTTTAATGAAGCAGCGGTGACTACCGTCCGAGGGGTGCAGGTGTCTTTCAGCCTGACAGTGATTAATGCTTATTACGGTCTCCTGAATACTGACAATAAGGTATATTTGGACTGCTACAAAGAGTTGGGCAATCAGTGGCTTGTGGATAAGCTACACACAGGAGAGGCACCGGAGTGGTTCGAGAATAAGAGGGGGATTGATTCCCGTGAGTTCATCGCTGAGGCCAAGACTTGGCTCTCCATTATATGTGCTCGGGTCATTACTTCTAATCATGACACCGAGGTGACCTTAGATAGGGTATTGGTGATAGCTGCCATTATTGATGAGCTGGAGGTGAATGTGGGAGAGCTGATTGTGAATCACATCATTGAGGTGGCTCAGGGGTGAGCCAAGACAATTATTGTCCCTTCTTTGATCACTTAGCTATGCTACAGTGCTGGGGTGGCAAGGCTCCCCACTGATGAGGAGAAGAAGTCACGGAAGGAGATACACCCACTGAAGAAGAGGGGTGCACAGGGCGACAAGCAAAAGAAGAGGAAGATCGGCATGCTTGACTTATAGTTTGGACAGTTCACCGAGCCCGATTCTACGGCTGGTGCTTCATCTTCTGCAAGACCTCTCCAGTTCGGACCTGCCACTATGCGCCACATATCCTCCCAGATCTCTGGAGTTTATGTGAAGATTAGAGAGTTGGTTGCTGGCCTTCCTTCTGGCCCATCTGGGGCTGCCACTTCTAAGGGTGCACCTACTATTCCTTCTGTTGCTGCTGCACAGAAGTCTATGTCCGACAGGCTTGAGCACATGTGTCGGAGGCAGGGGAAGATCGAGCAGTATCAGAGGACCTTCCGAGAGCACGAGAAGAAGAAGAGCAAGTTCCTGAGCAAGATGATGGGAAAGCTTAGGAGCTTATGCGGTAGCGGTGCTTCAGATGATGAGGACCTCACATTTCCCTCCGATGAGAGCTCGGAGTGATTGCATTTCAGGGAGCCCCTCGTATTCTCTTTTGATATCTGTACTGTGAGGACACAGTGTGATTTTCAGTTGGGGGTGCCTCCCGTATTACTCCTGTTTTGTATTTCCTATTTTGGATGCTTGGGATTGTTTGTTTGATGTTTATATTATGTTGTTGGATGTTTTTTTTGTTTATGGATAGTGTGCCCTTTTCGGGCTTTTGGATCTTAATTGTGGATTGTGTTGGATTAGTCGTTTTTGTTTTATTAGTTTTTATTGCTTTTGATAGCTTCTTTATTTTGTTGCTTTTATTTTGTGAGGGTGTTGTTGTGTGGTGAAGTCTGAGTAGCCATTGTTGATGTGCAATGAAGTCTGAGTAGCCGATCCCGAATAGATGTATGAGTTTGCCCAATGATGGATTGGTTGACGGCTTTCTTAAGTGTAAATTTGTCATTTTCTTTTTGGGAGATTGTGGCTTGTTTGGTACTAAGAATATAGTCTTGCATGTGAAAAATATTTTGAACACACCCCTCCGTTTTGAAAATTGAGCATATGTTGAATGATTTTGTGACAACTCTTGTGACTCTTTTTGTGACTTTTGATTCGTTGGCGGTTTAATTGTTCATTGCCACTTGTTTATTGGAAAGGAAATAACATTTTGATCCATCTTGAGTGATTTGCATGCCATGTGTGGTGAGTTGTTGAATAATTCCTTGTGTTTGCTTGTGCCACCTAGAACTTGCCCGGTTGGTCTTGAAACATTGTTCTTAATTGAGTTGGGTTGGAAAAATGATCTTAGGCTTTCTTTGATTGTTCTTGAAGTCCACTTGGCCTAAAAATCCCACCTTTGCACTAAATGTATCCTTAGTTGTGCCCTTTGAGCCTAAATCTTTTTTATTGGCAACTTTATTACAAGCCTTAGGCATTTTAAAAATACATTCCTCTCTTGAACCCTTCCCCTCCTTGAACTTGATGTTGTGAAAGTGAGGCTAAAAGCCTAAGTTAGGGGTGTTTTGGGAAATTCATAGAAGGGATGCCGATTGCATAAGAGCTTGATTAAAAAAAGAGAGAACTATAGGAGGAAAGATGTCTCAAAAAAAGAAAAAGTTTCAAAAAAGAAAATTGAAGGAGAGAAAGTGAATAAATGTGTCTTGAATCCTCAAAAAAGTTGGCAATGGTTGCATGTGGGGCATCTAGAGTGAAAATTAAAAAAAAAAGAGTGTGGAATGTGCATTGGTTTGGAAAGTGAAGAAAATGTGGAAAAGTTGGAAAATGTTGAGTTGTTGAGTAGAGTTCACGGAGGGTGTAGTCACTTGTACCTAAATGATATCCTTACCTTCCCTAAGCGTACATTACAAGCTTAAAAAAGTCCTTTGTTATTTCTAACCAAATGATGTTGAGTCAATGTTGATTGAAAATATGGGCAAGCCTATGGTGTGGCATTTATGTTAATGAGATGTTCTTTTGTGAGATTGAGTGTTTGTGCTTTTATCCCTTGTTTATAAATACTTTGTGAGTGTTTTGGGACATTTCTTTAGGCTTCCAAATCAATGCAATCTATTCAAATATTTAATCACAACAAGATTTCGAAACTAACAACACCCATATTACTATATGTCTAGACTTATCAAAAACTCACCTCAAATCCATAATCAAGTTCCTAATCTTGATGCCAATTAACATTTCAACTCTCATAATTTTCCAAATTTCAAGCCTAGGGTTAAGTATTAATTCTCTAAATATCATAAATCTAATGGTATTCATATAATACAATACACCTACTATTTAATTACATGTACTAATATATCAAAACTTAGATCATAATATGGTACCATATGAAAAACTTCCAGCATGGAACCTATTTAAAAGAAACTTTGTCTTGGTCAGCTACAAACAAGAATGAACAACCAAGCAGTAGCTAACCTATCGGTCAATTGGCTTGTCATAAATACTATCTATCATTGCATAATGATTGCTTATTATTACCCTGTTTGTAGCACTCAATTTGTTTGACAAATTTTATCATAAAGTAGCATTAATTTATTTTATTTTTACCTTTGATTTGGAACAACTTTTGAATGCACCCTATGTAATAAACTATTAATAACTAATACTTCCAACACCATTAAATAATGATTAAACAATACCCCCAACAATCGATATGAAAAGAAACATGATTGTGGCTTGATTAAGGCTTACCTATAACAATTTCTGTCAGTTCTTTCGACGTTGCAAGAACCACGATTTAAGCCATAACTGTTTCGTATGACAAAAACAATATTAAGCCCTCTTTCTTTAAATTATTTTTTTAATACATGGGCCAAGTGGTAAGGGTATTAAATAAATTATGGACTTGGCCCATTAATCACCAACTAAAAATAATTATTTATTTAATAATTACATGCCAATTAAATAAATGTGGCTATCGAATAGTTCAAATTCCCAAACCAACTTCACTGACTGATCAAAAATGACTCATAGCAACTATCAGGAGGGTTAAAATGAAAATTTTATAAAATTTCTAAAAAAAATGGCCTTCAGTGTCATTACAGTGGGGCGCATTTGTCTTGTTTATCCATTAAGGAGGTCTATCTGTGCTGTTTTCCCCTTGAAGAATTCTTCTATGATATTATTGCTTTGAGAGCATGCTTTTCATGAGATTGCCCAAGATAGGGATTTGAGATGATTATTCTAGCATGTTTGACTTAAAATGCCCAGTTAGGGGATTGAGCTGACATTATCATTTTTAAAAAATGACATGAACATATTTCAAATGATAAATGCAACTTTAAAAGATCTTCTTCTAGTATTTTTTTCATGTATTGGACACATACCATAATTTACCGAGTTTTGGGAATTTTGAGCTCTTTTATGTACTCCATTTAATTGATATTATATCTTCATTATTGGTTTTATTGTGAGCATTCATCCTCATTATTATATACAGCTTTTCATGAAAATTTGAGAAAAACATGGAATTACTATTTTGAGAAAGATAGTGAAACACCTTATAAATCCTTGATCACAAGTTGGTGGCCAGCGGATAAGATATTGAAATTATGATATTTGGTATATGGACTACGAGTCCCCCATGGATTCTTGTTTTGGAAGCTAAAGTTCGGCGAGGTGTATACACCGGGTTATGCAGCAACCTTGATCCAACCAGACTATCTTTATCATTGTACTATATAGCATTGCATTGGCTTGTCTTGTTGGTTTGTTTACTTAGATTCCCGATTTGGGAATTAGTGTGTAGTTTTACCTTTTTACTTTACTCGCACCATTCATATATACAATTGTGGCAATGATGCCGATGTGAAACTTTTCTATATACAGGTGGAAGCGTTTCTATAACGACCTGATCTGTCATTATTCAAAAGGCACCTCGTGCGGAGTTCTAAATTTTTTTGAAATACATTACAAATTTAAAATTGGGGTGACATGATGAAAAATCATGAAATTTAGAATAAGCTCGGACTGATGTTCTTCTGCCATAGTGAGAGTATTCCTACTATGGCGGCAACGCTGTAGCGGCGTGTTAGTTGCTATAGGAGGGGGGGTCAACGAGGCAGAAACTTGGGAATGTAAATTCTTTTAATTCTCCTCCTCCTCTTCGGTGGTAAAACAAATGATGGCTACTCCAAAAATGTCCAAAAGCTGCTCCAAGATTTGAGACAAGGGAGAGGAGGGATTATAGCACAAGGTGGGTCAAACCCATGAATTTTTGGTCTACGTCCATCAGGATTCACCCCTCAGAGCCAGAACCTCGTGTTCATAGTTCTTCAGTAGTTTCTTGGCATCCAGGTAGTCTAGGCTTAATTGAGTAGTTAGACCTGTCTTTAATTGCGTAATACTTGTGAATTTCCACGAATTGTATACATAGGCTTTCGGACACAGAGTCGGAGCGGATGAACGCGTCCTTATGGTTTTCTAAGATGGCAGAGTTCTTGATTAACTAGTGTTGATCTTATGATTGTTGTTGGGGGTTATCCTAGGGGTGTTAATTTGTGGGTAATAGGGTTATAAGCGGGAGGAAATGTCCAGAAAGAGTCATCTAGGAGTAGGTAATGGTTGGTGTTTTCCATGTTATGATATGTATGCAGGTTAACTGTCTCTATAGTAAACCAATACAATACATATTGGGGAAGAATAAGGGTTGAATGTGAAATGATAAATTTATGACAGTCTCTTGCGGTGAAGGTGTTTTATTTACTTGTATTTACAAATATGTTTGTATATCATTGTGATTGTGTTTGTGTGACTATCGGTTGACTCAGGTACCACGCATGATACATGATACTATTGGTTGGCTTGGGTATCACACTTGGTACATATTATCGATTGTCTTGGATACCACGCTTGGTACATGATATCTCTTGGTTGGTTTGGATACCACGATTGGTACATATTAACAGTTGGCTCGGGTACCACACCTAGTATGAGATATCTTTCGGTTGCTCGGGTACCACACTTGGTACATATTATTATATGGTTGGATCAGGAGTTAGCTCATTCACTAGATTGTGTGGTTTGTTAGTCTGGGTGGTCTAGGACATATCTAATAAGGTGGATTTGAGTTCAATGTGGTTTTGTAAGAATCTTGCGGGAGGTTTACTAAATTTTTCAAGGGCTAGGGCGTTGGAATGAAAGCTTGAGGGAAAGTAGTACACTAGTTAACAAAGTTAGTAATGGTCTTGTAATTGGGATATCTCTATGTGATAGAAGGGTTAGGTTATGACCTGATATGAGGATGGAATGACCTAAATGGTGGAGTTGGCAGCGGAAGGAGGTGGGGTGACTTAAGATAAGGTTGATGATTTCCTAGGTAATACTACTTGTAGTAAGAGTGGTAACTGTGTGGATCAGGGTCTTAATTTTTATCTCCAAGTTTCATGTTTTTTTATTATTTACATGATATGATGTGGTGGGTTTGGGTCGACCAATGAGTCTACCAGTATGTATTGTTTGTATTGATACTACTCTTTTTATTCCACTTGACATAGTCTGGTCAGTGATGTTTCTTAGGTGAAGACGAAGATGATCTCCGACAGCTTCTACCTCTGTTTCCTTATGGTGGGAGTTGAGCCTTATTATTTGAATCTTGTAATTTCTTAGAAGATCTTGTACCTATTTAGAATAGTTCCTTGGGAGTGTTCAGTGTAGTTCATTACAAAAGTATTTTGGTTTGACTAAGTTTGAGTATTTTAGTATTTTAAATAAGGTGTTAGCTTATATTTTGTTCACTTTCGCATTTCATGTTTCAGTTTGCGGGTAAGGTTCTCCTATCTAGGTGTTAGAGTAGGTGCCTACATGGCCTGGTGGGTTGGGTCATGACAACTTGGTATCAGAGCCCAAGTTTTTGGTCTCCCAGTACAAGAGAAAATGTCGAAGAGAGTCCTAAGGATTGGTGTGTTGACATCCACATTCAATTTTCAAGGGGCTATGAACCATTCTAGGAAGTTGTCTCACTTCTTCACTCCCTTCGTTCAATCTTCTGCTAGCTTTCATGGATTGAGTCCAATTGGTATCTCTAGATTCCAATTGATATCTTAAATTAGAAACTTGATGTTATTGTCGCGGCTGACGGGACACAAGCAATGAAAATTGGAACCAGATATGTTCAATTGGTATATGGCCTTAGAGGCTATGTAAATGCATGGATGATCGGCTGACGGTCATCCATGAGGCAGATAAAAAGTAAGGAATGAATATGACTTGCTTTAGTGATGAAGTTTGAGATTGTAATAATGTGCACTACATTGCCTGAATGACTGAAATTGTGTGAGATGTAATTGCCTGAATAATGTGAGATTATGGTCAGGGAACTTGATTATGTGTAATAGTTTAGTGATAAATTGCTACGTGATTAACTGAATATTTTTGCGTTAAAAATTGTGAATGGACTTACCGTTGGTAAAAATTGTAAGGGGAAAGGATAAATTGTGATGGTAGGGAAACCTCAATTTTAGGACAATCAGGATTGATCGAGAAAATTAGGAAAAAAGCTATTCTGATATGATAGTGGGAATGTGATATGATGAACACATTTTGGTGTAATTTAGGACTAGTTTATGAGCATGTGGTGCTAAGTACATAAGTATGTATTATTGGGTATGTTTTTGGGGTATTGTTTGAGACCATAATATGAAGCCTGTATTTTACACGTATGGGCAATGATCTTAGGGTTATTTTCGAGGCAGTGTTGCATTTCCAAGAGTTGATATTAATAATGAGTATTGGGGAATGAGGTAACCTCGCTGAAAATTTTCAATTTATGTGTTGACCTCGTTGGGGCATCGTAGCAGGACTGACCCGCTATAGCACTCTCGCTATGGAAGGAAATTCCCCCTATAGTGGCAGTTGTTGTAGCGGCGTGATAGCCTCTATAGCGGGCAAGGCGGGACAGAATCCCTGCCATGATTTCCTTTATTTTTCCTTTTATTATTGGAATTTTTAAAACCGCTAATTCAAGTTCAGACCAATATGGAAACAATAGCAAAAGATTAGAAACAACCATAGCATTCATAATCAGTGAATAAAGTTAGAACTAGCATCCATGTGCACAAAAACAAGGAAAAAAGTGAAAGAAAAGATGTCTTTACATGCCCAAACAGGGCAAATGTAAACAAGTTTAAAATATCCAAAAGGGAGGGTCCTAGCCTGAAATCCCAGCACCATTTGGAGGGAGATCCTCCGCCCACACCTCTCTAAGAAAGGGTAACTCCCGATAGTCCTCCTCTATAAGACGGGAGAGCTCCTACTCAAAAGCGATGCAACTGAACATAAGCTTAATGGTCTCCCACATTCTATCCAGTAAGCAGTCTCAGACGATGTTCTTCTTCCTCTTCTCAACCAGCTCCCTCTGGAGCGCTGCAAATTCTTCGGCAGAGGGAGGTGGGCTGCATCTCTATCAGTGACGGCTCCCACGGACCTCCGGACAATGGCCAATTCATCCTTCAAGTGGTTGTTGGAGAGTGGATACTAGGTTTGGGAAGGAGGGGCATCATCCTCAGCATCATCATCGTCATCCTCATCGCCTAAACCTGCTAAGTCCTGGTTGCTCCCCTCCACACCTCTTCTTTTCGTTGTTAGTGTTCGGTCTCACTCGAAGAGGGTGGAATGGGGGATCCACGTGTAGCTCTATGTCAGTATCCATCAAGGGCACCCTGACCCGCTTGCTTAATGATGTCATAAGTCCCGAAAAGAATAGGGCCTTCTTGTTGTCCCGATAGAAATCCTTCCACTCCAACACTATCTGTGCCCCCAAATTCAGTCTGATCCCTTTTATCGTGCAGGCCACCACTAGAGCCCGAGGATAGGTCACATTAATAAGGAAACCTGACGGATGAATCCTTGGGGCCACTAAAGTTAGCCATCTCCTAGTGTCAGTAGTGAAGTAGAAGTTGGTGATACCCTTGGTAGTGGTCCACTAGACATGTCCCCAGAAATCCTCCTCGACTAGTGTGTCCTGCAACCACCTCATGTCCATCCTTCTCAGTCAGGCCTCATAATTGACATTCGATACCTCAGTCACCTTAGCACCTCATTGACTGTCTGGGCATCCACTAGGACGTCCACTCCTTGGATGCAAATCTGGGGCTGGGGTCCTCCCAATTCTCAACTGAAAGGAGGGCATAGAACTCCCTCACCCATCCAGAGCACGCGAAAGGGGGAGTCTCTACCAAAGGGCCCCAACCAAACTCTTCCAGCAAAGTGTGGAAAGCACTTGACTTCTCCACTATACCACGCATGGCAAAGGCCCTCTCAAAGCAGAACATCATTCCCCGATAGTCATGGTACCTCTCCTGAGTAGCATCATCAAGAAACCTCACAAAGGCTAGACTTTCCTCAGTTATGACAAGCATCATATCCTAAAATCTGTATAATACCACGAGTAGGGGATTACAAATCATGTAAGTACATAGGAAGAACATTCAAATAAAAATCCAATTGTTGGTCGGACTAGGAGGCTACGGTATCATAATAGATTTAAGCGTAGATATTTTGTGGATTGATCATGCAGAGATGATGGATTGAATGGTATGATTTAATTTGATTTTCACTTTAAAGCATGGACAAAAAAAATTATGATATGATTGTCATAGTCCGTTCTTACCAATGGATCATGAGTTTTGAAAGATGAAAAATGAATTCAGTAAAAATAAGATAAAAAATGACCCCCTATCTCTATTACTCACAGGATATCAAACTTGGAAGAGAGTTTGTCAATTGCCTAAAGTTATAGAAGCTTCACCTTCTAGACATTTTGGATATGGTGTTAACATATTTGAATCAAACAGATTATACATTGGGGTATTTTATGCATTTGCAGCAATGAAATTTGAGCAAGGTGAGGCCTAGATGTCTATGGTGATAGAACTTTGTTACACGTTTAGTGATAGAAGTTAATTATTGTCACGCCCCAAGACTACCCCTCAGACGTGGCATACTGCTTAGAGCCACAAGTGACCCCAAGCGAACCTCATGGCATAGCATGACATCAAAATAGCAAAATCGACACAAAACTGAGATATACATGCGGAAGCTAAAACTAAAATATCTGAACAAGTCCATAATACTCAAAAGAGACTAATATCTCAGAGACAACATAACATGGCAGAAACTAAGCTGAGTGTCCCTCTACTAATATGAATTACTATAAAAAAAACCCTAGCTAACTCTAAGTTGCCTGAAAACTGAAAGTAATGATTGAAAGGAAATCATAAGTGGTGTCCTCGAAGAGATGAGGACTCTCCAACATTGGTTCAAGCTGATCAGAATAGAACTAATCACGGGCTAGATAATGAGTATCATAACCTATGTTATAAAACAATATAGGCAAAAAGTATGCGGTCAGTATTTGGAATGTACTGAGCATGTTGAAATGCATAAACATGGCATGTAAATATGATAAGTCCGTACAACATGCTGATGCAATGACCAAGTAAACATAACATGAAAACTGATGATCTCATTTGAAATACATAGTACAAGGTCATGCAATATCTTAAAAGCATATCATAATGTGGGAGATACCATTAACCAACATAAACCATGTGAACTACAACATGAAATTCAGTGTACTGCTCCCACACCGAAAAGAGAGTGTCCTACTAGCCAAGGTAAGAACTATGATATCAGAGCTAAGGTGGATCCACTAACTAATGTCTATCTGAGAAAAATTCTACTATGACACGTAGTTTTGGGATAAAGGGATTGCTTCTAAAGGTCTCATACCTCAACTAACGGGCGAGCCTTCATCCCTAGGTCCACTCGGTGCTAAGTAAACTCCTAACAAAAACATGCATAAATTTGGAAACAGTAATAATATGTACTACTAAATCATATTGATAATTTGACAACATACTGAGTAGCTCCTAAACCATGATAAATGAACATAATCTGAGAAATACTTTATCTGAAAGCATCTAAATCATGATATCTTGTAGATACTGAGTGATACTTCGATTGGAAGCATCATAATTCATGAAAATCTGATAATCTAAGGCATGCATGTGAAAATAGCATAGTTCTGATCATGAAAATACTTACATGCTATGGATTCATGAAAATACAATTGAAAACATTGAATTATCATCCAAATCATGTAATTAAGATCATTCATGAAGAAGAAACTGAAATTCAATAAGAACCCATGAAATCACATGAACCCTAACTTTGGAGAAATCATAATTTGAGAAATTGAGGTTTTTTTGGGACTCAATGGGTGAAGAAGGACCCATTGATGAAGTTTTCACATACCTTGATCGAAACTCTAGCTTGAATTTTGAAAGAGGAGACTTAAAGCTTGTAACCTTGATCTTGCCTTGGGAGAGAAACTTGAGAGAATAAATTGATTTTTGAGAGAATGGGAATAAATGGGGAGGTTAGGGTAATTAGGGATCAATTACAGCCACTTAGAATAGGCCAAAATGATGTAGTATAAGGATTAAAAGAGTAGGAAAAGATTGAAATAACCCTGACTTATAACTGCCAAAACACATTCACGGAGACCTTCCACGGATTGTACAACCCTTCATGGTTTGTGAAGGTGCTCGTGAACAGAAAGAGGACTAGATTCCTGACAATCGTCTTTTACGGATCCGTCCACGGTCTGTATAAACTTCTACGGACCATATAGGCATCCATGAAGGACAAGATTCCTGAGGTCTGAGGGATGGGCTCGCTAGTAGGTACAAAACCTATGAAAGCTTTCACAGTCCGTAAACCCATCCGTGAATCTATCCTTCAAGAAAAAACTTCCAAATTCTGAGCTCGGTTCCACGGATCACTTCATGGCCCATTGTCCCTTTCACAGTCCGTGAATGGGTCCGTACAAGCCCTTTTCTGGTGTTGATATCTGCCATCTGATTTCCCAAGGCCTGATCTGATCTTAGGAACTTCTGAGGTGTTACAACTATTCATTGCTAATTTTTATTATTCTGTAGTTCAATAGAATAATATTATTATCAATAGTTAATTCATATCTTTCAATATATGTATCCTTAATATTATTCTATGGGATGATCCCATAGGAAAACCAACACAAGCTTAGACAGCAAACTTAAACAACTCCTAAATGATCTTATAGATGTATCCTTAACATCTATGAAACTGCTTTTTGTTATTGCACTCAGATAGGTAAGCTATTTGTGACTTTTCTTCATATTTTTGTTGCTCATTTTTTCCTTCACGATGATCACACCAATAGTTTAAGTAATATATATTGTTAGTGTAATTGGCTTTTACACCATCTGGTCATTTTTACTTGTTATAGCAACTAGCTTATCACTGGGAGCACAAATATTAATTTCCAACAATATAATACATGTGAGTGATACTGAAGAAAGTGATTGAAATGAAGAAAAATTGTGATTCATAGTTGGATGTCACTTATGTGGATTATATCTTCAAGAATCATTGACTTCCAAGTTTATCTTGATAATGATAGTGAGTTTGGTGAAGTTTATTCTGATTGAGTTACTGCTTCTATATAAATTGAAGATTGATAAAATAATCATTTGGTCATTTGAAGCAACAAACAATGGTGAAATTGACGGGGATAATTAATAAAACTAGTGAATAAGGAACTGAAAAGGGAAGAAAGGCTATTGCTCACGATAATGTAACTACTGATCACGTTAAGAAGGAGTTACCATCATATGCTTCTCAAGAGAATTCTCACGAAATGAAGAGAAATTGTGGTGCATCTTTGGATTTAAATCATGTGTATTATCTCTTCAAGAATCTTGAACCTCCAAGTTTATCATGATTATGGCAATGAGTTTGGTGAAATTTATTTTGATGATCCAGTTAATCCTTCTATCTATCTTTGCAATGTCGCAAGGCTAGCTACTCTTTATTTATATGATATATGTGTTTGATGTGATGGAAGTTGTTTTTCAAAATGTGTTTTCTGGAAAATGACATATATAATTTTCCAAACGAACTAATATTTTCCAGTACGTATGTCACGACCCAAAGTACCCCCTAGACGTGACATGGCGTACAAGACCCCGAAAGGCCTCATACAAGCCACTTAGCATACATACATACAAGATCATAGAGATTAAGAGTTCAAAAGACAACGCCATAACAAAGCTTTTAAGAAAAATAGCGGAAGTCTACATCTCATGTTTCAAAGCCAATCTAATCATAAGAGTAAAAAAAATAAGGTTTGGGACATAACCCAATACAATGCAAAAATGAACAAAACATGAAACTAAGAACAACTAGGCTACGTCCTCGAATGGATGAGCAGTCACCAAGTCTTCACACTTCTTCTACTAAGCTCTAGCCACGAGGGGATGGAGAATCGCCACGCCCTACTTTAATAAGTCAATGTAAGCAAGAGTATGTGTTAGTACAATCAAGTACCAAGTATAATAGCAATGCATGAAATCGTATAAAACATGCTAAAACGGGACATTTTCATGACATGCAATGACCAAGCTAAAAATGATAAGGTATAGAAAGCATAAAGCATAAACATAGGTCAAAGCAAGCTAAGCATCTTTACTTTACTTGAGAAACATCATAACAACACTTTTAGTTCATTGTTTGTGGGAAGTAGTCTTAACAGACATATAAGACCATGTGAGCTATCAACATGGAATTCAGTGTACAACCCCACACCGATAGGGCCATCCTACTTTCCAAGGTAGGACCCTTTACTTAACATATAGCTTACGTGGATCCACTAGCTAGTGTCTATCATAGACCATCATCCTATGGTGGCACATAGTTTATGGGACATGGGTAATCACCACTTGTCCACTCGGTGCTAAGCATAATTCCCACGGATTAGACATAATTCAATTATCATAAGTAGACATGGGTAGTCGCCTCTTGTCTACAATAGGGAACATGGGTGATCGCCTCTTGTACCTTCATTTGAATAGCTCATTAATCATCAATTCAAGGTTAGTTGAGCAATCCTTTCAACAAGTTATTAATTATTACATATGAGAAAACCTTTCACATTCATGGGTTGAGTAATATATGAGAATTCCTTTCACAACTCAACAACAACATCAACATATCATAAACTTTGGTACTTCAATCTCAAAGCACCCTTAATTCATCATTAACTTTATATGAGACATCCTAATTTCATAAACTTTATCTTTGCATAGTTCATCATGCTCATAACTTGAAAATAATAGGGTTCACATTGATTCATGAGAATTCTTCTTAAATCATGCAATTCAATGCAAACCCATGCTTAGAAAACCATAAACAAGGCAATTTGACCATAATTGAAGGAACCCACATAATAGAAGAAAATCACACTTTTGATTCGAACATGCTTACTTCCATAAAATCATCCTTAGTTCATTCCTAACCTCATCATGAAGTACTTAACTTAGAAATCATAATTCATGCTTGGATTCATGGAGATTTCATAAAATTCATCACTTCATAATTCAACCCACCAATCAAAGTATAGATTTCGAAATTAGGGGAATTAGCATGGGTTCATGGGGATTCATCTAAATTCAATTCAATTTATTCTTCAAAGTTCATAAAACAATCAATTGAATTAATATTACAAAGAACCCATAGATTGGAAGAAAACCCTAAACTCAATTGGGAATTTCTAACTTGAAAATTGGAGATTTTAGGGATTCCATAGAGGAAAGGACTCCATGGATGAACACTATAATACGTTAGGGTCTCAATTCCTTAAGCAATTTGATGAAGAAATCTTGATTTCTTGAACCCTAGCTTGCCCTCTTCTTCTTCTTCTTCTATCTTCTAGAGAGAGAAATATTCGAGAGAGGAGGGTTTGGGGAATTTTGTAAAGTTGTTTGAAAGGGTATATTTTAGGATTGAATAGACTTATATAGTGTTAGGTAATGAGAGGAACCGACTTAAGTTAGTAAATAAGTCATTGGGTGAAAAGACCAAAAGACCCCTTTAAAATAACTGTCGGGCCCCTACCTACGGTCCGTAGGTCAGACCTACGACCCGTCCCATCCTTCCTTAGGTAGATTCAAAGACTGTCAATTTGGACCCTACAACGATGGGTCCAATGTACGGCTATTGGGTCAATTGACGGACCGTACATAGCAACCGTAGGTCAGAACTTATGGCTTAAGAATTTGACTAAGTCTAGAGGAGACCTACGAGACCATCTATGACTCATTGAAAGATCGACGGGCCGTCCTGGCAGACCATCGTTAAGGTTCCAAAACTTGACGTCTTACAGATTTTTAGAGGGCCAATTACGGTTCCCACCTACGGTCCGCTAGTCTATCTACGGTTCGTAGGTGGCCTCCGTCACTGGCACCAGAATCCAGAAAAATAAAAAATTTCCACCCTTTTGAATCTGGGGTATTACATTATCTCCCCCTTGGGATCATTCGTCCTCAAATGAAAATCAAGACATCATAAAGAGGGTAAGAAACAAGAGCTAACAACCCAACCTAGAATGCAATCACATAAATGCACATATCCGAGGAGGAAACATCAACTCCAAGCTAAAGCATGTTCAGCACATCGTTTCATGAAGACTTTTATGCAACTCATACTCAATGCACATAGTCACTGATAAATCAATCAAGCTAGCTCATTTTCACAACATTGGACTCTTCATGAACATGCATAATCAAGGAATCATGGAAATAACTAAGACACATGAAACCAAAAGAATGAACCATGAGGAACTAGGTACCTCAAGCTAGAGTAGGATCTGAGGGAAAGAGATGAGGATATCGGGACATCATATCTGCCTCGGCCTCCCAAGTAGCACCCTCAACTAATTGATTCCTCCAAAGAACTTTCACAGAAGCAACCTTTTTATATCTTAACTTTTGGACTTGCCGGTCTAAAATCTCAACCGGGACTTCTTCATAGGAAAGACTATCCTTTATGCCAAGATCCTCCAATGGCACTATAGACGTCGTATCGCCAACACATTTCTTCAACAATGAGACATAGAACCGGATGCACCGATGCAAAATCATTAGCCAAATCAAGTTCATAAGTAACCTTACCAACACGTCTCCAAATTTGATATGGGTCTACATAATGGGGACTAAGCCTCCCTTTCTTCCCGAATCTCATTAAACCCTTTATGGGTGAAATTTTCAAGTAAACCCAATCATCAACATCAAATTCTAAATCTCTCTTTCTAACATCGGCATAGGACTTTTATCGACTTTGAGCCATTTTCAACCTCTCTCTAATAAGTCGAACTTTCTCCATAGCCTCATGCACCAATTCGGGACCTACCAAAGCGACTTCACCAACTTCGAACAAACCTATATGAGATCTACACCTCCTTCCATAGAGAGCCTCAAACTGAGTCATGCCAATACTAGAATGGTAGCTATTGTTATATGCAAACTCAATCAAAGGCAAATGATCATCCCAATTACCCTTGAAATCAATTACACAAGCTCTCAACATATCTTCCAAAGTTTGGATAGTACGCTCTGCTTGCCCATCGGTTTGAGGATGAAAGGTTGTACTAAGCTTAACACGAATACCAAGGCCCCTTTTGGAAAGATTTCCAAAATTGAGAAGTGAATTGGGCACCACGATCGGAGATAGTGGATAAAGGCACTTCATGCAGCCTAACCATTTCTCTCAAGTACAACTTGGCATAATCCTCCGCCGAATAAGAAACCTTGACGGGAATGAAATGGGCTGATTTCGTTATTCGATCCACAATAATCCAAATCGAATCATATTGTCGTCGGGTGCATGGCAAACCAACAATAAAATCCATATTCACATCTTCCCACTTCCAAGTAGGAATAATAATATCTTGGGTCAAACCTCCCGGCTTTTGGTGCTCGACTTTCACTTGTTGACAATTAGGACATTTCGCCACAAACTACGCAATATCCTTCTTCATCCCATTCCACCAATAGACCTCCCGCAAATCACGGTACATCTTGGTAGCTCCCGGGTGAATGAAATATCAGAAACTATGGGCTTTCGATAAAATTTGTCCTCTTAAGTCATCTACATCGGGAACACACAAATAACCTTGATATCAAAGCACACTATCTCCCCCTTGAGAGAAAGCCTCAATGGACTTTTTGAGCACTGCCTCCTTCAACTCGACCAAATTAGGATCAGGATCTTGTTTAACCTTCACATCATGCACAAAGGACGATTTGGAACCATTATGGACCATAACACAACCTTTAGTGGAATCAACCAACCGAACACCCAATCAGGCCAACCTATGAACATCGCGAACCAACTCTTTCTTACCATCCTCAACATGAGCAACACTACCCATAGATAACCGACTAAGAGCATCTGCCACCACATTAGCCTTGTCGGGGGTGATAAAGGACACTCATGTCATAGTCTTTTAACAACTCAAGCCACCTCCTTTGGCAAAGATTTAGATCATTTTGCTTAAACACATATTGCAAACTCTTATGGTCGGTGAAGACTTCAACATGTACACCATACAAATAATGCCTCCAAATCTTTATAGCAAACACAACAACTGCTAATTCTAAATCATGAGTAGGATAGTTCTTTTCATGTACCTTGAGTTGCCTTGAAGCATAAGCAATGACTTTTCCATTTTGCATAAGAACACATCCTAGCCCAATTCTCGAGGCATCACAATAAATGACAAACCCATCGGACCCTTCCAGAAAAGTCAATATCGGAGCCGAAGTAAGTCTATCTTTCAATTCTTGAAAACTCTTCTCACATGCTTCGAACCAAGTGAACTTAACCTTCTTTTGAGTCAAAGCCGTCAATGGGGAAGCAATCGAAGAAAACCCTTCAACAAACCTCATATAATAACCGGCCAAACCCATTAAACTACGAATATCCGAAGGTGATAGAGGTCTAGGCCAATTTCTAACCTCATTCGTCTTCTTATGATCTACCTCAATACCCTCACAGGAGATAATGTGTCCAACAAATGCCATAGACCTTAGCCAAAACTCACATTTACTAAACTTTGCAAAGAGTTGTTGGTCCTTGAGGACTTGCAATACAATCCTCAAATGATCGGCATGCTCACCTTTACTCCTTGAGTAAATCAAAATATCATCAATAAACACAATCACAAACATGTCAAGATATTGTCTAAACACCCTATTCATCAAGTCCATAAACACACCCGGAGCTTTTGTCAACCCAAACGACATCACTAGGAATTCATAATGGCCATATCTAGTCCGAAAAGCCATTTTCGAAATATCATCTTCCTTCACTCTCAATTGGTGATAACCCGAATGAAGGTCAATCTTGGAGAAGTAAATAAGTCATCTATTCTTGGAAGAGGATACTTATTCTTAATGGTAAACTTGTTCAGTTGGCGGTAGTCAATGTACATACGAAGTGAACCATCTTTCTTCCTTAAAAACAAGACCGGAGCACTCCATGGAGAAATACTTGGGCGGATGAAACCCTTATCCAACAAGTCTTTCAATTGCTCCTTTAGTTCCTTAAGTTCCGCCGGAGTCATTCTATAAGGAGGAATAGAGATAGGTTGCATATCCGGGAGAAGGTCAATACCGAAGTCTATTTCCCTTGTGGGAGGAATACCAGGTAAATCATCGGAAAACACTTTCGGAAACTCATTAACAACGGGGACCGACTCAAAAGTAGGGGTTTCAGAATCCACATCCCTCACCCTAACAAGATGGTATATGTAACCCTTAGAAATCATCTTCCTAGCTTTAAGACAACAAACAAATTGACCTTTAAACATAGAATTTCCCCCCTTCCACTCTAGGATAGGCTCATTTGGAAATTGAAACGTGACCATTCGGGTCCTATAATCAATAGAAGCATAACAAGAATGCAACAAATCCATCCCAAGAATAACATCAAAATCTAACATATCAAACTCTACAAGATCAACATGAGTGACTCTATGGGATAAGGAGATGGGATAATTTCTATAGGCCCTCTTAGCCATAATAGATTCACCAATCAGAGTAGAGACATGAAAAGGATCTAGCAACACATCCGGAACAACATCAAACCTCATAGCCACATATGGCGTCACAAAAGACAAGGTAGCACCGGGATCAAGTAAGGCATAATCATCAAAATGAAAGACTTTCAACATACCGGTAACCACATCAAGAGAACCCTCTTGCTCATGGCGAGCTTGAAGTGTATAAAACCAATTTTGCTTTTGATTTCCACTAGAACTCGATGGATTTTCAGGTTGAGTTCGTCGATGGTTATCCCCTTCATTTTTAGCCACTAAGGGACAATCCCTTATCTTGTGATCCATCTTGCCACAACCAAAGCATGCATTATAACCAACTAGACATTTACCCCATGCTTCTTCCCACACTTAACACAAGTAGTCGATGAAAAACCACCACCATTTCCTCCTTGAGGCTTAGGGTTGGACACCCTATCCTTGTTGTATTTAGGAGGAGGATTGGAGGAACCTTGACCGGAGAACCTTTGTCGAAATCTAGAACGACCATGTCCATCAGACCTTGAATGTGAGAAATTACCATCACTAGTCTTAGCCCTCTTTGCCTCTCTAAACCTTTCCTTAAGCTTTTCCTCTTCTATTTGTTGAGCATACACCATGAGGCGAGAAATATCCATGTCATTGACAAGCATAGCGGTGCGGCACTCTTTAACTACCATCTTAGACACTCCCGAAATAAACTTACTCATTCTTACCCTAGGATCAACAACCATGGAAGGAGCATATCGTGGCAATTGTGTGAACTTCAAAGCTTACTCTTTAACACTCATGCTTCCTTGACGAAGGTTGATAAACTAAAGCACCCTTGCCTCCCTCATCTCAAGGGGAAAGAATGTATCAAGAGAAGCAACCTTGAATTTCTCCCAATCAAGAGGACCCGCACCATCCGCCCTCTCACTCTTCCATTGGTTGAACAGAACTTGAGCAACACCCTTAAGTTGATAGGCGGTCAACTCCAGCGTCACACCCATGATCATCAACACCTTGTACACTTCATCGATGAACTATTGTGGATCTTCCTCCACCTTAGAACCATGAAATTCCAGACGGTTCATTCTTGTGAAATCGCTCACCCTTGATGCCGTCGTACCCACATTTGGGTTCACGGGAGCCATAACCTCTCTATTGGCTTGAGCCGTCATGGCTTGTGCCAATACTTGAAAAGCAGCCCTAAACTCCGCATTAGACACTTGTTCGGCCAAAGGGTCGGCCGGAACTTGTGGAGATTTGAGGAGGAGCTTGTTGATCCATATTCTCTCCCGCATTTCTTCTAGCATAACCTCTTCGGGTAGCCATATCCTGAAACGCATAGGATAGGGATTAGGAGAGAGACATATAGAGTTAGATTCTATGGCACAACTTAAGAGTAATGAAAGAAGTGAAGTTTCTTAAACGTCTTATAGCCTCTCATTTATAAGTGTGGCGCGCTTCACACTCATGAACAAGACTCTACTCGACGCGGCTTATGAGATATCCTAGGATCTTTCTAAAACCTTGTGCTCTCAATACCAAGTTTGTCACGACCCAAGATACCCCCTAGACGTGACATGGCGTACAAGACCCCGAAAGGCCTCATACAAGCCACTTAGCATACATACATACAAGATCATAGAGATTAAGATTTCAAAAAACAACGCCATAACAAAGTTTTTAAGAAAAATAACGGAAGTCTACATCTCATGTCTCAAAGCCAATCTAATCATAAGAGAAAAAAAATAAGGTTTGGGATGTAACCCAATACAATGCAAAAATGAACGAAACATGAAAGTAAGAACAACTAGGCTACGTCCTCGAATTGATGAGGACTCACTAAGTCTTGACACTTTTTCTACTAAGCTCTAACCACGAGTGGATGGAGAATCGCCATGCCTATATTAACAAGTCAATGTAGGCAAGAGTATGTGTTAGTACAATCAAGTACCAAGTATGATAACAATACACGAAATCATTTAAAATATGCTAAAACGGGACATTTTCATGACATGCAATGACCAAGCTAAACATGATAAGGTATAGAAAGCATAAAGCATAAACCAAGGTCCAAGCAAGCTAAGCATCTTTACTTTACTTGAGAAACATCATAACAACACTTTTAGTTCATTGTTTGTGGGAAGTAGCCTTAAACAATATATATGACCATGTGAGCTATCAACATGGAATCCGGTGTATAACCCCACACCGATAGGGACATCCTACTTTCCAAGGTAGGACCCTTAACTTAACATATAGCTTATGTGGATCCACTAGCTAGTGCTATCATAGACCATCATCCTATGGTGGCACATAGTTTATGCGACATTGGTAATCGCCACTTGTCCACTCGGTACTAAGCATAATTCCCACGGATTAGACATAATTCAATTATCATAAGTAGACATGGGTAGTCGCCTCTTGTCTACAATAGGGAACATGGTTGATCGCCTCTTGTCCCTTCATTTGAATAGCTCCTTAATCATCAACTCAAGGTTAGTTGAGCAATCCTTTCAACAAGTTATGAATTATTACATGTGAGAAAACCTTTCACATTCATGGGTTGAGTAATATATGAGAATTCCTTTCACAACTCAACAACAACATCAACATATCATAAACTTTGGTACTTCAATCTCAAAGCACCCTTAATTCATCATTAACTTTATATGAGACATGCATAATTTCATAAACTTCATCTTTACATAGTTCATCATGCTCATAACTTGAAAACCATAGGGTTCACATAGATTCATGAGAATTCTTCTTAAATCATGCAATTCAATGCAAACTCATGCTTAGAAAACCATAAACAAGGCAATTTGACCATAATTGAAGGAATCCACATAATAGAGGAAAATCACACTTTTGATTTGAACATGCTTACTTCCATAAAATCATCTTTAGTTCATTCATAACCTCATCATGAAGTCCTTAACTTAGAAATCATAATTCATACTTGGATTCATGGAGATTTCATTAAATTTATCACTTCATAGTTCAACCCACCAATCAAAGTATAGATTTCGAAATTGGGGGAATTAGCATGGGTTCATGGAGATTCATCTAAATTCATGAAATTCAATTCAATTTATACTTCAAAGTTCATAAAACAATCAATTGAATCAATATTATAAAGAACCCATAGCTTGGAAGAAAACCCTAAACTCAATTGGGAATTTCTAACTTGAAAATTGGAGATTTTAGGGATTCCATGGAGGAAAGGACTCCATGGATGAACACTATCATACCTTAGGGTCTCAATTCCTTAAGCAATTTGATGAAGAAAACTTGATTTCTTGAACCCTAGCTTGCCCTCTTCTTCTTCTTCTTCTTCTTCTTCTATCTTCTAGAGAGAGAAATATTCGAGAGAGAAGGGTTTGGGGAATTTTGTAAAGTGGTTGGAAAGGGTAGATTTTAGGATTGAATAGACTTATATAGTGTTAGGGAATGAGGGGAACCGACTTGAGTTAGTAAATAAGTCATTGGGTAAAAAGACCAAAAGACCCCTTTAAAATAATTGTCGGGCCCCTACCTACGGTCCGTAGGTCAGACCTACGACCTGTCCTGTCCTTCCGTAGGTAGATTCAGAAACTTTCAATTTGGACCCTGCAACGATGGGTCCAATGTACGGCTCATGGGTCAATCGACGGACCGTACACAACAATCATAGATCAGAACTTATTGCTTAAGAATTTGACTAAGTCTGGAGGGGACCTATGAGACCCATCTAGGACTCATTGAAAGATCGACGGGCCGTCCTGGCAAACCGTCGTTAAGGTTCTGAAACTTGACATCTTACAGATTTTCAGTGGGCCAACTACGGTTCCCACATACGGTCCCGTCAATCTATCTACAGTTCGTAGGTGGCCTCCGTCACTGGCACAAGAATCCGAAAATCAAAAAAATTCCACTTTTTTGAATCCGGGGTATTACAACGTACTTGTTTGGAAGATCAAAAATATTCACAAGAAAACCATTTATATTGAAGATTCATAAAATAACCATAGGCTCATTTGAAGCAACAAACAATGGTGAAGTTGATTGGATAATTAATAAAATTGGTGAACCGGGAGCTGAAATGGGGAAAAAGGCTATTGCTCATGATAATGTAACTACTGGTCATGTTGAGAATTCTTGATAGCAACTAATCCTTGGAAACAATGCAGATGTGGTCCATATGTCGCTAGCTGATTTGCAATAATAACTAGGTGATAATATTGCTTGTGCATCAAGTAAAATTTTAGAGCACTGTATAGGCGTAATTGAGGTTAAATGAAACTATTAAGGTGCTCGAGATTCTTCATGGACACGAAAATATTTCTGTTTCAAAGGAAGATGAGAAACCTATTGTTTTTCAAAGCTGAAAATTTCAGCAGCAACAAGAATATCGATAAAAATAGTGGAAACAGTGGTGTTACAACTAGTTCGACTGGGAAAAAAATTGATAAAAATAGCAGGAATTGGACTATGGTGACACATAAAAAACATAGTTGGCCATCGAATCGGTTCTCTAATCCGTTCTCAGTTGCAACACTCTGTGGAAATTCTTGGCGATCAACCTTTGGTTCCGAAGGAAATTATTTCCTCTTATTCGTTTGATTTTCTCTCTCACAAATTTTATCAATTTGAAGTTCCTGCTAATGTAAAGGAAGTGCAGACTATTGAGATGCAATTAGCTATTGTTCAGGATGATCCGAGTAGTGCTCAAAATATTTCTTTAACACCCGTAGTTGCAAAGCTAAGTAAACAATCTGGTGTATTAATTCTTGATCTTTTAATGAGGAAGTGGAATTTATACTCCTTTCATGAATAACTTTGTATGAAGGTATTCATATGGTTGCAGGGGACTGTGGATTCTACTAATTCATTTGATCTTTTAAATAGGGACAGTTGGTCTTAATAAATCTTTTGAGGAGGTCCTATTTCAAACATTGAAGTATCTTCTAGCGAATATGTGAATGATATATCGTATGGAAATAATGAGATGGTGCAATACAACAACTCATGGAGATCGAATTGTCGAAAAATATGATAAATAAGGAGAAACAGCTCGACGAAGAGGTGCAACAAGCTTCAGGTGCAACAATTCAGTTATCAGTAAAAATGCACAAGACGAGGAGGATGCTATATTGGATGAATGTTTCAAAAATGCAGTGCCAATAAGAAAAAGTGATCACTAAGCTCTCTGAAAAATTATTTGAATGGTTATTATATATATTATTGACATAGAAATAACATTTTATACAAATAAAATTGTGCCAATAAGAAAAAATGACCACTATGCTCTCTGACAAAAGTGATCCATTGCCATGAACTTATTCACCTCCCGTCAGTTCTCTATCATAAATTTCTTCTTTTTCTTGGTTCGTTGTCTTGGAAATTATTTATAAACAATGGCATGAAATCAATATAGTTATCAAAAAGAAGAAAGAAGACAGATAGATAGGAGTTTTTTAAGAAGAGTAGCAGTTCTTTTTTTTCCGTGAGTAAGGATTAGGTGTTTTCTACTGATAAAGTTAGTTTTTTTTTAATTCAAATTTTTAATTATTAATTATTTAGAAATTCAACCTACACATTAACTGCCGATGAAATAAATCAAAAAATTTCTTACCTAAATATTAACTACCCCACGGCCCAACCTAGAGAGTACACATACTTTCTATTCCACATTTCCTTATCATATAAATTTTAAACTCTGCATAATTGACTGGTGATTATTTTTTTTGGTAATTAAACTGATTGTATTAACCACCAAAGTGAAATCGTTATAGCGCAACAAGCTTAACATTCAGCTTGTTAGTTCTAAGAGAATCAACACCTTGAGCCTACAGAATTTAGAATGTAAAACTATGCATCACATCTCTAATCCTAGAAGGTGCTCTAACGCATGCTAAATATGCAGAATCTTTAGCAGTGCTTTCTCAACTTCTACTTTTCTTCTAAAAAGTTCTCTAATTCCTTTCAATCCAAATGTTATAGGTAAGTTCTAAGTAGATTAGTCTGAATATATGGGCCCTTCAAGAGTTACCCTTGGCTCTCTGTATCATCCAAACAACGTGTTGCTCCCACATAGTAGTAACAGGGCATTGTATGCATCCATCTAGCAATTTTCTCTCATACTTTTTTTGTGTAATCACACTCTACAAAGAGATGCTCTCCGATTTCTGCATATTTCTGGCAGAGGGTGCGGGTTGGATTAACATCCATTCCCAGTGGATAAGTCTGTCCTTAGTTAGAATTTTACCATGCATAAGCAGCCAAGTGGTGAATGTTGCTTTTGGTCTGGCTTCATTCCTGAACATGATGCATTTCCATTCTACCTTTAGTCTATTCTGCATATTATGGTAGTATATCTGTCTGATCATACTTTTCTCATTCTTTAGTTCCTGTAGTTGACACAAGAGGGATATAACCTGGAAAATTTCCTTACGAACCAACTAGCTTGCTGGGGCACAGGAGCGCACTCTACTGGTTGTCCCTTGATATAGTATGTGTGAATCCATTTGATCTGGAGTTTATCGTGTTTGTGGACTATGTCTCAAAAAGATTTAGCCAAAGCAGCTTTGTTCCATAGAGTTATGTTTGTGAGATTCAGTCCACCAATGCATTTAGGCGAGCACACAGATTCCCAAGCCACCAAAGCCTTCTTAGTGATGGTGCCGCTAAAGACTAGAGGTAGCTCCTACAGTAAGCATCAATAAGATAAATTATTTTACTAGGAATGCTGAATAGTTGAGCCCAATTGGCTTGGATGATAAAGATAATCGATTACACTAATTGAGCTCTCCCTACATAGGATACTTTCTTGGTAGTCCAAGAAGAAATTTTGGTTGTAATCTTTTCCTTTAGGAACTTCCATTGGAATAATACACAAATTCTGACTGGTGATTTTTTTAATATGTAATAATTTGATTTTTTATTCTGACTGGTGATTTTTTTAATATTTAATAATTTGATTTTTTGTAAAACTGAAATTTCGAGAATAAGTGACTGCATAACTATGTGTATTTTTTTAAAATCACAATTTTATTTTATTAAAATAGAAAATTTTATTGTATTAAAATAGAAAATTTTATTGTATTAAAATAGAAAATTTTATTGTATTAAAATAGAAAATTCGTGAATAATTTTTTTAATATTTAATAATTTTATTGAATTAAAACAAAACACCATTTCATAAATTAAGAAAAAAGTATATATCAATAACACCATTTCGTAAAATAAATAAAATAAGCGTATCCAATTGAAGTCTGCTATTTCAAGGTTTTTCAAGGACAAAAATAAAAAATTAAAAGAACATTGAAAAATTATGCAAAAACTTGCCTTTCAGTGCTTTATAGGAATGTTGTATACTGACAATATTTGTCTATTATTGATAATCACTTTTTTCACTGAGATAACTAAAAAATGATTGAGTTACATTTATTTATTTATTAAGAATATGGCTGAGTTTCGGGGGAGTGGGGACGTTAGGTAATTGGGTGAGAAATTTAAGGGATGAATTAAGTTAGTTGATATTATTATTTTGGATTTTATCTGTATTGATTTATTTCCCCCACTTATTTTGAACTGTCCGGTTTTTTTTCTTTTTTTTGTTAAATGACATTTTAATTTAAATAGTTAATTTTAAATTATTTTTTTGGAGCAATTATAAATTTCTTTTGACATTTTAAATATATTTTCTGTTTAAATAGTTAATTTTAAAATCTATTAATTTGTTTTCCTTTTTTCGAAGCAGTAATGATTTTCTTTTTTTTCTTTTATATATTTTTAAAAAACTATTGCCTTTATTTTTAAAGATATTTTCTTAGAATTGTCAAGTGTTTTTTTTTTTTTGAAGGCTGCCACTGTTACCTCATGTATTCATCAGATTAGCAAATCAGAAATAAGAAAAGATGAAAAGAAAAAGAAAAGAACTATCCGAATCCACAGAACCCACTATGTGTCCTTAGGAAATTAAATCTCCTCAAATATCCGAGGTTGTAGATTAATCCTCCCAAGATAAAACGGATTAACCATTAAAGAAGTACGGTACCTTAAACTTCGATAATTTCAATGAACTCAAAAAAGACAGCAACGAATCACACATAGACTCTATTTTGTTTTGTAAGAAAATATATGCAAAAGAAGGAAAAATTTCATTCTGAAAAATGAGAGAAAGCCTCTTTATTTATAGCCAACAAAAGGTAGTATGAAAAGGTGTTAATTGTGCCTTATCAGAAAAGTCACAACTCTTTGGAAAAGGGACAACCTTTCAAACGGTCACAACCCTTTAGAAAAGACACAACCTTTCGTAAAGGTCACAAGCCTTCAATAAAGTCCCAACCCTTCAGGAGAGTCACAACTCTTCATTTCCTATTCACACCGTTGAAACCCAACAATCCCCCACATGAATAGGGAGTGGCTATTGTTAAAACATATGCATGAAAAAACCGTGTGATTCGTAAGTAAGGATTGATTGCATCTGGATAAGTGGGTTTCTCTTTGAACTTTCCATAGTGAACATATATCGGATATACTCGGTCAATCGGTAGATTTGATATCTTTGAACCGTCGAGCTTTGGTGTATACCTAGACAACATAAGTCACACAATCAAACCTTGAACTGATTTTGGTTCTCATTGTTTTTGTTTCAGCCATGAACACATCTTGGTTTATAAGTGCTTATTGAACTGGCCTTACCGGATTCTCCTTGAAGCGGCTTACACTTCACACTTACATAGGTGATTTCTAAATGTGCTATCCCGTAGATACACCATTTGATATACCCTGTGTCAAACTTAGAAACCATTAAAAAGTCCTAATGCCTTTATCCTGGTTACTGAACATTGTCTCATCATGAGAATGGACCATAAAATAATCTTGGACAATGTTGAACCGTCATTAATGACTTTGTTTGAACTCCTTGAACCTAGATCTTGGGATCTCCAGTGTTCTAGGTAGAGTTACCGCCCCAATAACTTGTCCTCGGCCATAGTCCCATTCCCTTTGATAATCTATCAACTCCCTCTCTAGTTAGGCCTTTTGTAAGTGGATCCGACACATTATCCTTTGACATTACATAGTCAATTGTGATAATTTCACTAGAGAGTAGTCCTCTAACGATATTATGTCTACGTCATATATGACGAGACTTTCGTTATACATCATGCTCTATGCCCAATTTATTGCAAATTAACTCTCCCAGTGTATGCATACTGGAGCTAAAGGTTTGGGCTAAAAATCTTTCAAGAAATTTTGGAGTCATTCAATTTCGTCACCAGCCTTATCTAGAGTGATAAAATCAGATTTCATAGTAGAGCGAACGATACATGCATGTTTGGAAGTTTTCCAAGAGACTGCTCCTCCACCAAGAGTAAATACATATCCACTCGTGGATTTTACTTCATTTGACCTGGTGATTCAATTTGCATCACTATATTCTTCCAATACTGTTGAATATTAGTTATAATGCAAATCATAGTTTTTTAAGTACGTTTTAAATACTTTAAAACTCTTTTCATTGTCATCCAATAAGTTTGATTGAGATTACTCGTGAACCGACTCAGTTTACTAATAACACATGATATATCTGATCGCGTACACTTCATGATATATATCATATTTCTCAATACTCTAGCATAATTCAATTGTGAGTCACTTTCTCTTTCATTCTTTTTGAAGTACAAAGTTCACATTTATTGGAGTCTTGACAATATTGAAATTCATATACTTGAAGTTATCAAGTACCTTTTCAATCACATCAGCAACTTCAATGTCTTTCATATCAAAGTTACTTTCTAGCATATGCTTAGTAGCATTTATGTCAGAAATGTCTCTTTTGATGATCAACATGTTATCAACATAAAAACAAACAATGACCTTGTGATTTGGAGTGTCTTTAATGTGAAACCATTTATCACATTCATTAATCTTGAATCCATTTGCCAACATGGTTTGGTCAAATTTCTCATGTCATTGTTTGGGTGCTTTTTTTTAGTCCATAAAGTGACTTAACAAGTTTACACACTTTCTTCTTTTTACCAGGAACCACAAAGCCCTCGGGTTGTTCCATGTAAATTTCTTCCTCCAATTCTCCATTTCATAAAGTTGTTTTAACATCCATTTGACGAATTTGAAGGCCATATATCACACTAGTTCTATTAGCATCTGAATTGATGTATCCTAGTTAGTGGCTATTATGTGTCAAAATAATCAATGCCTTCTTATTGTCTAAAGCCTATGACAACAAGCCTTGCTTTGTACTTGTCAATAGTTTCATCAACTTTCTTTTCCTTTTGCAGATCCACTTTGAACCCAACGATCTATTTTCTGGACGAAGATCAACCAACTCCCAAGTATGATTGCTCAAGATTAGGACTCATTTTCAAGAAGAAATGTTACAAAATCAAACCCAAAGGAAGTACATGTCCTTTGACATTTACTACACCTATGAATCTCTCTATTAAGTACATTCTCCTTTGGTTCTTTTCAAGGTCGTTTAGACCCTTCACTTGACTATCCGACGGTTCGGACTTATGAACCATAAATCAACATGCTTTACTATTTGTAGCATATTCAATGAACATACAATCCACAGTCTTAGGTCCTATTTTGATCCTTTTGGGAATAGGAACTTGAACTTTTCATGGACACCCCCACATTATGAAATATTTCAAGTTGGATTTCCCTCATTTCCATTTCTCATATGGAATAGACTGTATTGGAAATTATTAGATCACTATCTTTCAAGAGTTATTGCTTGTATATACTTTAAGAGGCGACAAACAATTCTCTATCAGGATACAACAAAGCCTGAACAAACAAAACTTTTTGTTGTTCCCTTTCTTAACAAACAAAACTTTTTGTTTCTCTCTTTCTGAACAGACAAACTTTTTGTTGTTCTCTTTTGCTATAATGATAGCTTCCCCCCACAAAATTTGTGGTAAACCTGAACTTATAAGTAGGACATTTAACATTTCCTTCAAAGTTTGATTTTTTTCCTATCAGCAATTTCATTAGATTAAGGTGAGTATGTGCAATAATTTGATGGATGATTCCATTTTCCAAATATATTTCTGCAAAAGAAGATTCATATTCTCCACACCTACCACTTCTAATCATGACAACCTTTTTATCCAACTGATTTTCAAATTCAGTTTAATATTGCCTAGATGTTTCTATTGCTTCATCCTTACCATTCAGCAAATAAACATAACACTACCTAGTGTAATTGTCAGTAAAAGTAATAAAATACTTTTTCCCCCACCACGAGATGGTGTTGACTTCATATCACAAATGTCAGCGTGAATCAATACTAAGGAACTAATACTCCTTTCAACAAATTAATAAGAATGCTTAGCTACTTAGATTCAACACAAACTTGACATTTTTATTTATTGCACTCAAAGTTAGGCAAACCTTCTAAGTTGATTAGTTTTCGCAAGGTTTTGTAATTGACATGTCTCAAGCGTTCATATCATAAACAGTTTGACTCAAGCAAGTAAGAACAAGCAGAAATATTGAGTTTGAAAAGACCTTCCATGAGGTAACTTTTTCCCACAAATATTTTGTTCTTTACTTTTTATAACTTTGTCACATACAAACATTGTTTAGAGTCAGCACCTTGCCAGATGTTCTTTCCAGAAGAACCTTTTCATAACTTCAAATTGGTTATTGCATAGTTACCCATGAACATAGTCTCATTAGGTCCAAAAAGAGCATACGACTTAAATGCTTCTTTTACAACACAAACATGACAGTTCACCTTTCACTAATTTTCATATTTTTCCATCAAAGAACACAATTCTTTTGAGCAAATATATACATAATTTGGTGGTTTTATACTAGTCATATCATAAACTAGTAAAGAGAGACTCGATGACCACAATATCAAATATACTCCAAGAAGTTTGTGGGTCTAACATAATACAAGAATATCATTGAATTTCATTTCTAGTGCTTTCAAATTAAATCAAACAATAAGTCTAATTTTATCTTTATCACAAGCAAAGAACCCCCCAAATTTTAAATATGATCTCAAAAATATTTTTCCAGAATTTGAAATTATTTTTCACATACGCTTTCAAATTGTATACCATCAAAATACACGTTGGCGAAGCCTCTTTTGGAGATTTAATCCATAGAAACACTCATTGCAGGCACAAAATCCATTAATTTTATGTCACTAGTGTTTTTTTTCCTCTTCTATCACAATTAGACAAACCACTCAGTATCTAGAATACTAACAATAAAGATTCGATCTTTATCCTTCTTGTTTCTAGTTTAATGATGAAGTTTTATATTCTTCAAATCGTTTAGCCTTAACAAAGTGTTTGATAAATTAGTGAAGTTTCTATATTCCTCAAACCAAATGCACAGTCTTGATTTATTCGGTGAAGTTCTTATATTCTTCATACCAAAGGAGTAAATAATCAGAAGATTTTAGTCTCCAAAAATCAGACACAATCTAATTTCACATGGAGTAGAAAACTACAAAAGTATTTTTTTCCTCCTTCAAACATAATACATATTTATAATAATAAAGATATATTGTGAGATCATCACATAATAAATATTTATCCTAACATTTATGAAATAAATCTCATAACTTATAAAGGATAGAAAAAGAAATAATCAAGGGAAAATAAAGATAAAACCTGATTTTTACTCCCATCGAATCATATTCTATCTGTCAGCAAGGATTCCATGCAAGTTACCTTTCTTGCTAATTTTTTCGTTTCCCAGTTTCCATCATATTCCAATTTTCCTCATAAAGCATTGAATTCAATGAGAAACTAAACTCATGTTCAAATATTGTTATGAGACAACATCTGTTCATTTACTTCTTCTCATAGTTATATAAACTCAAAAATACAGAAAAAATAATTACAGTGCACATCTTGGCCTTTATGCACAAAATAACTTTTCTCATTAAAAAGAAAACTGAAGGAGTGCAATGCTTGAATGCACTTGGGAACAAAATTAAAATAACCTTACCCATCCAAGGAAAACTTACTACAAAAAATATACTCAAACATATTAAAGTAGTACTAGTTCATCCCAAATCTCTTTTATCATATGATAAAATAATTCTTTTTCTTCTTTTTTTTTCAACAAAAAGAACACAGAAAATAAAAGTAATTTTCTTACCACAGAAAATACCAACAACAATTAAATCTATTAAGCTTGTTACCTCCTGTATTCATCAGATTAGCAAACCAGAAATAAGAAAAGATTAAAAGAAAAAGAAAAGAATTATTCGAGTCCACAGAACCCACTGTGTGTCCTTAAGAAATTTAATCCCCTGAATTACCCGATGTTGTAGATTAATTCCTCCCAAGATAAAACGGATTAACCATTAAAGAAGTAGCGGTACCTCAAACTTCGATAATTTCAATGAACTCAAAAAAGACAGCAACGAATCACACATAGACTCTATTTTGTTTTGTAAGAAAATAAATGCAAAAGAAGGAAAAATTTCATTCTGAAAAATGAGAGAAAGCCTCTCTATTTATAACCAACAAAGGATAGTATGAAAAGGTGTTAATTGTGCCTTATCGGAAAAGTCACAACTCTTTGGAAAAGGAACAACCTTTCATGAAAGGCACAACCTTTCAAACGGTCACAACCCTTTAGAAAAGACACAACCTTTCATAAAGGTCACAACCCTTTAGAAAAGACACAACCTTTCGTAAAGGTCACAAGCCTTCGATAAAGTCACAACTCTTCATTTCCTATTCACACCTTTGAAACCGAACAGCCACTTGCCTTCTTTTTATGCTTTTTCCCTTACTTTAATATAGATATAGACTAGTTATGTACTCGTGGGTTGCATGAATATTTTAAAATGTAATAATATTTTAAATTTAAAATAATTAATAAGATTTATTATGCACTTAGTAATATATTTTAAAAATAATGATATAAATAATTAACTTTTTTATTTGAACACATTAAATTAATATTATTAATACACAACTTAATTATATGATATTAATTCTAACTTTTCATATGAAATGATTACTATCATAAGATTAAAAAAAATTGGTACATTGTACATACATTTTATTTTTTAAAAAAAAGAACATGTTTGCTGTTTGAAATTCTTATAAAATTATAATACAAAAAATAAATTAAAATAGAGTGAGTAATAAATACCTCAATATTTAATACAAATAGCAACATATAGTTTAATACATAAAATTAATATATGCATTTTGTAGTTATTATTGAATTTAATTAAATATAAATAGTGAAGCAAGTCTTTTATTTTATAATTTATTAAATAGATGGGATGTGCTTGTGAGCCATGTATACTTGTGTGCTTGTGAGCCATGTATACTTGTGCAGACGTGAAAAAAGAGGACGTGCACAACAAAGGATCATGGACAGTTTATTTTAGAATTTTAAATTTTAAAATTCAAAATTATAATGTAATCAACTTTGTCTCAATAATAATAATAATAATAATAATAGCAATAACAAATAAAAAAAACATAACAAAAAATATGGATTTAAAAAGTTAATTTCAAACTTTTCACCTGCACTTGAAACCATCTTCTCAGTCACTTCATAAGAAAGAGTAAATTAATAAATTAAGTAATAAGTCATACATATTTTTTTAAAAATAGATAAATAAATAAAAGACAATGACATAGTACTAAATATCTAAGGGGATAACACATAAAATTAGGGTGTGTTTGGTATGAAGGAAAATGTTTTTTTCTGGAAAACAAGTGGATTTCTGATTTATTTTCTCATGTTTGGTTGGTGAGTATGGCACGATCCGATTTCTCAGGTCATGATGACACCTACTATAACCCACCAGTAGGTAAGCCTAACCCCTAGCCCGAAACCAGAAGCAACGAGTTATCAAGCGGAAGAGGAACCAATGAAGTAACAAACGAATATAAAGAGAAGAAAGAGGAATCAACATAGATATATCCAAGGAACCGTCCTCAAGACCTGGCATCAGTTAGTAATTGAGCATCTAAACAAAACAAGAGTACAAAGCTTTTACAAATACAAAAAGATACAAACAGTCTTCGAAAGCAAGTAAAGACTAGTCCTAGCCCAAAATAGATGGAAATCGGCAACTCCGGACGCCAGGAGCTCACCCAATCTTCGAATGCAAGCTGCTCCTCACCGAGACCAATCACCGGCGATAACCCGTACTATGATATGCACGGTGCAGAAGTGTAGTATGAGTACCAAACAAATGGTACTCGTAGGCATCATAGGCCGACTGAGCAGGAAAGGAAAAAGCAATCTGAAAGGATAGAATCTAGACTAGAGAAGAAGCCCAAGCGGGTATAAAGAAACACACGAGCGCACCGAAAAAATAAAAGAACCGCTAAACTAAACCTAACTGGACACACATAAGTCCAAAAGCTACACTTGTGCTCAAGTAAATAAAACTCGAATGGGAGCCCGACAGGTACACAGAATAGCTAAAACTACAGGAACGAAGGGTAACCCAGAACAACTCCAAACCAGACAACTCTAACCCAGTCAACAAGTCTGACTTCCAAATCGGGCCGCCTAGCCAGCCAAGAACTCCCAGGGGCATCAGCAGCCTAACTAGTAAGAGTGCTCGGGGGCATAAACACTCCACCAAAGGTCCAAATATCCAATCCGCCCAGCCAGCTGGCCATTCCCGGGGGGCACGGGCCCAACCATTAAAGTGTGCGGGGGCATATCAACTCCGAAGAGGATCTCATAGTAACACAAATACCAATCCGCCCAGCCAGCTAGCCACTCCCGGTGGCATCGGGCCCAGTAGAGTGCGCGGGGGCATAACAACTCAAATACCAATCCGCCCAGTCAGCTAGCCACTCCCGGGGGCACCGGCCCAGCCAGTAGAGTGCGCGGGGGCATATCAACTCAAATACCAATTCGCCTAGCTAGCTAGCCACTCCTGGGGGAACCGGCCTAGCCAGTAGAGTGTGCGGAGGCATATCAACTCCGAAGAGGATCTCAAGTCCAACTCATCGTGGATCGACATCCACTGCCAATCAATACCACCACCAACACCAAGCCAGCAACACTCCAACCCCAGAAAACACACCCCCTCCGATAATGCGTCGGAGCCACAGAAATGGGGAGAAGAAACAGAAAGGCTAACAAGCAGCATAACAGCCTAAGCTAAGGCTCATACTATCAGACCCAAGTCTGCTAATCTGGTCTACAAGGACCCAGTCCATTCGAAACGACGTCGGAGACATACCACAGTCACAAGGTGCATGGGTCTAAGGTAACACTAGTCTATCCTAGACTTAGGCCACAACATGCTCCAAAAATCAACAATCAACCAGATAAAACACTAGGCATGCAACAACACACAAGCAGCCTCCTATCAGCATGATACTACCCTCGAAACAATGGAGAATCACCCTAAATCATGGTTTATGAGAAGAAGAGAAGAAATACTAGGTACCCGCCCCCAATTCACACCAATCATCATGAATTCACACATTCATGCTCAATCTAAAAGGAAAGGAAGCCGTAACCTACCTGAAGGCCGATCGCGCACGCTCCAAATCACTCTGCCGGAGTTTTTCTCTTTCGTACAACCTCGAAATGTTGCCATGCTATCAAAAATAGAATCACAGCCTCAACACGGTCGTTTAGACACTAAAATCGCATTAATCGGAGATGGAGCCAAAATTGGGTCTAAAATGGAATTGTGGAACCCGCGCCAAGAATCCTGAAATCGACTCCGTGAAAAGGTTCATTTGAGGTCACTGAACTTTTGTCCCAAAATGTGGTACAATTGGATGCTCGGAAATGAAGAAATCAGCCCATGCAATATTATTCACGAATAAAGCTAGTTAAAATAACAAGGGCAGCAGCTTCAACGCGGAAATTACTTCAAACGGAGAGTACCCAACACTCTCTGAGCACTCCAATACGTAACCACGAACTTCCCGAACAGTCTGGACTTCGAATCACCCAAAACGGAGCTAAAATGAGCAAGATATCACCAAATCAATATAGCCAAAATCTAGAACTCGAAAAGAGCTACAGCAGTCTGGTCTATCGCGATTTTACCTCGATTGACGTACACCCGACAACGTCCGATCACTCTATAGCGAAGCCACCATCAAAACGAAGCTTCTACACTTTGAATCACCTCATTTGGCCAAGAAATGAGAGAGATATGGGGTTTTGAAGTTCCAAAAAGAGCTGTTATTTCTGCTATTCGGGTTGCTGAAGGGCTGTTTCTGGTCGCTAAAAGTCTCATTTGTGGTCGCTAAAGGCTTGCACTAGATATCAGCATTTTTGCTATTTTTCAAAGTCTCCGAACGGATCCTCAAAATTCGTTCGGGACCCCATGAAAATAAACCAGATATGCTACCTCACTAAATTCGACATTCCGGACTTAATGGCGCAGTCGAAATTTCCATACGAGGTCATCTCAACGAAAAATGGGTCCCACACCCATGCGCCATTTTAAGCCAAAATCCACAAGTGAGCTCGGAATGAGTCCGGAAGCCTCGAGAAGCACACGAAAGGTCATTCTAGACCAAACTCGACATTCCGGAGCTAACCGCGCTGACGGAATTTCAATCCGAGCACGTTTACCAAGAATGTTGACCGAAGTCAAACTTAGGCCAAAGCTTAAAGGCTAAAACGCCTAATGGCTCAAACTCGCATCGAAAGCCTCAGGACTCTAGCCGAACATGCCACTTGCCTAAAATGACCATTTCGGAGCTGATGGGACCATCATAAATCCATTCTGAGGCCGTTTTCCTTGAGTTCTGACCGAAGTCAACCATTCAAACTCCAAGAGCTCCAAAACACAAAAACGGGCATAAAACCCAAACGAACGACCAGACTACCGAACAGTCAGTGCCAGCAAGTCATAAATGACTTGGGGTCGCTACAGAAAAACTCTAAACGTTGAAAAGATCAGAAAATGGAGAAAATGACCTGGAGGGTCATTACTACTAGAAAACATTTTTTAGTATTTTATTTATAAATGAAAAACATTTTAAAGAAAATATCTTTTATTTTTTACGAGGTGGGATAAAAAAATAACAATTTAAAATTGGAATATTTTTTAAAAATAAACTTAAATTTTTTTGTGGGGTGGGGGCTGGTAGGGGGGCTGGTGGGGTGGGGGTCGGGGTAGAGGTGGGGTGGGGTAAAAAAATAAAAATTTAAAATTTAAAATATTTTTTAAAAATAAATTTTAAAAGGTAGGGGTGGGGTGGGGTAGAAAAATAAAAATTTGAAATTGAAAATATTTTTTAAAAACAAACTTTTTAAAAAAAATTGGGAGGGGAGGGGTGAGGGGCTGAATGGGGGATCGGGAATAGGATGGGGTAAAAAAATAAAAATTTGAAATTGAAAATATTTTTAAAAACAAACTTAAAAAAACAAATTGGGAGAGGGGGTGGGTGGCTGGTGGGCGGGGTCGGGGTAGGGGTGGGGGTGGCGTAAGAAAAAAAAATTGTAATTTGAGGCTGAATGAGAGTTTTGGAAAATGTTTTCCTTAATTTTTGAAGGGAAGTCATTTTCCTTAAATTAGAGGAAAATAAGTTAATTTGGAAAATTTTCTTCATAACATTTAAGCTAACCAAATACAATACGACATAGTCATACTAGGTAATATTATTTATTTTAAAAAGAAGTCTGCCCAATATTTAAAATTGTTTCATCACTAAATGTTAGTTTTCTTTAGTAGTGAGAAATCAGAAACCATAGCTTGATAGAAGTAGGACCTTAGTGTATTAGGTTAGCCAAAGATCGTAATGTTCTTATTAAACCTCCACCATCATTTAATAACACATATAGTACTAACGTCTTTCATAACCTTGATACCAATACCAAGCTCATCCTTAGGAAAGCATAAGTTTTTTCAAGAACTCCAGTGATATGTTTTTATCCCATTTAATGCCCCGTAAATTATTATTTTTCCAGGTTTCATTTAGGAGGGTTTAAAGTACATAAATAGTATAAAGGTTTAGAAACTGTAATACACTTTTAAGCAGAGTAATCTTCCCATACTGTGTCAATCTTCTTCTTTTTTCCCACCCCACTCCTAAGAGGATCAATAATGTTTTCACTTTATCTTCTAATGTGATTCGAACCCTCAACATACTAGTTAATAGTGGAGGTTTTCAACCACTTGAGCAAGTCTCTTGTCTAGCACGTCAATCCATATTTCAAAAAAGCTAAAAAAAATTATTTAAGTATGATGTTCAATCATAAACACTATTCCAAATATTTTATAACAAAATTTATAATTTAACATAACTCCAACTCCAATAGAAAATATAGAACATATTGCTAGTTTTTTTTCCCTAAATGAACATAATCCTTTTAATTTCTTTCTCCCTTCATTCACAATTTCTGAATAAAAAAAGGCCTAATAAATGAAACTTTCCCCAAAGACGAGTGACAAACGAAACTTCACTATTTCAACCATTTCATGTGTTTGTCGCCACTACCACCTGCATGACATGCAAAATTCAATGCCACCTGCACGACATGCAAATTTCAATGCCACCTGGATGACATGCAAATTTCAATTCAACACAGGTCCTCACACTCTCTCAATATAATACTCACACAAACATCACTTCCTAGCTATCAAAGATTCTAAGAAAGAAAACTTGTTACAATTCTTAGTCAGTTTCTTCATTTATGTGCTCACTTGTGTTCTAATATTATCTTTTTCATTTTTCTTTTGGTATCCAATTACATTTTTTAATGTGATATCTCTATATGACATGTGAGTTTCTAGACATAAGCATTATATATGTCTAGATTATTATAATTTAGGTCTAAATTTGAGGTTTTCAGCTATCTTAAAACTCTCTTTGATAAATTTATGACTTCTTTATTTTTCTAATTAAAAATACTAGAGGAGCTAGACATAAGAGCTTGTGTTGATGCAAATCTTGACATAAATATGTCTTTAAAGAAATTTAATCATGACTATATTTTTTAGAGGTTAACGATGATAGATATATATACTGGTAGATACGTGTTATTATACAAATAGATAGATATACGATACATGACTCTTGAAGTCAAGGCTTTTATTTTTAATTTGTTTGTGGGTTTCATCCGTTTACATTCCCTCTAGAAATTTATGAAGAATGAGGGTATACATTACCTCGTATTAATAAAATGTTCGATAATTATATATATATATATATATAAAGAATTTCTTATCATAAATAAGTTAACACATTTGTAACGTTCTTTGTTGTTTTCTCTTTCGTAATGTCATAACATCCAAGAAAATGTATCACGAAAATAAGGTCATCAGAAAGCCACCCAAAAAATGATTCTACTAGAAACTCAATTGTTTGAGTTGGAGGAAGATCCTCTGTCTTGCCCAACCCTATGGGAATTCACTTGTGTGGTAGCAATCTCATCATGAACCCATCTAATGAGGATGCAGGGAAGACCATAAGAGAGAAGGCAGAGCAACATAAAAAAGTCACTTTTCTCCATAAATTCAATACAATTTCTTCCCAAATGATTTTTTTAGTCAAAATTTTCACTTTTTTTTGGCTTTAAAACTTGATTTATATTAGTAGACTATCCTACTAAATTTTATCAAGTTCTTTGAGTCTGATTTCTTTCTTTGAGTCTGATTTCTTTCTTTGAGCTAATTTCTTCTTGTGCTTTTCTAGTTTTATTTCGTTGTTAATTTTTTTTATTCAATTCCGTTAGTTTTATTTGAGTGTCCTTCTTTCAAGAGTCATAAGAATCCACTCCACCACAAAGGGCGGGTGACCTTGAATTGGTTGAGCGAAGCTAGTTCACTATCAATTTTGAGAAGAAGCTATAGAAGGTGAGTTGAGAGTTCAAATAAAGAGTGACGTGATGATTTTGCTACTACCTTTTTTTTTGAGTTTTATAGGTATGGTGGAAGGATCATTATGATTTTGCTATCGGGATCCACGTACTTTGAGCACAAATGAGTTGTTTGCTTCAACACAAATGAATATTGAAAAGGTCATTCAATTAGTCATCGAGATGGCACCCGATGAGTTGGAAATACTATTGAAGGGTACTACTCGTCGTGATGAACAACCTAAGGAGTTGCACAACCAAGATAAAGACACTTCGTGTTATGAGCTACAAGGTAACAATGCTAATTCTTGCACTTCTTTATACTTGGAAATTCATTGTGTGGCTAGTAGCCAATTGAGTATAAGTGATAGCTTGATTTCATGTTAACATAATGATTCTTTGCCACATAGTGATAATATAATTGTTGAGAGCGTTCATACACTATTTGACCCTATTGATGACCGAATAGATTCTTCTTGTAAGATCAATTTGTGTCCACCTAGTGTTGACACTTATGCCTTGAATGATACTACTTTGTCATGTAGTTCTTTGTCATATTTTGATGATATACATGTTGAGAATGTGGATACACTAGTTGATCCTATTGATGACCGAATTGATTCTTCTAGTAAAATCAATTTGTGTTCACTTGATGTTGATACATGTACTTTGGATGATAGTTCATTATCGAGTGATATTAGTGTTTATCAACTTGTGTGTAATAATCTCTTGTTTGATGATGACATGACTCTTGAGAGTGTGCATTGTGGAATACCATATAATTTTGGAAGTGTAGCCATTCTCGAAGGCTATCAATTGTTTGAGAATCCACTATAGTGTAATAACACACTTTCCGAAGATGGAAATTTCTTTTGTGAAGATGATAGTACGTTTATTGGAGAGGGTAGTGTTAAGAAGAAAGGTGATGGTTATGTATTAATTGTTACTTCTTCCTTGTGTGTTCCAATTCTTCATATGAGTTATGATGTTTTAGTATATAAAGTGGAGGCTAAACTTGGGAAAACCTTGATTGAAGCTCATTTATGTGACACCTTTCTCTACTACTTGCTTGCATATGATGATGCTCATGCTATTGAGTGGAGTATGTTATTGGAAGATAAAAGTGCCAACCGGGCAAAAAAAAAGGTGTACTTGATCCAAGTTCATGGATTTCCTTTTCATTTGACCCCGGTAATGAGTTGAATTATGGCACTTGTGTAGTGATGCTTGGTCAAGATGACAAGCACAATTTGAATGAATTTGTTGGAACCTTTCCCTATGGTGGAAAGTCCTTCTTGAGGGTTACAATCCACTTGAGAGTCCTACGTTGTGTATGGGGAAGGGTAGTTTTCTAACCCCCTTTCTTTACTACCTCTTTGCGTATGATCTTGTTGATTGTGCATCTTATGGGGGTAGAAGTTATCTGTCATGAGAATGTCAGATTTATCTTAAATTCATCATGTTGTCTTTGTGTGTTCCGTGCATCTTGTTATCTAATGAGTGCTAGGATCCTTGAACCTAGTTGTGATCTTGCATATTGGAACACCTTAGATGACCCCAATGTGCATGACACCTTTCTCTACTATCTCTTTGCATATGATGAGTCTCATACCTTTCTTAGATTGGCATTGCATGTGGGTCGGGTTTCATTGAGGTCTCTACTTATTTGTATGACCCGATTATGTGGAGCTTCTATCATTTTGACCCCGGTGAACGTTTGGGAGTATGTGAGCTTGTAGTAGTGCCATGTTTTGGGTAGTATTGTCCTTTTGATGTGAGGAATAGCCAATTTCCTTGTGCTCGATCTATGGGCTTAATAGTCATGATAATGGAGGATACTTGGTTGTTCATTGAGATTAAGTTTCCTTGGTGTAATGCTTTTTGTGCTAACAATTTCACTAACCCTCATGCTATGAGGATATTTTGGTTGCTTGTCCTACTTATGTGTTTGCAAGATTTGGATTCGAGGACGAATCCTTTTCAAGAAGGGGAGGATGATAACGACATGGATAGCATAGATCTTATAAAAGCTTTAGAGGAGTTTTATGGACACCAAATAAAGACATATAATGTGTTAAAGGTCCATCAAAGTGAAGAGAAAGAAGAAAGTGATCATGTGTGTAAATGGCCATCTCATAAATTCAAAAATTCACAAAAGAAGGCAACCAAACAAGGCTCTTATCTCATTAAGGGTACAACCGTCAAAGAAGTGTTATCTTTATTTTCTTAGTATAAATAATAGTCTTTTTTCATTTTATAAGACTTAGATTATGAAGATTATGGTGAATTGAATATTTGAGAGCTTTGAAGCATGTAGTTTCTAGGTAAAGCCTAGCATTAAGCTTGGGTTAGCTTGTCAGGGTGAATGTAGGTAGTGGATGTAGCTTTTCTTCTGAAGAGTCTTAGTTCATAGCTACTGAAGTGTAGCATTGAGGTGAGAAGCGCGCTAGCTAGGTGGAGTCTCCTTTTAGAACTACTTTTCCTTTCTCTCTCTACTATCCCATTCACTGAACTGTCTGTATCGAGACAAGTTTGAAATGTTGGCTAAGCATAGACTAGTATGTTCAGGAAGTCACACCCTTGCTAAAGCTAAAAACATAACTTAGCTTCTCACTAACTACATTAGAAGCAAAATCCTCAACTTCAAATACATTGCGAGTTGGAACGGGGTTGTCTTAGCTACTGTGGTGTACATATACTAGGAATTGCACCATACCCGAAGTCAACCGATGGCCATATCTTGATGTAGAAAGGAGCTCTCAAGCTGAGGCGAAGAAGAAAGCTTACAATTTTGTTGGTGTCAAGTGAACTCTAACAATCTAAGAGGCTAAAGGAGCCTGTTTTGGTGACCCTATGTGGAAGTGTTGCTCATTAAAGCCAGCTTCAAACTTCCGGTAACCGCTTATCCCAAGGTAGGTTGGCTTAGATAATAAATATAGGCATTTTTCTCTATATCAATCCTTTGATAAAGCACTCAAACCAACAAGTAAGGAAAAAAGGCCTTGAGTTGATATTTAAAAGAAAGAGTTCGTCCAGGTTTGCTGCTTCCTTTCTTGCCACTACTTTTTGAGTCAAAAACTCCTCTTTGGTTTAATTCATATTCAACTTTCTCTTGCAGAATTAGATTTTCATTTCTATTTCTTCAAATCCAGCATGACATGTGTCAAGAATTAAAGAAAACTTTTAAAATTAGAGAATTCAATGTTTCCATATCCCTGCTCGAGTTATTAATTTGTCTAGATTTAGATCTGTTCTTCAATATAACACAATGTCTTGTTTCCTTAGACTAAAATAATGGAATATTCATTTAGAACTAAAACATAAGAAACATGTTATGCTTGCTGCTTATCATTTTGATAGGAGTAGGTGATTGCTGCTCGCTGTCTACTAAATGAGCCTTCACTGCCTACCCGACCTCCTACAAAACGAGAAACGAATTAGCTTAGCTCTCGAAACTACAGGCGAAGGAGAAAGTTGTCCGCAATTCATTGCCTATTTTGAGGCTATCACTGTAATGAAAATATCAGATGGGAGAAGGAGAACCGATTCGGCAATAAGATATTCTCTCTTGATTTAGAAGGATATGAACTTAGAGGCGTGATGTTAGTAGAATAACAAAAAAGATTAGATTATGAGGAGCTAGAGGAATTGGTTATGTTTTCTAGTAAGAGTTTAAGTTATATGATGATGATTATAGAAGTTAGAAGAAGTTAAGAGTAGTATCTCTGAAACAAATATCTTATAATAAAGCTAGTGTCTTCAGAATATAGTTTGACCGTGTAAGTTATGCGTTGTTTTGTATATTACCGTTGACTTTAGAGGATATGAATAGGCCCTCAGACTTGGAATATTGGCGTTGACCAAAGGGGTAGATGATAGGGAGAAGAACAAAATCAAGTTTATGAATCTGATTGTGATGCAATCTAGAAGAAATTATGATGAGATACCAATTCATTTCTATTCTAGAGTTTCCTTATATTTTAGTCATTATGACACTTTACTTATCTTATACGTGTTAGCATCGTTCCCATAACTCATACTCATGCACCTCATTCAGATTTCAGCCCATGCTCATATTCTATAATAGAATGAAATAGCTTCAGAATGTAGTCAATTATGTTATCTTTGGTTTTGAGGTAGTTGTGGGCCATGTCTCGGCAGACTCATATTTTCATTCTAAGTAGTAGAAGATTTGTTCTAACATTAGTAATGTAGTCTCTTGGATCTATTACTCACACTATTTAGTCTTATGCTAAGAATATGTTTTAGCTTCCGCCTTAGTTTCATATGATATGCTTGATATATTAAGCCAAGGGTTAGCCTGGAATGACTCATGGTTCCAGATACCGTGTCTTGGCTGGGGTATAATAGACTCGGGTTGTGATAGGTTCCCGATGCGATTAGGTGAGATGAGCCTGTTGAGTTAAGTTATATTTAAATGGCTAACTTTGGTAAATATTTCATTATCCGAGTATCAGATGGTTATTTTGGCAGTTAAGTTAACTTCGAAACATTGAGTTTGATCTAGTAGAGTGGTTGGTTAGAGTCCCAAGACCTTAGGTTGTAATTTAGGTGTTTAGGCTAAAAAATAAGTTTTGGCCTAAAAGGGTTCTTAGGGGGTATTTATATCTTACTATTTTTTAAAATCAAATGACTCCCATTCAGTCCGAAATGCCTATTTTAGTGGGATAACATGTACGGTTTATTTTAGTCAAGTCTTTCAAATGAATCCCGAGGATCCAGTCGAAACTTTTTGAGCTTTAATCAATATTTTTTGGTGTTGGTGCAAGGGGACCATGGTTAACGCATAGTCAAGATGGGTTCACAGAGCCATTTAGCTGAAAGAATCCATATTCACCATTTTAATCATATTTAGAGCTCGGTAGGGAGATTTTGGGAGAGAATTCTTGCGGAAACTCGTGCGGGTAAGTTCCCAACTCAATTCTGAATCATTTCTTACCAACTCTATCTCTTAAATTCTTCAAAATCAAAGATTTCAAAAGAAGTTTAGGGGTTTATCCCCCAAATTGAAGTTTTAGTATTTCTTTAATTTGATTACTCTATTTTGGTTGAGTTTTCACCCACAAACTCCTTTTAACTTGAGGATTATGAATTTCTAATAAAATTCCATTTTCACCCTTTTCAATTTCAATGAAATTGTTTGGTGATTTAATCCCGGTTTAAAACCTTAGCAATATAGTTGTCATTGGAACCCATTTGACGAGTGATTTCTATTCTTAATAGTTGGGGATCGTTCTATGGCGGTGGATAAAGGAAAAGCACCACTTGAGCATTTCATGTAAATATTCTGTCCTCGAGGTAGGTTTGGCTTATCTTTCTTTTAGATTGGATTAGATATTTACCCATACTTATAAACTAGACTATGGGATGGGATCGTAGTAGGAGATTAAAATATTGAAACTGTTGAGTTTATAATTTTGCCCGTGTGTGGGCTTATTTATGATGTTTCGCCTGTATAGGGGCTTATTTGTCTTTTTTGTCCATTAAGGAGGTCTATGTGTGTTATTTTCCCCTTGAAGAAGTCTTTTATAATATTGTTTCTTTGAGAGCATGCTTTTCGTGAGATTGCCCGAGATAGGGGTTTGAGTTGATTGTTCTAGCATGTTTGACTTGAAATACCTGAGTTAGGGGATTGAGCTAATATTATCATTTATTAAAATGACATGAACGTATCTCAAATGAAAAATGCATCTTTCAAAAGATCTTCTACCACTATTTTTTCCATGTACTGGGTGTATACCATGATTTACCGAGTTTTGTGAATTTTGAGCTCTTTTATGTATTCCATTAAATTGATATTATATCTTCATTGTTGGTTTTGTTGTGAGCATTCATTCTCATTATTATATACCGTTATTCATGAAAATTTGAGAAAAACGTAAAATTACTATTTTGAGAAAAGAAAGTGAAACACCTTATAAACCTTTGACCACGAGTTGGGTGGCAAGCGGATGAGATATTGATATTATGATATTTGGTATATGGACTGCAATTCCCCCATGGGTCCTTGTTTTGGGAGCTAAAGCTCGACGAGGTGTATACAACGTGCGACAGCCATAATTCAACCACATCATCTTTATCACTGTACTGTATTGCATTGCATTAGCTTTTCTTGTTGGTTTGTTTACTAAGATTTCCGATTTGGGAATTAGTGTTTAGTTTTACCTTTTTACTTCACTTGCCTCGTTCATCTATACAATTGCGGCAATGATGCCGATGCGAGACTTTTCTATTTATAGGTAGAAGCATTTCTATAATGACCTGATCCGTTATTATTCAAAAGGCACCTCATGCGAGGTTTTGAAAATTTTAGAAATACGTTGCCAATTTAAAATTGGGGTGACACAACAAAAAATTATGGAATATAAAATAGGCTCGGGTTGATGTCATCCTACCATAGCGAGAATATTCCCGCTATGGCGGTGCCGCTGTAGTGGCAAATCAGCCGCTATAGTGGGGTCAGCGAGGCAAAAACTTGGGAACATAAATTCTTTTAATTTTCCTCCTCCTCTTCAGTGGTAAAACAGATGAGGGTTACTCCAAGAACCTCCAAAAGTTGCTCCAAGCTTTGGGGACAAGGGAGAGGAGGGATTATAGCGCAAAGTGGGTCAAAACCATGGATTTCCCATCTATGTCTGTCGGGATTTTGTCACGACCCAAAGTATACCCTAGATGTGACATGGCGTATAAGACCCTGAGAGGCCCTACACAAGCAACTTAGCATGCATCATACAAGATAATAGAAATTAAGATATCAAAAGACAGTCTTATATCATAAAAGAGTTTGACAAAGCAGAAGTCTAACATAAGTCTCATTAAGCCATCTATTACATCAAAAGAAGTGATTGGGATGTAACCCATACATCCCATAAAAGTTTGAAAATTGAAATGACATAAAGCTATAAAAGTATTTCAGTCCTCGGAACATGAGGACTCTCAAATCTGTGAATGTCCAAAGGATCAACTAGCCACGAGTGTGAGAGGTAGGAGCGTCTCACCCTACATTAGTGAAACAATGTAGGCATAAGTATACATTAGTACATGGGATGTAATAAGTATGATAGCAATGCATAAGAGTTATGAAATCATGCTAAAAGGACTTTACATGACATGCAATGACCAAGCTAAATCATAGGATGAAAGGGGTTAAAAAATGTAAATCATAATCGTGGTCAAAGCAAGCCAAACATCTTTAAAACACTTTTGAGATACTTTAGAAGTAACCTTAGTTCATTATTGTGCAAAGTTTATCATGTAATCGACATAAACCATGTGAGCTAAAACATGGAATACGGTGTCTATCCCACACCAAAAAGAGATGTATGTACTTGCCAAGGTAAGAACCATGAGTCAGAGCTAAAGTGGATCCACTAGCTAATGTCTATCTAAGACAATCATCCTATGGTGGTACATATTTTATGGGACATGGGTAATCGTTGCTAGTCCACTCGGTACTAAGTAAAATATCCCACGGAATAGTCTTTAATCATATTCTTTTCATCATCCATGGAAGGCACAATTAAGCAACCAATCGAAGAGAAAGTTCATTTAGAATAGCTCCTTAATCTTCATTCAACTTAGGTGAGAAAACCTTTCAACCTTATAAATCTTTTTGTGAGAAAACCCCTTTCAGAATCATGTTCTTATTAGTATGTGAGAAAACCTTTCACAACAACATTTATACTTCACTCTCAAAGCATCCTGAAAGCATTTACATCAATTTCATAAAAGCATGTACATCTTTATAAATTCATCTTTCATAGTTCATAAGCTTCATCATGTGTTCATAGTCTAAAAATCATGGATCATGCATGGGTTCATATGAATTCAACTTAAAATCATGTAATTACTTCAATTCATGCATAAAGAGATAGAAAACAATCAATTGAATCATAATTGGAAAGAACCCATAAAGATTGAATAAAACCCTAACTTTGAATTAAGAATCTAATCTTGTAAAATTGGAGATTTTAGGAACCCTATGGAGGAAAGGATTCCATAGGTGAATACTAACATACCTTAGAGTTCAAAGCCCAACTGCTATGGTGAATTTGAGACCTTGATGCTTGAAACCCTAATTTGTTTGTAAAACCTCAAATTCGGAAAGAAGAAAATATTTTGGTTTTTCAGGTCTGATACGAGTACTAACGAAAGCCATCTACGGACTGTAGGTCGACTTACGGGCCGTAGGTGGCAACTGTTGATGGCAAGGTAAATACTTTCAAAATGTCAAGTTTCAGGATCTTTTCTACGACTCAACAGGAAGGTCCGTCATTGTTTCTACGGACCATAGGTAGGTCTCGTATGTCTCTCCAGACTTAGTGAAAATTTTGAGGGTTCAAGGTTGGACTGACGAGTGCCATGTACTGTCGTCAATGGACCTACGAACCGTACATGGGTCCCATCATTTGAAGGTCCAAAATCATAGTTTCAAAACCTTTCTACGGTTGACCAGGACGGTCCGTAGCTGGACCTACGGACTGTAGGTCTGAACCGTAGGTCGAGATTCGACAGTTATTTTTAAGGGCTTTTTGTTCTTTTCCCTAATTAATCTATCTCTTATCTAAGTTGGTTTAGTTCTAATTCTAGGCCCTATATAAGTACTCTAAGCCTTATTCTAGCCTTTTCTAATCACTTCCAAACTCCCTTCAAAATCTTTCCCAAATATTTTTCTCTCTAGGAGCTTGAAGAAGAAGAAGAAGAAAAAGAAGAATCTAGGGTTTCAAGATCAAGCCTCCTAATCCTCCATTGCTAGTGGGCTTTTAGCATCAAGGTATGATAGTTCTTCACCTATGGAGTCCTTTCCTCCATAGGGTTCCTAAATTCTTCAATTTTCACAAGTTAGAATCTTCAATTGAAATTAGGGTTTTCTCCAATCTCATGGGTTCTTTCCAATTATGATCTAATTGATTGAATTATGTTTATTTATGCATGAATTGAGTTAGTTAAATGATTTTAAGATGAAATTATATGAGTCCATGCTTGATTTATGATTTCTAAGCTATAAGTCTATGATGAAGTTTATGAATGATCACAGGATGAATTTTATAAAGTTATGCATGTTCAAATTATGGAATTACAATGATTTAAGATTTGCTTTGAGAGTGAAGCATAAATATTGTTATTATTGGGTTGTGAAAGGATTTCTCACATACTATTCAAAATCATGATTTGTGAAAGGATTTTTCTCACATGAAGGATTCATAAGGGTTGAAAGGTTTTCTCAACCAAAACTTTGAATCAAGATTAAGGAGCTAATCTAATGATAAGACAAGTTAAGGCTTATGATTAATTCGTGGGAATTATGCTTAACACCGAGTGGATATTGAGATGGAAGCTCTCCCGTTAGTAGAGTCTAGTTTCTAGTAGCAATCTCTTTATCCCATAACTATGTGCTACCATAGGATGATTTTCTTAGATAGACATTAGTTAGTGGATCCACTTAAGCTAGAAGTTATGGTTCTTACCTTGGCAAGTAAGGGCACCTCTTTTCGGTGTGGGGTAGACACTGGATTCCATGTTATAGCTCACATGGTCTATGTAGGTTAAGGCTCACTTCCCACAATAGTGAACTAAAGTTGCTTTTAAAGGTGTTTTCAAATATGCTTTAAGATGTTTAACTTGCATTGACCATGATTACGATTTACGTTTTCGAACATGTCTTTTATAATAAAGCTTGGTCATTGCATATCATGTAAATGTCCCCTTTAGCATGATTTAATAACTTTGTGCATGGCTATCATACTTGGTACATTCTTGTACTAACGCATACTCTTTCCTACATGTTCTCACAAATCCGGCTCATCTCCATCCACTCGTGGCTAGTTCGTTGTGAATTGGATTTTGAAGACTTGGTGAGTCCTCATATGTTCGAGGACAATGCCACGTTTATCTTTTCATGTCATTTTACTTTTGAACTTGTATAGGTTATGTCCCAACTTTCATTCTATTCATGTATCAGATTGCTTTGAGACAATGTTGGACTTCCGCTACTTTTGCCAACTCTTAATGATTTAATATTACTCTTTTGAACTCTTATCTACTACTATCTTGTATGATGTATGCTAAGTGGCTTGTATAGGGCCTTTCGGGGTCTTGTACGCCATGTCACATCTAGGGGGTACTTTAGGTCTTGAAAACTCTGTATTCAAAGCACAAGGTTTTAGAAATGTCCTAGGATGTCTCATAAGCCACGTCGAGTAGAGTCTTGTTCATAGGTGTGAAGCACGCCACACTTATGAATCAGAGGCTATAAGATGTTTAGGAAACTCCACTTCTTTCATCACTCTAAAGTCGTGCAATAGAGTGATGCGAGAGAGAATGTGGAACAAGAAGCTCCTCAAGTTTCGGTCGACCTTTTGGCTGAGCAAGTGACTAATGCGGAGTTTAGGGGTGCTTTTTAAGTGTTGGCCCAAGCCATGACGGCTCAAGAAAATAGGGAGGCTATGGTCCTCGTGAACCCAAATGTGGGTACGGTGGCATCTAGAGTGAGGGACTTCACTAGGATGAACCCTTCAGAGTTTCATGGGTCTAAGGTTGAGGAAGATCATCAAGAGTTTATTGATGAGGTGTATAAGAGTTTATTGATGAGGTGTATAGGGTGTCTAACCCTACGCTTCAAGGAAGGAATGGTAGTGGATTTTCATCGACTACTTGTGCTAAATGTGGAAAAAAGCACGAGGGTAAGTGCTTAGTGGCACAGATGGCCGCTTTGGTTGTGGTAAGAGTGGTCATAAGATAAGGGATTGTCCATCACTTGCGGATAAGGGAAGAGAAGGTAAATAAGCTCCACGTAGTAGTTCGGGTTCAAATGCTCCTAAGCAAAATAGATTCTATGCACTTCAAACTCTTCATGAACAAGAGAATTCTTTCAATGTGGTTACCGGTATGTTGAAAGTCTTCCATCTTGATGTTTATGCTTTGCTTGATCCCTGTGTTACCTTGTCTTTTGTGACGCCATACGTGGCTATGAGGTTTGATGTTATTCCGAATGTGTTATTAGATCCCTTTTTTGTCTCTACTCCTATTGGTGAATCTATCATGGCTAAGAGAGTCTATAGAAATTGTCTCGTCTCCTTATCCCATGGCGTCACTCGTGTTGATCTTGTAGAGTTTGATATGTTAGATTTTGATGTTATTATTTGGATGGATTGGTTGCATTCATGTTATGCTTTTATTGATTGTAGGGCCTGAGTGGTCAAGTTTCAGTTTCCAAATGAGCCTATCCTAGAGTGGAAAGGGGGAAATTCTATACTTAAGAGTCGATTTGTTTCTTGTCTTAAAGCTAGAAAGATGATTTCTAAGGGTTGAATATACCATCTTGCTCGGGTTAGGGATATGGATCCTAAAACTCCTATCTTTTAGTCGGTCCCCGTTGAAAATGAGTTTCTGAAAGTGTTTCCCGATGATTTACCCAGTGTTCCTCCCAAAAGGGAAATAGACTTCGGTATTGACTTTCTCTCAGATACGCAACCTACCTCTATTCCTCCTTACCGAATGGCTCCGGCAGAACTTAAAGAATTGAAGGAGCAATTTAAATATTTATTGGATAAGGGCTTCATCCGATCGAGTATCTCTCCATAGGGTGCTCCAATTTTGTTTGTTCGAAAGAAGGATGGTTCACTTCGTATGTGTATTGATTATCGGCAATTGAATAAGGTTACTATTAAGAACAAGTATCCTCTTCCAAGGATAGATGATTTGTTTGACCAACTCCAAGGAGCGAGTTACTTCTCTAAGATTGACCTTCGATCAGGTTATCACCAATTAAGGGTGAAGGAAGATGACATTCCGAAGATGACTTTTCAGACTAGATATGGTCATTACGAATTCTTAGTAATGTCATTTGGTTTGACAAATGCTCCGGCTGAATTTATGGATTTGATGAATAGGGTGTTTAGAAAATAGCTAGATACGTTTGTGATTGTGTTCATTGACGATAACCTGATTTACTCAAGGAGTGAGGATGAGCATACCACTCATTTGAGGATGGTGTTGTAAGTTCTCAAGGACCAACAACTCTTTGAAAAATTCAGTAAATGTGAGTTTTGGTTGAGGTCCGTGGCTTTTCTTTGTCACATTATTTTCGGTAAGGGTATTGAGGTAGATCTTAAGAAAACAGATGTGGTTAAGAATTGGCCTAGACCTCTATCCCCTTCAAATGTTCGAAGTTTCTTGGGTTTGACCAGTTACTATAGAAGGTTTTTTGAGGGGTTCTCTTCGATTGCCTCTCCATTGACGGCTTTGACCCTAAAAAAAGTTAAGTTTGTATGGTCTGAAGCATGTGAGAAGAATTTTCAAGAATTGAAAGATAGGCTTACCTCCACTCCGGTGTTAACTCTACCGGAAAGATAAGATGGATTTGTAGTTTATTGTGATGCCTCCAGAATTGGGTTGGGATGTGTCCTTATGCAAAATGGGAAAGTTATTGCTTATGCTTCAAAGCAACTTAAGATTCATGAGAAAAACTATCCTACCCATGACTTAGAACTAGCGGCGGTGGTGTTTGCTCTAAAGATTTGGAGGCATTATTTGTATGGTGTCCATGTTGATGTCCTCACCGACCACAAGAGTTTGCAATACGTGTTCAAGCAAAAGGATCTGAATCTTCCCTAAATGAGGTGGCTTGAGTTGTTAAAGGACTATGACATGAGTGTCCTGTATCACCCCAGCAAGGCGAATATGGTGGTGGATGCCCTTAGTCAGTTATCCATGGGTAGTGTTGCTCATGTTGAGGATAATAAGAAGGAGTTAGTGTAAGATGTTCATAGATTGGCCCGATTGGGTGTTCAGCTAATTGATTCTACTGAAGGTGTTGTGATTGTTCATAGGGCTTAGAATCGTCCTTTGTGCCGGATGTGAAAGCAAAGCAAGGTCTTGATCCAATCTTGATAGAATTGAAGGAAGCGTTTCTTAAAAAGTCCGTTGAAGCTTTCTCCCAAGGGGGAGATGGTGTACTTCAATATCAAGTTCGTTTGTGTGTTCCGAATGTTGATAACTTGAGGGAGCAGATTTTATCAGAAGCCCATAGTTCCCGATATTCCATTCACCCGGGAACCATCAAGATGTACCGTGACTTGCGGGAGGTCTATTGGTGGAGTGGGATGAAGAAGGACATTGCGGAATTTATGGATAAGTGTCCTAATTGTCAACAAGTGAAAGTTGAACATCAAAAGCCAGGAGGTTTGTCCCAAGATATTAGTATTCCTACTTGGAAGTGGGAAGATTTGAATATGGACTTCATTATTGGTTTACCATGCACTCGGTGACAACACGTCTCGATTTGGGTTGTTGTGGATCACATGACGAAAGCAGCTCATTTCATTCTCGTCAAGGTTTCTTATTCGGTGGAAGACTATGCCAAGTTGTACCTAAGGGAAATGGTTAGGTTGCATTGAGTGCCCCTATCCATTATATCTGACCGTGGAACACAATTCACTTCTTAGTTTTGGAAATCTTTCCAAAAGGGGCTTGGTACTCGGTTAAGCTTAGTACGGCCTTTCATCCTCAAATCGATGGGCAAGCGGAGCGTATTATCCAAAATTTGGAAGATATGTTGAGAGCTTGTGTGATTGATTTCAAGGGTAATTGGGATGATCATTTTCCTTTGATTGAGTTTGCTTACAATAATAGTTATCATTCAAGTATTGGTATGGCTCCATTTGAGGCTCGTTATGGTAGGAGGTGTATCTCCTATAGGTTGGTTTGAAGTTGGCAAAGTCACTTTGATAGGTCCTGAGTTGGTTCACGAGGCTATGGAGAAAGTTCGGCTTATTAGGGAAAGTTTGAAAATTTCCCAAAGTCGACAAAAGTCCTATGCCGATGTTAGAAGGAGAGATCTAGAATTTGATGTTAATGATTGGGTCTACTTGAAAATCTCACCCATGAAGGATGTGATGAGATTTGGGAAGAAAGGGAAGCTTAGTCCCCGTTATGTGGGTTAATATCAGATTTTGAGGCGAATTGGCAAGGTTGCCTATGAACTTGACTTGCCTAATGATTTGGCATCGATTCATCTATTTTTCCATGTCTCTTAATTGAAGAATTTGTTGGTGATCCGGCATTTATAGTGCCATTGGAGAGTCTTGGTATAAAAGAGAGTCTTTCTTACGAAGAGGTTCTGGTTGAGATTTTTGACCGGCAAGTTCGGAAGTTGAGAAATAAAGAAGTTGCTTCTGTTAAGGTTCTGTTGAGAAATAAAGAAGTTGAGGGTGATACTTGGGAGGCCGAGGCCGATATGATGTCCCGTTATCCTCATCTTTTTCCCTCCACTCCTACTCTAGCTTGAGGTATTTAGTTCCTCATGGTTCACTCTTTTGGTCTCATGTGTCTTAGATATTCCCATGATTCCTCATTTATGCATGTTCATGAAAAGCTTAAATTTTTTAGAGAATGAGTTAACTTGATTGATTCCTTCATGTTTATGTCCATTTGAGTATATGTTGCATATAGACCTTATGAAATAATGTTTTGAACATGCTTTAGCTTGGAGTTAATGTTTCCTCCTAGGATATATGCACTTATGTGATTGCATTCATGTTGGGCTGTTAGACTTAGTTCCTATCCTTCTTATGATGTCTTGATTCTCATTCGAGGACGAATGTTTCTAAGGGAGAGATATTGTATCACCTCGGATTTAAAAAGAAGGAAAATTTCTGGTTTTTCAAGTCTGGTGCCAGTACTAAAGGAAGCCATCTACGGACTGTAGATTGACTTATGGACCATAGGTGGCAAGGTAAATATTTTCAAAATGTCAAGTTTCAGGATCTTTTCTACGACTCAATAGAACGGTCCGTCATTGTTTTTATGGACCATAGGTAGGGTCTCGTAGGTCTCTCCAGACTTAGTGAAAATTTTGAGGGTTCAAGGTTGGACTGACGGTTGCCATGTATGGTCTGTCAATGGACCTACGAACCGTACATGGGGTCCCATCGTTTGAAGGTAAAAAAGCCTAGTTTCTGAAATTTTCTACGGCTGACCAGAACGGTCCATAGCTGGACCTATGGACCGTAGGTCTAAACCGTACGTCGAGATCCGGCAGTTATTTTTAAGGGCTTTTTGGTCTTTTCCCTAATTAATCTATTCCTAATCTAAGTCGGTTTAGTTCTAATCATAGGCCCTATATAAGTCATCTAATCCTAATTCTGCCCTTTTCTAATCACTTCAAAACTCCCCCCAAAATCTTCCGCCAAATATTTCTCTCTCTGGAAGCTTGAAGAAGAAAAAGAAGAATCTAGGGTTTCAAGATCAAGCCTCCTAATCCTCCATTGCTAGTGGGCTTTTAGCATCAAGGTATGATAGTTCTTCACCTATGGAGTCCTTTCCTCCATAGGGTTCCTAAATTCTTCAATTTTCACAAGTTAGAATCTTCAATTGAAATTAGGGTTTTCTCCAATCTCATGGGTTCTTTCCAATTATGATCTAATTGATTGAATTATGTTTATTTATGCATGAATTGAGTTAGTTAAATGATTTTAAGATGAAATTATATGAGCCCATGCTTGATTTATGATTTCTAAGCTATAAGTCTATGATGAAGTTTATGAATGATCACAGGATGAATTTTATAAAGTTATGCATGTTCAAATTATGGAATTACAATGATTTAAGATTTGCTTTGAGAGTGAAGCATAAATATTGTTATTATTGGGTTGTGAAAGGATTTCTCACATACTATTCAAAATCATGATTTGTGAAAGGATTTTTCTCACATGAAGGATTCATAAGGGTTGAAAGGTTTTCTCAACCAAAACTTTGAATCAAGATTAAGGAGCTAATCTAATGATAAGACAAGTTAAGGCTTATGATTAATTCGTGGGAATTATGCTTAACACCGAGTGGATATTGAGATGGAAGCTCTCCCGTTAGTAGAGTCTAGTTTCTAGTAGCAATCTCTTTATCCCATAACTATGTGCTACCATAGGATGATTTTCTTAGATAGACATTAGTTAGTGGATCCACTTAAGCTAGAAGTTATGGTTCTTACCTTGGCAAGTAAGGGCACCTCTTTTCGGTGTGGGGTAGACACTGGATTCCATGTTATAGCTCACATGGTCTATGTCGGTTAAGGCTCACTTCCCACAATAGTGAACTAAAGTTGCTTTTAAAGGTGTTTTCAAATATGCTTTAAGATGTTTAACTTGCATTGACCATGATTACGATTTACGTTTTCGAACATGTCTTTTATAATAAAGCTTGGTCATTGCATATCATGTAAATGTCCCCTTTAGCATGATTTAATAACTTTGTGCATGGCTATCATACTTGGTACATTCTTGTACTAACGCATACTCTTTCCTACATGTTCTCACAAATCCGGCTCATCTCCATCCACTCGTGGCTAGTTCGTTGTGAATTGGATTTTGAAGACTTGGTGAGTCCTCATATGTTCGAGGACAATGCCACGTTTATTTTTTCATGTCATTTTACTTTTGAACTAGTATGGATTACGTCCTAACTTTCATTCTATTCATGTATTAGATGGCTTTGAGACAATGTTAGACTTCCGCTACTTTTGTCAACTGTTAATGATTTGAAATTAGTCTTTTGAACTCTTATATACTATTATCTTGTATGATGTATGCTAAGTGGCTTGTATAGGGCCTTTCGGGGTCTTGTACATCATGTCACGTCTAGGGGTACTTTAGGTCGTGACATTGTTCTTCCTTGAATTTGAGGGAATTTGAAAGGATGAACTTGGAGGAAATTTAGGGATTTAGTGAAATAATTTAGAATGGGTAGTTTTAGGACTTAAAGACTTATATAGCGCTTGAAATTTGGGGTTAAAACGACTTAGTTTAGGCATTAACCACTGAGGGAAAAGACCTAAAAGCCCCTAAAAAATAATTGCCGGACTCTTCCACAGTTTGGACTTATGGTCCGTAGGACTTTCTACATACAGTTGAAAAGTCCAGAAACCCTTTAACTTGGACCAACTTTTGACGGAACATGTCTACGGCTCATAGGTCTTCCTAGGGTCCATAGACACCAACCGTAGAAACCAACTTAACTCTAAACAATTTCACTAAGTATGGGACTCACCTACGAGACCTATCTAGGACTCGTACATTGGTTGACGGGGCCGTCTGGTCAACCGTCTATTAAGGTACTGAAACTTGATTTTTCAAAAACTCCACCCTGGTTCTACGGTTTCCTTCCTGCGGTTCGTAGGACTTCCTGCAGTCCGTAGGTTGGACTCGTAAAACCAATTTCAGACAGATTTTCTGCATTATCCTTTTCCTTTCGACTTTCCAACTTTCGAGGTTTTACAATATCTCTCCCTTGGAAATATTCATCCTTGAATGGGACTTAAGTTGGCATGAATAGAGTAGGAGAGAAACTAACAACCCAACATAAATGCACATATTCGAGGAGGGAAATCGACTCCAAGCTAAAGCATATTCAAACATCATTTCAATAAGCATACATGCAATTCATACTCAATGTACATAAACATGGAGAATCACCCCAAGCTAGATCATAACATCAAAAATTAGATTTTTCACGAGCATGCATGTATGAGGAAACATGAGAATGACTAAGACACATGAAACCAAAACGATAAACCATGAGGAGCTAAATACCTCAAGCTAGAGTAGGAACAGAGGGGAAGAGATGAGGATTCGGGACATCATATCGGCCTCGGCCTCCCAAGTGTCACCCTCAAATAACTTATTCCTCCAAAAAACCTTCACGAAAGCAACTTCGTTGTTTCTCAACTTCCGAACTTGTCGGTCTAAAATCTCAACCAGAACTTCCTTATAAGAATGATTCTCTTTAACTCCCAAACCTTCCAAAGGAACAATAGATGTTGGATCTCCAACACACTTCTTCAACAAGGAGACATGGAATACCGGATGTACTGATGCTAAATCATTAGGCAAATCAAGCTCATAGGCAACTTTACTAATGTGCCTCAAAATCTTATATGGGCCAACATATCGGGGACTAAGTTTCCCCTTCTTTCCAAACCTCATAATACCCTTCATAGGCAAAATTTTCAAGTAAACCCAATCCTCAACATCAAACTCAAGATCTCTTCTTCTAACATCGGCATAGGACTTTTGTCGACTTTGAGCCATTTTCATCCTTTCTCTAATAAGTTGAACTTTCTACATGGCCTCATGTACTAACTCGGGACCTATCAAAGCAACCTCACCAACTTCAAACCAACCAATAGGAGGTTTACACCTCCTGCCATAAAGAGCCTCAAATAGAGCTATACAGTACTTGCATGATAGCTATTATAATATGCAAAACTCAATCAAAGGCAAGTGATCATCCCAGTTACCCTTGAAATCAATCGCACAAGCTCTCAACATATCTTCCAAAGTCTGAATAATACGCTCCGCTTGCCTGTCGATTTGAGGATGAAAGGTCATACTAAGCTAGACACGGGTACCAAGACCCTTTTGGAAAGATTTACAAAACCAAGAAGTAAATTGGGTACCACAATCGGAGATAATGGATGGGGGCACTCCGTGCAACCTAACCATCTTTCTTAGATACAACTTAGCATAATCATCCGCCAAATAAGAAACCTTGATGGAATGAAATGAGCTGACTTCGTCATATGATCTACTATAACCCAATTCGAGTCATGTTGATGCCGAATGCGAGGTAAACCAACAATAAAGTCCATATTCAAATCTTTCCACTTCCAAGTAGGTATGCTAATATCTTGGGACAAACCTTCCGACTATTGGTGCTCAACTTTCACTTGTTGACAGTCAGGACATTTAGCCACAAATTTCGCAATATCCTTCTTCATGCCATTCCACCAATAGACCTCCCGCAAGTCACGGTACATCTTGGTAGCTCTCGATTTAATGGAATATCGAGAACTATAGGTGTCCGATAAAATTTTCTCCCTCAAATCATCAATATTGGGAACACACAAATGATATTGATATCGAAGCACACCATCTCCCCCTTGGGAGAAAGCCTCAATGGACTTCTTAAGCACCGCTTCCTTCAACTCGACCAAAATCAGATCAAGTCCTTGCTTGGCTTTCACATCCAACACAAAAGACGATTCTGAACTATTGTGAACAATCACACCACCTTTATTAGAATCAACCAACCAGACTCCCAATCGAGCCAGTCTATGAACATCACGAACCAACTCCTTCTTATCATCTTTAACATAAGCAACACTACCCATTGATAGTCGACTAAGAGAATCCGCCACCACATTCAATTTGCCAAGGTGATAGAGGACACTCATGTTGTAATCCTTTAGCAACTCAAGCCACCTCCTTTGGCAAAGATTTAGGTGTTTTTGCTTGAACACATATTGTAAACTGTTGTGGTTAGTAAAAACATCAGTATGAACACTATACAAATAATGCCTCCAAATCTTTAAGGCAAAAACAATCGCCACTATTTCCAAATCATAAGGTAGGATAGTTCTTTTCATGAATCTTAAGTTGCCTTGAAGCATAAGCAATAACTTTCCCATTTGGCAAAAAAATACACCCTAATCCAATCCTTGAAGCATCACAATAAACAACAAACCCATTGGATCCTTCCGGTAAAGTCAAAATAGGAGCCGAAGTGAGTCTATCCTTCAACTCTTGAAAACTCTTCTCACACGCTTCCGACCATAAGAACTTAACTTTCTTTTTGGTCAATGCAGTCAATGGAAAGGTGATAAAAGAAAACCCTTCCACAAACCTTCTATGATATCCAGCAAAACCCAAGAAACTTTGAATATTCGAAGGGGATAGAGGTCTAGGCAAACTCTTAACCGCTATTTTCTTCTTAGGATCTACCTCAATATCTTTACCAGAAACAGTGTGACCAAAAAAAGGCACGGATCTCAACCAACACTCACATTTATCAAACTTTGCAAATAGTTGTTGGTCCTTGAGGACTTGCAACACAATCCTCAAATGATCGGCATGTTCATCCTTACTTCATGAGTAAATCAAGATGTCATCAATAAACAAGATTACAAATATGTCAAGATAATGTCTAAACTCTCTATTCATCAAATCCATAAATGCGGATTGAGCATTAGTTAAACCAAATGACATTACCAAAAACTCATAATAACCATATCGTGTTCGAAAAGCTGTCTTCAGAATGTCATCTTTCTTCACCCTCAATTGATGATAACCCGATCGAAGATCAATATTGGAGAAATAACTTGCTCCTTGGAGTTGATCAAACAAATCATCTATCCTTGGGAAAGAATATTTATTCTTAATGGTAACCTTGTTCAATTGCCATTAATTGATACACATGCAAAGTAAACCATCTTTCTTAAGAACAAACAAAATTGGAGCACCTCATGGAGAGATACTCAATCGGATGAAACCCTTATCTAACAAATCCTTCAATTGCTCTTTCAATTCCTTAAGATCTACCGGAGCCATATGGTAAGGAGGGATAGAGATAGGTTGTGTATCTAGGAGGTGGTCAATATTGAAGTCTATTCCCTCTCTGGAGGAATACCGGGTAGATCATCGGGAAACACTTCTAAAAACTCATTCACAACGGGGGCTGACTCAAGAGTAAGGGTCTCAGAATTTGTATCCCTAACCTAATATGCAACCCTTAGAAATCATTCTTCTAGATTTAAGACAAGAAACAAACTAACCCTTAGGCATAGAATTTCCCCTTTCCACTCTAAGACGGGTTCATTTGGAAACTTAAACTTGACCACTCGGGTTCTACAATCAACAGAAGTATAACAAGAATGGATCCAATCCATACCAAGAATAACATCGAAATCTAACATATCAAGCTCTACAAGATCAACATGAGTGACTCTATGGGGTAAGGAGACAGGACAATTTCTATAGACTCTCTTAACCACAATAGATTCACCTATTGGAGTAGAGACAAAAAGTGTCTAAAAACATATCTAGAGAAACGTCAAACCTCATAGCCACATATGGCGTCACAAAAGACAGAGTAGCACGGGATCAAACAAAGCATAAACATCAAGATGAAAGACTTTCAACATACCGCTAATCACATCGGGAGAACCCTCTTTCTCATGTCGAGTTTGAAGCGCATAAAATCTATTTTTCTTCTGACTCCCACTAGAACCTGACGAAGGGTAAGGTTGAGCCCGTCGACGATTATCTCCTTCATTCTTAGCAATTGAGGGACAATCCCTTATCTAATGATTCGTCCTTACACAACAAAAGAATGCATTAGAACAGGCTAGACATTTACATCATGCTTCCTTCCACACATAGTACAAGTAGGCAAAGAAGATCCACCACCATTCCCTTATTGAGGCTTAGGGTTAGATACCTTATCTTATTTGAACTTTGGAACCGGAGCATTAGAGGAACCTTTACCAGAGAACCTTTATCGGAATTTAGAACGACAATGTCCATCAGACCTTGAATGTGAAAAGTCACCATCACCGTTCTTTGCCCTCTTTGCCTCCCTAGATCTTTCCTTAAGCTTCTCCTCTTCTATTTGTTGAGAATGTATCATTAGGCGAGAAATATCCATTTTCTTAATGATCATGGCGGTACGACATTCTATAACTACCATTTTGGACACACCTGAAACAATCGTACTCATCCTTGCCCTAGAGTCGGCAACCATAGAAGGAGCATATTTGGACAATTGTGTGAATTTCAAAGCATACTCTTTCACACTCACATTTCCTTGATGAAGGTTAACGAATTCAAGTACTTTTGCCTCACTCATCTCAAGGGAAAAGAACCTATCAAAGAAAGCAGCCTTAAACTTTTTCCAATCAAAAGGACCCGCATTTACCGCCCTCTCTTCCTTCCATTGGTTGAACCAAACTTGAGCAACACCCTTAAGTTGATAAGCGTCCAATTTCTCCTTTTCCACCGGCATCACTCCCTTGATCATCAAAACCTTATACACCTCATCAATAAACTCTTGAGGATCTTCCTCAACCTTGGAACCATGAAACTCCAGAGTAGTGAAGTCCCTCACTCTAGTTGCCATCATACCCACATTTGGGTTCACGGGGACCACAGTCTCCCTATTGGCTTGAGCTGTCATGGCTTGAGCCAACACTTGAAAAGCAGCTTGAAAATCTGCATTAGTCACTTGCTCGACCAAAGGATCGATCGAAACTTGAGGAGCTTCTTGTGGAACTTTTTATTCAACATTCTCACCCGCATTCCTTCTAATGTATTCTCTTTGAGGGGTTATATCCTAAAAAGCATTGGATAAGGATTAGGAGAGAGACATATAGAGTTACACTCTATCATACGACTTAGAGTAATGAAAGAAGTGGAGTTTCCTAAACATCATATAGCCTCCTATTCATAAATGTGGTGTGCTTCACACTCATAAACAAGACTCTCCTCGACGTGGCTTATGAGACATCCTAGGACCTTTCTAAGCCTTGTGCTCTGAATACCAAGTTTGTCACGAGCAAAAATACACCCTAGACGTGACATGGCATATAAGACCCCGAGAGGCCCTACACAAGCCACTTAGCATGCATCATACAAGATAATAGAAATTAAGATTTCAAATGACAGTCTTATATCATCAAAGAGTTTGACAAAGCGAAAAATCCAACATAAGCCTCATTAAGCCATCTATTACATCAAAAGAAGTGATGGGGACATAACCCATACATCACTTACAAGTCTGAAAATTGAAATGACATAACGCTGTAAAAGTATCTCGATCCTAAGAACATGAGGACTCACCAATTCGTGAATGCCCAAAAGATCAACTAGCCACGAGTGTGAGAAGTAGGAGCGTCTGATCCTACATTACTGAAACAATGTAGGCACAAGTATGCATTAGTGCATGGAATGTACTAAGTATGATAGAAATGCATAAGAGTTATAAAATCATGCTAAAAGGACTTTACATGACATGCAATGACCAAGCCAAATCATAAGATGAAAGGGGTTAGAAAACGTAAATCATAATCGTGGTCAATGCAAGCCAAACATCTTTAAAACACTTTTGAGATACTTTAGAAGTAACCTTAGTTCATTATTGTAGTAAGTTTATCATGTAACCGACACAGACTGTGTGATCTAAAATATGGAATCCGGTGTCTATCCCATACCAACAAAAGATATCATTACTTGCCAAGGTAAAAACCATGAGTCTGAGCTAAAGTGGATCCACTAGCTAATGTCTATCTAAGACAATCATCCTATGGTGGCATATAATTATACGGGACAAAGCTAATCGCCGCTAATCCACTTGGTGCTTAGTAAAACATCCCACGGAATAGACTTTAATCATATTCTTTTCATCATCCATGGAAAGGCACAATTAAGCAACCAATCCAAGCTAAAGTTCATTTAGAATAGCTCTGTAATCTTGATTCAACTTAGGTGAGAAAACCTTTCAAACTTATAAATCCTTTTGTGATAAAACCCCTTTCACAATCATGTTCTTATTAGTATGTGAGAAAACCTTTCACAACAACATTGATACTTCACTCTCAAAGCATCCTCAAAGCATTTACATTAATTTCATAAAAGCATGTATATCTTTATAAATTTATTTTTCATAGTGCATAAGCTTCATCATGTGTTCATAGTCTAAAAATCATGGATCATGCATGGGTTCATATGAATTCAACTTAAAAACATGTAATTACTTCAATTCATGCATAAAAATATAGAAAACAATCAATTGAATCATAATTCAAAAAAACCCACGAAGATTGAATAAAACCCTAACTTTGAATTGAGAATATAATCTTATAAAATTAGAGATTTTAGGAACCCTATGGAGAAAATTCTCCATAGGTGGATACTAACATACCTTACAGCTCAAAGCCCAATTGCTATGGTGAATTTGAGATCTTGATGCTTGAAACCCTAATTTGTTCTTCCTTGAATTTGAGGGAATTTGAAGGGGATGAACTTGGAGGGAATTTAGGGATTTAGGGGAATGATTTAGAATAGGTAGTTTAAGGACTTACAAGACTTATATAGGGGCTGAAATAGGGTTAAAATGACTTATTTTAGGCATTGATCACTTAGGGAAAAGACCTAAAAGCCCCTAAAAAATAACTGCCAGACTCTTCTATGGTTTGGACCTACAGTCTGTAGGACTTTCTACAGACGTCATGGTCAACCGTAGAAAAGTCTAGAAACCCTTTAACTAGGACCAACTTTTGACGAAACTTGTCTATGGCTCGTAGGTCTTCCTACGGTCCGTAGACACCAACCGTAGAAACCAACTTAACCCTAAAAATTTCACTAAGTCTTGGACTCACCTATGAGACCTATCTATGACTCGTACATAGGTTGACGGGCCATCCTGGTCAACCGTTAAACTCTACCCTAGTTCTACGAATCCCTTTCTTTGGTCCGTACGACTTCCTACGGTCCATAGGTTGGACTCATAAAACCTGTCTCAGAGAGATTTTCTACTTTATCCTTTTCCTTTCGACTTTCCAACTTTCAAGGTGTTACAGATTTGCCCCTCGAATCCAAAAGCTTGTGTTGAGAGTTCTTCAGTGGTTCCTTGGTGTCCAGGTAAGCTAGGCTTAATTGAGTAGTTAGACCTATCTTTAATTGTAAAATACTTGTGAACTTCAGGAGTTGCATACATAGGCCTTCGAACATAAAGTCAAGGTGGATGAACGTGTCCTTATTGTTGTCTGAATAGCAGAGTTCTTGATTTATTGGTATTGACCTTATGATTATTGTTGGGGGTTATCCTAGGGGTGCTAATTTATAGGTAATAGGGTCATAAGCGGGAAGAAACTGCCGAAAAGAGTCATCCGGTTGTAGGTGATGGTTGTTCCAAGTTATAATATGTAAGCATGTTAACTGTCTCCATAGTTAAAGAAGTACAATGCATGTTGGGGATAATATTAGGGTTGAATGTGAAATGATCAATTATTGACAGTCTCTTGCAATAAAGGTGTTTTATTTACTAGTATTTACAAGTGTGTTTGTATATCATTGTAATTATTATTGTGTTAGTGTGACTATCGGTTGACTCAGGTACCACGCCTGGTACGTGATACAATTGGTTGGCTTAGGTATCACGCCTAGTATATATTATCGGTTGGCTCAAGTACCATGTCTAGTACATGTTATCTCTTGGTTGTTTCAGGTATCACACCTAATACATATTATCGGTGGCATATGTACCATGCCTAGTACAGATTACTATATGATTGGCTCAGAAGCTTTGCGCATTCACTAGCTTGTGTAGTTTGTCAGTCTGGGTGGTCTGGGACATATCTGATAAGGGGGATTTGAGTTCAATATGTTTTAGTAAGAGTCTTGCAGGTGGTTTACTAAATTGATCATGGGCCATAGTGTTGGAATGAGAGCTTGAGGGAGAGTAGTAGACTAGTTAAGAGAGTTAGTAGTGGTCTTGTAATCAGGAAATCTCTATATAATAGAAGGGTTAGGTTATGATCTAATATGAGGGTGGAATGGCTTAAATGATGGAGTTGCCACAAGAAGGAGGTGGAGAGACTTAAGATAAGGTTGATGAGTTCCTAGGTAAAACTACTTGTAGTAAGAGTGGAGACTGGATCAGGGTCTTTATTTTTATCTCCAAGTTTCATGTTCTTTGATTATTTGCATGATATTAAGTGGTGGATTCAGATCCAACGATGATTTCTACAGTACGTGTTGATTCTACTAATGCTACTCTTTCTACACTACTTGGCATAGTCTGGTCAGTGATGTTTCTTAGGTGAAGACGAAGATGAATTCGAAAAGCTTCTACATCTCTTTTCTTATGGTGGGAGTTGTGTCTTATTATTTGAATCTTGCAATTTCTTAGAAGCTCATGTACCTGTTTAGACTAGTTCCTTGGGAGGGTTCAGTGTATTTCATTACAAAAGTATTTTGGTTTGACTAAGTTTGAGTATTTCACTATTGTAAATAAGGTGTTAGCCTATATTTTGTTCATTTCTGCATTTCATGTTTCAATTTGGGGGTAAGTTTCTCCTATCTAGGTTTTAAAGTAGGTGCCTGCACAACCCGATGGGTTGGATCGTTACAATTTTGTATCAGAGCCCAAGTTACTAGTCTCCCAGTACAAGAGGAAATGTCAAAGAAAGATTGGTGTGTTGACATCCATATTCAATCTTCAGGGGGCTATGAAAGATTCTAGAAAGTTGCCTCATTTCTTCACTCACTTCGTGCTATCGGTTGCTACTAGCTTGTATGGATTGAGTCCAATTGGTATCTCTAGACTCCAATTGGTATTTCAACTGAGAAATTGGATGTCATTGTTGTGGCTGAAAGAACATAAGCAATGAAAATCGAAACCGAAAAGGTTCCAATTGGTATCTGGACTTAGAGGCTATGTAAATGCATGGATGATCGGCTGACGGTCATCCATAAGGCACATAAAAAGTAAGGAATATGACTTGCTTCAGTTATGAAGTTTGAGATTGTGATTATGCGCACTACATTGCCTGAATGACTAAAATTTTGTGAGATGTAATTTCCAGAATTTATGTGAGATTGTAGTCAGGGAAGAGTCATAACTTTGTTTACATCCCTACTTTTGCAAATAAGGCGAAATGTCGTTGTAACTCAAAAAAATAAACTAATTATATAAATTTTAAAAGAATTTAAAGAATAAAAGAATTTTAAGAGAATTGCCACCTAATTTTTGGGAAAACTAGAAAACCAATTAATTAATTAATAAAAAATGTCTACGAAACCAATAGATTCTAAGTAAGGGTTCAAGTAAATTTCGAAGGGAAGGTGTTAGGCATCCTTCGAAATCCACAACTGTGGGTCCCGACTGAATTCATTTTTTTCAAATTGAGGAGGAGATAACAATAATATACAAGTATAATAAACATGAAATATAAACAAATAATAAAGTAAAGCGATAATATAATAAACGGCCTAGTATTTGCCTAACGTCAATATATACAAAATAATTAATATGATATTCGAACTCCATTGGAATAGCTTCGATGGGAAGCGACTCCGGGGTATACATGTAAAGACACTTAGTAAAAGTGTTAGTAATAAATAAATACGAATAAAAATAAATGAATCAAATAATAACTTAAAAATAAAAATCTGTCTTATTGACATGGAAGGCCTTCGAAATCGATGGTAATTTCTTCATCGGTCATTTTTAACAAATAATATGTACAAACTTAAACTAAATTTCCGTCTTTTACAATGGGAAGGCCTCTAAAATCAACGGAGAGATTTTTTCATTGTTCAATTTAAACATACAGTATCAAGTTAACCAAATAATTAAAATGACAAATTATCCAAAGTGAATATCAGAATAGCCTTAATAGTAGCTTTGCAAATATTTTCCAAGTTTGTAGCAAATTACAGTGAAAATCTCACCTGAAGACTCATTACCATACAAAAATTGCTTAAACTAAGTAACAACTCTGAAAAAAACTCAACGACAACAAGAGACAACTTCATTCACTAGATTTAGAGCTCAACCACAATATTATATATTAAAATAATAAAGAATGAAAGCAAATATTAGCAATAATATAACGTAGACAGCAAGTAAGCAAAACTTATCTACCAACAAATAATAACAATAAATAATAAAATAATCACAACTGAACCATAACAGTGCATTAAGGGATCATAAGATGTGTGGGTGAAGAACACCCAATATAGAAAAAAAAATAGAGGGGGCAAACAGCCCCTAAATTAATCAACAAAGGAGGACAATTACAAATATTTCACTCTTGACAAAGAACGAGTAAGAACAAACATTATAGATTGCCGGAGTTAAATATCTTTCGGTCAAATCCGTATGAATAACATATGAATCGAACAATATCTACTTCGCCGGAGTTAAACAAACACAAAATAGATACAGAAAAATAAGATAAGAAAGGAGAAAAAACTTGTTTACCAGCGGAGCTAGCGGCTAGAGCTGGTTCACCGATTCTGATGTGACAGAACTTCGAACTCACTGGCTGGTGGAGCTTGGAGCCCTGGTTTGCTGGAGATGGAGGCTGTTTGGAGCTGTTGCGATTGAGCTCGTTGTCGGAGCTGTTACCGGCAGTGGGTTGCTGGGTTGTTTTCCGCAAGATCTGTTGTTCGTGGGCCTGGTTTTCTGGTGGTTTTGATTTGCTAATCTGGTGGTAGTTTATGGTGGGGAAGAAAAGAGAAGGATCAGGGGTGTTTGGTGGTTGTTTCAGTGGTGGCTCGCGGTAGATCTCGGTTCTCCGGTGGTCAGAATTTGGAGTTGTTTGGACGTTGTTTGCTCTTGTGTTGTTGTGTTGGTCGGCTGGCTGTTTTGAGCCGCTGTTTGGCTACCTCGTCTGAGATGGTGAGTCGGAGAAGAAAGCTAAGGTGGGTGTGTGGTAGTTTGTGTTAGAAAAAATAATAGTAGGAAATATGATTGAAGAAGAAGATGGCTTTGAGGCGTGAAAACACCTTCTTTAAAGAGATATTGCCCACATACAAATTGGGGTAAATACAAACAATTCTCTTCAAGGATACAACAAAGCCCTTGGTTTTTACATGCAGATTTTCTTCGGCTACTTCTAGAGAGTCTTTATATTTCTAGAACTTAAAAGATGACTATTCATAAGAGTCATGTTCTTTCATGAACAGATGTGTCTTTTCATAAGAGTCGTATTCTTTCATGAACAGATGTGTCTTTTCATAACAGTCATGTTCTTTCACGAACAGATGTGTCTGTTCAATTTAAGACCTCTATATATTACAAAATATCCAACAATCCCCCACTAGTTTGTAATATTTCTCATAATATCATGCATATCATAGAGTATCTTATAATAGATTTGAACTTTCTGTTAGTGCAAATACTTTAAAGTTCTGACGAAGTAATTGGTATCTTAAAAGATTTGAACCACAACTCCATTTGTCAAAACCGAAAATATCACACACATAATATTATTTGTAGCTTAGAAACCCCAGTACTTGCTTTAACACGTTTATGGCCATTTGCTCATCCTGATTTCATGAATATTTACAAAACCAATCATTTAGATCTTGCTTGAAGCAGCACCACTTCAATATACATATAGGTGAAATTAGCTACTATGTCCTTGTTACTGTAGACATTTACTAATTTCATTAAGAATTAATTCAACCTCCGCGTAACAGTCTGCACTTTGGAGTTTGTCACTATGCCCCTGTTATATCAAGCATTTAACAACTCCTCAACTTCTCACATAACATTATGCAATACACTTGAATCAAGGCTCTAAAAGGAAGACTCGTGCTTTAGCAACACAAAGTAACTTGTTATTACCCATTGAGCTTATATTGTTAGAGTGTATACTAACTCAAAAATGGATTCCCATCACTCGTGTTTAGTTTAAGGATTTTAGCCTTACTCATTCACACATTTATTATGCTACATCTTTTGAAACTAGATTTTACAAGATTTATATAAATCATAAACAAATCTTTCACATAGGCATATCACAGATATCATCATTATCTCAATAGCTTAGAATGGTTGCACCAGTTGTGGCCACAACATTTCAAAATCATATATTATTTTCAACCATTACATTTCTTTTCAAGCATTTATATGCCTATTTTTATGCAAAATTTATGACATCTTCATACATGTTACAAAATCCAACTTATATGAATTTTATCATTATCATTTGATGATTCACTATTTATAGACCAACACACCAGTTTAGTGTAAGGATTTTAGCCTTACTCATTCACACATTTATTATGCTGCATCTTTTGAAACTAGATTTTACAAGATTTATATAAATCATAAACAAATCTTTCACATAGGCATATCACAGATATCATCATTATCTCAATAGCTTAGAGTAGTTGCACCAGTTGTGGCCACAACATTTCAAAATCATATATTATTTTCAACCATTACATTTCTTTTCAAGCAATTCAAGCCTATTTTTATGCAAAATTTATGACATCTTCATACATGTTACAAAATCCAACTTATATGAATTTTATCATTATCATTTGATGATTCGCTATTTATAGACCAACGCACCAATTCATCTATCTATGAAGTCATGTCTATACAAAAGGTATTTTACAATCGATACTTTTTTTCATGAAAAATCACAACATTTCAAGTGACACTACTTCAAAAATTACATAATATTTTTTACGAAGGCTTATAGCCTAATCATCACATTAGCAGTCTAAACAACTAATCATCACTAAAATTATCAAGTTATAAACACTAACTACCATGTCAAATACATCAAAGATATATCTTGTAGGTGTTGAAGAAACAATTTATATCTTAAAATTCTTCAAATATTATAGATTATTAATCATAATTCAATTACCCCCACACTTTAAATGTTTCACATGTCCTTTTCATAACTTGTGTGAACATCTAATTAACATCAGTAAATCATCTTGTTATCAAATTTATAGGGTTCCAATACTATAACACATGAACATTTAATAAGAAGACAAAATCTTCAACATTTTCAATTATTCTAGTAACTTTCAAGTATAGATATTATCCATCAAAATAAAGGAATATATATATTATCTCACAACTTGAAAATACAATTCACATGATCTTTATGCAACACTATTATGCCATAATAATTTTCTTTGTCCCAAATAACAAATTTATAAAAGGCATACCAAATATGTTATTCCTAAACTTATTTAAAAAGCATTTCAAGATCATCACAATTGAATTAATTTATCCTAACATTTATGAAAAATCATTTCACAAAAATTTCAAAGGATGAAACTTCATAGAAAAATAATAAGAGAAGTTAAGAAAGCATAACCCGATATATGTCATTTCCTTTTAATAGACAAATATTTTCATGAAAAAAAATCACAACATTTTAAGTGACACTCTTTCATAAAAGAATACAACTATTTTAAACAAGTATATATATAATTTGGTAGTTTCATACTAGTCATACCATATACTAGTAAAAGAGAAATTGAACGACCACAATATCAAATATACTCTAAGAATTTTGTGGGTCAAGCATAATATACGAATGCCATTGAATCTCCTATCTTGTGCTTCAAATTTAAATTAAACACTAAGTCTAATCTTATCTTTATCATAAGCAAAGAACCCCACATTTTAAATATGATCTCAAAACTATTTTTCAAGTATTTGAAAATAATTTTTCCACATATTTTTTCCCATACTATCAAAATGTCATGTGCAGCATGAAACATCTTTTGAAAATATTATTCTACAAAAGAATTCTACTGCTTCAATTCCCTTTAAAAATCTTTACACAATGTCAAAGTTCATTCCATACAAAATCACAAACTTTAAGTCACTGGTCTTTTTTTAATCACAATTAGACATACCACTTAGTATTTAGAATAGTAACAATAAAGACAACTTTTGTACAATTTGTTTCTATTTAACAATGGAGTTTTATATTCTTCATATCGTCAACCGAGTGAACTTTGAATGTGGATGAAGTTTTTATTACTTCAAATCAGTTTCAAATTCAAACGAAGTAGAAAACCGAAAGTACAACACTAACTTATTGGGTGAAGTTTTCAAACCAATTGCACAGTCTAATTTATCCAGAGTTGAAACTACAAAAGTTTTTAGTCTACAACAATCAGACACAAGCAAATTTCACACGGAGTACCAAACTACAAAAAAATTTTAGTCTCCAAACTGAATAAACATATTCTTAGATTATCACATAGATGTGCTTTTCTTTTCAAATAGTCTTCCAACTAAAACATTTTGGCATAATATCTTATCAAACTATCTCATTCTACAAACTAAAGAATTTTAAAGGCAACACTATTTGCCAAAGAAAACTCATTTAAAAACATATAATTTGCAGATCTTTTTTCAAAGACACACATGATAAATATCAAAAGAGTTAACTTTTAGAAATTATTTTCCTCCTTAGATAAACAATAAGAAGGTTACCTTATGTAATCTTTAACTGAAATACCACTAATTCTTATGGTACATTCTCACTTCGACCTTGCTAAACAAGGCACCGAATTATGGAGAAGAAGTGCATTAATCTTCTACTTCCATGATTTGTTTCCCTCAGTCAGTAGAATACAATAAATACCAACGGTATAATAATTTCCTTAAGATTTTTGTTCATCCTATACTCAAAGTTTAAAGAGTATTTTCAAGACTAAAAAATTAAAACTTGTAGAGAAAATTGAATGGAAAACAGATTAGAAACAATATACAAAATATTTTTCTCAAAGAATCAAGTTTACTAAATGCACAGTGTCCCCTTAAGGAAATTATTGCCCTCAAGTACCCGAAGTTAATGGAATATATCCTCTCATGATAGAACGATCTTACTCACATTTGTACTGATACCTATAATCATGGTGTCAGTGAACCACTCAACGACAGTAAAGTACACTTAGAATACTAGATTTAGTAGTAGAAGAAGAAGTCCAGAAAATTGGTTCTTTCCTTATCATTCAGCAAATAGACATAATTGTATCTAATGCAATTGTCAATAAAAGTTATGACATACTCTTTCCTACCATGAGATGGTGTTGACTTCATATCACAAATGTCACTACAAATCAACTCTAAGGGATTAGAATTCCTTTCAACAGATTTTTAAGAATGCTTCACATACTTAGATTCAACACAAACTTGGCATTTTTATTTATTGCACTCAAAGTTAGACAAAACTTATAAGTTGATCAGTTTTTCTTGCAAGGTTTTGTAATTGACATGTCCCAAGCGTTCATTTCATAAACAAAACTTATAAGTTGATCAGTTTTTCTTACAAGGTTTTGTAATTGACATGTCCCAAGCGTTCATTTCATAAACAATTTGACTCAATCAAGTAAGAACAAATAAAAATATTGAGTTTGAAAAGCCCTCCATGAGGTAGCTTTGTCTCGCAATTATTTTGTTCCTTCTTATTACAATTTTGTCTGATACAAACATTGTTTAGAGTCAACACCTTATCAAATCCATCAAAATATTGCCTTACTCACCTCAATCTAATGGAATTGCAAAATGAAAAGAAAAACCGAACTTTGAAGGAAATGATGGATGCATTACTTATAAGTTCAGGTTTACCGCAAAACTTGTGTGGAGAAGCTATCCTTACAGCAAAAAAGAACAACAAAAGTTTTGTCTATTCAGAAAGAAAGAAAAAAAAGTTTTGTTCGTTCAGGACACAATCTATTCCATATGAGAAATGAAAAGGAAGGAAATCCAACTTGAAATATTTCAAAGTGTGGGGGTGTCTAGCATAAGTCCAAGTTCCTATCCCTAAAAGGATCAAATTAGGACCTAAGATTGTGGAGTGTAAAATTAGACTTGAGTAGTCTAGTGAAGGGTCTCAAAGACCTTGGGAAGAACCAAAGGAGAATGTACTTAATAAAGAGATTCAGAGACGTAGTAAATGTCAAATGACATCTACTTCCTTCGGATCTAATGTTGTAACATTTCATATGTCTTCTGTAGACTCATTCTTTTGGAAAGAGGGCGTCAATAGTGAGATTGATTCAATCTTGAGCAATCATATTGGAAGTTGATTGATCTTCCTCCATGAAATAAACCTTTGGGTTCAAAGTGAATCTTCAGAAGGAAAAAATTGTTAGGAAAAATAATAGTAGGAAATATGATTGAAGAAGAAGATGGCTTTGAGGCGTGAAAACACTTTCTTTAAAGAGATATTGCCCATATACAGATTGGGGTAAATACAAATAATTTTCTTCAAGGATACAACAAAGCCTTTGGTTTATACATGCAGATTTTCTTCGGCTACTTCTAGAGAGTCTTTATATTTATAGAACTTAAGAGATGGCTCTTCATAAGAGTCATGTTCTTTCATGAACAGATGTGTCTTTTCATAAGAGTCATGTTCTTTCATGAACAGATGCGTCCTTTCATAAGAGTCATGTTCTTTCATGAATAGATGTGTCTTTTAATAAGAGTCATGTTCTTTCATGAACATATGACTTTTCATAAAGGTCATGTTCTTTCATGATGACTTTTCATAACAGTCATGTTCTTTCACGAACAAATGTGTCTGTTCAATTTAAGGCCTCTATATATTATAAAATATTCAACCATCCCCCACTAGTTTGTAATATTTCTCATTATATCATGCATACCAGAGAGTATCTGATAATAGATTTGAACTTTCCATTAGTGCAAATACTTTAAAGTTCTGATGAAGTAATTGGTATCTTAAAAGATTTGAACCACAACTCCATGTGCCAAAACCGAAAATATCACACACATAATATTATTTGTAGCTTAGAAACCCCAGTATTTGCTTTAGCATGTTTATGGTCATGTGCTCATCATGATTTCATGAATATTTACAAGACCAATCCCTTAGATCTTGCTTGAAGCGGCACCACGTCAATATACATATAGGTGAAATTAGCTACTATGTCCCTGTTACTGTAGATATTGACTAATTTTATTAAGAATTATTTCAACCTCCGTGTAACAGTCTGCACTATGGAGTTTGTCATTATGCCCCTGTTATTTCAAGCATTTAACAGCTCCTCCACTTCTCATATAACAGTATAAAGTACACTTGAATCAAGGCTCTAAAAAAGAAAACTCGTGCTTTAGCAACACAAAGTAACTTGTTATTACCCGTTGAACTTGTATTGTTAGAATGTATACCAACTCAAAGTTGGGTTTCCATCACTTGTGTTTTGTTTAAGGATTTTAGCCATCTTTTGAAAATAAATTTTACAAGATTAATACAAATCTTTGACATAGGCATATGACAAATATCATCATTATCTCAATAACTTAGAATGGTTGCATCAGTTGTTGCCACAACATTTTAAAATCATATTATTTCCAACCATTATTCCATTTCTTTTCAAGCATTTATATGCTAAATATGTTCCTATTCCACTATGGAATTCAAGCCTATTTTGATGCAAAATTTATGACACTTTCATACTTGTTACAAAATTCAACTTATATGAATTTTATCATTATCATTTGATGATTCACTATTTATAGACCAATGCACCAATTCATCTATGTATGAATAGTCATGTCTATACAAAAGGCATCTTACAACCGACACTTCTTTTTTCATGAAAAGTCACAACATTTCAAGTGACACTACTTCACGAAATTACATAATATTTTTACGAAGGCTTATAGCCTAATCATCACATTAATAGTTTAAACAACTAGTCATCACTAAAATTATCAAGTTATAAACACTAACTATCATGTCAAATACATCAAAGATATATCTTGTGGGTGTTGAAGAAATAATTTATATCTTAAACTTCTTCAAATATTATTGACTATTAATCATAATCCAATCACCCCCACACTTTAAATGTTTCAAATGTCATTTTCATAACTTGTGTGGACATCTAATTAGCATAAGTAAATCATCTTGTTATCAAATTTATAGTGTTCCAATACTAAAACACATAAACATTTAATAAGAAGACAAAATCGTCAACCTTTAATGAGCACAAATGATCTAATAAAAAGTAATCATTTCTCTTAATTTCAATTATTCTAGTAACTTTCAAGTATAGATATTATCCATCAAAATAAAGGAATTTATATATATCATCTAACAACTTGAAAATACAATCCACATGATCTTTATGCACACTATTATGCCTAATAATTTTTTTGTCCCAAATAACAAATTTATAATAGGCAAACCAAATATGCTATTTCTAAACTTATATAAAAAAGCATTTAAAGATCATCACAAGTGAGTTAATTTATCCTAACATTTATGAAAAATCATTTCTCAAAAATTTCAAAGGATAAAAGTTTATAAATAAATAATAAGAGAAGTTGAGAAAGCATAACCCGATATATGTCATTTCCTTCGTGATCCATTGTTGACTCACTTTTTCCATATGACTTGCGGCCTTAGAATCATACTTTAAATCAGTCGAATATTTTTATTTTTGCTGCTCACTTCTTCAAGAATTCAACGATCTTGTCTCATTTATCTTCTTTAAACCCAATATCTCTTTCAAATTGTTAGGCAAAATAATAGTAGGAAATATGATTGAAGAAGAAGATGGCTTTGAGGCGTGAAAACACTTTCTTTAAAGAGATATGGCCCATATACATATTGGGGTAAATACAAACAATTCTCTTCAAGGATACAGCAAAGCCCTTGGTTTATACATGCAGATTTTCTTCGGCTACTTCTAGAGAGTCTTTATATTTATAGAACTTAAGAGATGACTCTTCATAAGATCATGTTTTTTCATGAACAGATGTGTCCTTTCATGAGAGTCATGTTCTTTCATGAACAGATGCGTCCTTTCATAAGAGTCATGTTCTTTCATGAATAGATGTGTCTTTTCATAAGAGTCATGTTCTTTCATGATGACTTTTCATAACAGTCATGTTCTTTCACGAACAAATGTGTCTATTCAATTTAAGACATCTATATATTACAAAATACCCAACAATATATCTTGTGGGTGTTGAAGAAACAATTTATATTTTAAAATTCATCAAATATTATAGATTATTAATCATAATTCAATTACCCCACACTTTAAATGTTTCAAATGTCCTTTTCATAACTTGTGTGAACATCTAATTAACATCAGTAAATCATCTTGTTATCAAATTTATGCGTTCCAATACTATAACACATGAACATTTAATAAGAAGACAAAATCTTCAACCTTTTCAATTATTCTAGTAACTTTCAAGTATAGATATTATCCATCAAAATAAAGGAATATATATATATTATCTCACAACTTGAAAAATACAATTCACATGATCTTTATGCAACACTATTATGCCATAATAATTTTCTTTGTCCCAAATAACAAATTTATAAAAGGCATACCAAATATGTTATTCCTAAACTTATTTAAAAAGCATTTCAAGATCATCACAAGTGGATTAATTTATCCTAACATTTATGAAAAATCATTTCTCAAAAATTTCAAAGGATAAAACTTCATAGACAAATAATAAGAGAAGTTAAGAAAGCATAACCCGATATATGTCATTTCCTTCGTGATCCATTGTTGGCTCACTTTTTCCATATGACTTGCTGCCTTAGAATCATACTTTAAATCAGTCGAATATATTTTCTTACAACCCCACTTCCTCAAGAATTCAAGGATCTTGTCTCGTTTATCTTCTTCAATCCCAATATCTCTTTAAAATTGTTAGAAAAAAGAATAGTAGGAAATATGATTGAAGAAGAAGATGTCTTTGAGGCGTGAAAACACTTTCTTTAAAGAGATATTGCCCATATACAAATTGGGGTAAATACAAACAATTATCTTCAAGGATACAACAAAGCCCTTGGTTTTTACATGCAGATTTTCTTCGTTTACTTCTAGAGAGTCTTTATATTTATAGAACTTAAGAGATGACTCTTCATAAGAGTCGTGTTCTTTCATAAACAGATGTGTCTTTTCATAAGAGTCATGTTCTTTCATGAATAGATGTGTCTTTTCATAACAGTCATGTTCTTTCACGAACAGATGTGTCTGTTCAATTTAAGACCTCTATATATTACAAAATATCCAACAGTTTGGTTCGACTTGGAGCCATTGTTCGCCGGAAAATAGGACAAGGAAGAGGGGTTTGTGAGGGTTTTGTGTTGATCGCTGGAGAAGGAAGAGAAAGGGAAGGGGTGAGCAGCAATGGTGGTTTGCTGGAGCTCGCTGGCGGCTGCAATAGGGTTGATGGTGGTGGATTCGGCGGATTCCGGCAGAGCTCCAGTGAGCTTGTCACCGGAAAAATGTGAATACTAAAAGAATTTTCTAAAGATTAAAATCTGAAAATTACACCCCTTATTTAAAATCTTATCCACCACCACTAACTTAATGACCAAGCTATTGTTTAAATAGAAAATCAAAAACCACCAATAGTACAATACCATTATCTTAAAACTGTGGGCCAAAACCACCGGTTAATAAAATATCTGTGTATGCAATCTTATCCATATTTGAATGAATTTCTAGACTTCGCAAAAATATTAAAATGAATATTAACAAATGTAACGAATAAAATAAATGATATGTAAAAAAATATAACTTAACAAAAATAATAATTTAATCGAATTGATCAAATATTTGAACATATTTAACCAGTTGTGACAAAAAAAATAATGTAATAAAAAATAACTAAAATTCAAAATAAACTAATAAAAATCTTAATGTTTTGAAAAATAAAAATAACTATTGATAAATTTATTTAAAATTACAAAAAAAAGTATTTTGAATCATTTAATAAATAAAACAAAAAAGTAAGAATTTTGAAAATGTTAAGCCAAAATTGGGTGTCAACAAACTTGATTATGTGCAATGGTTTAGTGATAAATTGCTATGTGATTAACTGAACATTTTTGCATTAAAAATTGCTCATGGACTTACCATTGGTAAAAATTGTAAATGGAAGGATAAATTGTGACAGTAGGGAAACCCTGGTTTTAGGACAGCTGGGATTGGTTGGGAACCATGGGAAAAAGGCTATTTTAATATGATAGTGGGAATGTGATATGATGAACTAGTTTTGGTGTAATTTAGGACTAGTTTATGAGTATGAGGTGCTAAGTACTTAACTATGTATTGTTGGGTATGTTCTTGGGGTTATATCTGAGACCATGATGTGAAGCCTATATTATACATGTTTGGGAACAATCTTGGGGTTATTTTCGAGGTAGTGTTGTATTTCAAAGAGTGGCTAATGATAATGGGTATTGGGGAATGAGGTAACCTTGCAAAAAAAATTCAATTTCTAGGCTTACCTCATTTGGGCTGCCATAGCGGGTGCTCTCACTATGGTGAGAATATTCCCACTATAGTGACACCCGTTGTAGCGGTGTGATTCATTATAGCGGGTAGGGTAGGACAAAATCCTTGCCCTATTTTCCTCTATTTGCCTTTAATTCTCGGAATGTTTAAAATCTCTAATTCAAGTTCAAACCAATATGAAAACAGTAGAAAAATATTCGAAACAACCATAGCATTCAGAATCGGTGAATAAAGTTAGAACTAGCATCCATGTGCTCAAAAGCAAGGAAAAAAGGAAAAGAAAATATGTCTTTACATTTCCAAACGGATCAAACCCAAACAAGTTTAAAATATCCAAAGGGAGGGGTCCTAGCCTAAAGTCCTAGCATTGTTAAGAGCGAGATCTTCTGTCCATGCCTCGCTTAGGAAGGGGAACTCCCGAAAGTCCTCGTGTGTAAGCCAGAGAAGCTCCTGCTCTGAGGTAACATAGCTAAACATGACCTTAATGGTCTCCCACGTTATATCTAGTAAGCGGTCTCAAACGATGTTCTTCTTCCTCTTCGCAACCAGCTCCCTACGAAGCGCTTCAAATTCCTGGGTAGAGGGAGGTGGGGCTGCATCTCTAGTAGTGGTGGCTCCCACGGACCTCCAAATAGCGGCCAAGTCATCCTTCAAGTAGCTGCTGGAGAGTGGGTGTTGTGTCTAGGAGGGAGAGGCATCATCATCGTTGTCCTCGTCCTGGTTGTTCCCCGCCTCGCCCGTTCTCTGCCTCTTCTTTGTGTATTCAGCGTCTAGTCTCACTCGAAAAGGGTGGAAGAGGGATTCATGTGTAGCTCTATGTCGGTGTCCATCAAGGGCACTCCGACCCGCTTGCACAACGTTTTCATAAGTCCCGAAAAGAAAGGGGCCTTTTTGTTGCCCCGATAGAAATCCTTCCACCCCGACACTATCTGGGCCCCCACATTCAGTGTGATCCCTTGGATAGTGCAGGCCACCACCAGAGCCCGAGGATAGGTCACATCGATAAGGTTACCTGACAGATGAATCCCCTGGGCCACCAAAGTCAGCCATCTCCTAGCATCGACAGCGAAGTAGAGGTCGGTAATACCTTTGGTGGTGGTCTAGTGGACCTGACACCAGAACTCCTCCTCGACTAGTGTGTTATGCAACCACCTCATATCCATCCCCCTCAGTCGGGCCTCAAAATAAACATTCAAGACCTCAGGCACCTCATTGACCATCCAGTCATCCAATGGGACATCCACTTATTGGATTCAAATAGTGGGGCTGGGTCCTCCAACTCTCAATGAGAAGGAGGGCATAGAACTCCCTTACCCCAGCTAGACCACGCTGAACTCTTCCATTAGAGTGTGGAAAGCACTTGCCTTCTCCGCCACACCAAGCATGGTAAAGGCCCTCTTGAAGCAGAACTTTGTTTCCCCAATAGTCATGTTACCTCTCCTGACTAGCGTCATTGGGAAAACTCACAGATGGTAGACCTTTCTCAATTAAGACAGGCATCGTATCATAGAATCTGCAAAATACACGAGTAGGGGGATTACAACTCATACAAGTACATAGGAAGACCATTCAGAGAAAAATCCAGCTTTTGGCTAGACTAGGAGGCTACTGTATCATAATGGATTTAAGTCTAGATATTTTGTAGGTTGATCATGATGAGATGATGGATTGAATGGTATTATTTGATTTGATTTTCACATAAAGCATGGCCAAAAAAATTATGATTTGATTGTCATCGTCAGTTCTTACTAAAGGACCACGAGTTTAGAAAGGTGAAAAATGGATTCAGTAAAAATAAGATTGAAAATGACCCCCCACTCTATTACTCACATGACATCAAATTTGGAATAGACTTTGTCAATCGCCTAAAGTTACAGAAGCTTCACCTTCTAAACTTTCTTGTTATGGTGTTGAACATAATCGGATCAAACAGAGTATGCTTTTGGGGTATTTTTTGCATTTATAGTGACAAAATTTTAGCAAGATGAGGTCTAGATGCCTAAATGAATGTTTCAAAAATATAGTTAGGGAAGTTGTAATAATATCTCCTAGGCAGCAACAAAATGGAAATAATAAAAAAAGCACTCATGGAAGGAAGCACAATTGGGATGGTAAAGTAACGAAGGAGGTTGCTATCCAACAACTTCCAATGAGAGTTGCCAAGGAATTTGAGTTATTAATTCACAGTCAATTTTCTCTATCATCAGGGGATAGAAATTAGACTTCTAGTCAACTATTCATCCAATCGGTAGCTTGTCTTGATTATTCTCTATTGAATTTTATCCCAATCTTGTTGAGTTATTGCATTTTCATACAACCGCATTACATTTTTTTTTTTAGGTATAATATTAAGCACATCAGGGGGTTATCCTATCGACAACAAGGAGGGAATGCACATTTGCTTGAAATAATTTCCTAAATAACTATTTTGCGCCTTTGAACCCACAAAGAGCCTTTAATTATACCTCCCAGAAAATTAATCATCACAAATAGCTTATAAAGCCACTTACCTTCTTTTATCTTGGTTGTTGAAAGTAAAATCACTCACATTAAAAATCTCTTTATTGAATTTGATGCTAACAATTGCAACTATGCTCACTATAATTTAGACACATAAAAGAAAAAAAATTCATTCCTTCCATGTTACATAGACTTGAGCAAACAATATATAATTCTCCAACAATCAAATATAATTAAACTTTTGATTTAAATTTTCTCTGTCTTTCTTTCCAATGTCCATATAAACTTTCTAAAAGATTGTTAAAAGATCTAACCTATGAACTTTTAATGAAATATCTAGTTAGAGAATTCATCAATGTAAATCAGCACATTTCTCTTTGCAACAAAAAGAGCAAAAACAATTTTCACCAATGCAATTTCCTCCAAGAAGTGGCCCTTTGATAGCACCAGGTGGCTTGTTTTCAAACTGTTGCTTGCATTGGATTTTGCAATTATTTGAGTCACAAGGTTGGGGGACTTGAAAGGGAATTAGGCGTACTTTAGCTCCTTTTGTTATAGTAACTACATTTGTTTTGGACAGAAAAAAGAAAGAAAGAATAAGAACTTTGTGAATTAAAAAATAATTAACTATTTAATGAATATGAAGTTAGTACATCAAGTTGAGGCATGCAAGAGAACACATTGGGAAGAGAAAAACAAAGATAGAACACTTGTAATGTAAAGGAAATAAAAATTAGAGGTATACTTGGTTTTTGTCTATAAATTATTATTTTTTCAAATTAAGATATTTTAAGATAAATGAAAAAAACATGATTCACCTAAATACAAAGTAAGGTTGATTCCTATAAGTTAAAATTGGTGGAAGTGTTTCATTTTAAGAATTAAAAAGATTTGTACCAAAATAACAGATGTCAAGAAGAACAAAAGTCTTTGGACACGTAATGAATCTTGAAGTACTATTTCTAGAGCATCCTATCTCTTTGGAATTAAATGTGATTCAACTTTGGTATTGATATGTTGTTGAACTTCTAGATACAAGTATACTTAAAAAAAACTATTTAATTTGTTATTTTTCTACATAGGATGATTCATGAATTCAATGTCTTCATCGTTTGCCTAAATTTCAATAATCTAGAAGTCAAATATTCAAATTCTTAATAAAGTAAAACAAAATTCTAAATCAAGTTATAATCATATATACAAACTACTACTTTGGGAATATCATATGCAATAGATTCACAAATTTTCATGAACATTTTATAATGTAAACAACATGTAACTTACCAAGAACAATAAGAGGAAAAATACAAAGACAACTACATTGGAGAAGTTCTTCATGATTCCTAATAAGTATCACAAGAAGTTTACAAATCAAATTGTATCAAAATGAGCACAAAAATTGATTAAGGTGTTGTGGACTTTATAGGAACGAAGGAGCACAAAAAAAAGGGTCAAAAAGGGTCAAGTATTAGTTTTCATATTCTTGTAACGTTTTTTTTTAAAAAGAATAACATTGTCAGTTAAAAGTATCCTTATCATTAATAGTTTGGTCTAAAATTATTATTATCATTTTCCAAAAAGAATGACATTGTTTGTTGAAATTATCCTTATCATTAATAGTTTGGTCTAAAATTATTATTATCATTTTTCAAAAAGAATGACATTAAGTGTCAAAATTATCCTTATCATTAATAGTTTGTCTAAAATTATCATTATCATCTTTCCAAAAGAATGGCATTGCCTATTAAAATTATCCTTATCATTAACAGTTTGGTCTAAAATTATATCATTTTAAAAAAATAATGACATTATTGTCAATCAAAATTATCCTTATAATTAATAGTTTGGTCTAAAATTCTTATTATCATTTTTTGAAAAGAATGACATTGCCAGTCTAAATTATCCTTATCATTAATAGTTTGATAAAAAATTACAATATCACTAATAATTTGGAAATATTTGTTGTTTCTTGATTGGATCAAAAATATTATTTTCCTCTCTCTCTCTCTCTCTCTCTCTCTCTCTCTCTATATATATATATATACTAGTCTTTAGGCACTTGTTTTGCCCGTGAATTCCGTATGCAAATCAATATTAAAAGAATTAAAAAACATCATATAATATTGGGAGGACACGCATGTTTGTTACAAATGTTTCTAGATATGTTTTTTATCTACTGTAGAATATATAAATTTATACACCGCAATCAAATTTTGATCAATCAAATTACTTAATCTTAGCCATCTATAAGCGATTATACATGCACTGTATCAAAAGCAAAAAAATAAACATCAAATTCTGATCAATCAATTTTTCAAGTGTTTTTTTATTAAAAAAAAATATTACTATTCTGAGCAACCTAAAATCACTAATAAAATTCTGATGATTAGAAATGAATATTAGTAAAATATTTCATGAAAAGCATCACAAATTGGAGACTAAAAAGGGCAAATTGGAGAGTAAATATTAATCATTGTAAAACATAATAGTGCTGGTAATATGATATATTTGAAAATTTTATATCTCAAAATTATCAATTAGAATTTATTAAGTGCATGAATGTAGAATATACATTACTAAAATGAGTTGAGAAAACAATGGACCGCGTTCCTCCAAAATAGCACCGCAATTTGCAATGTTGTTCATCATTTTTTTAAAAAAAAATCTTTTAGAAAAAATGATGGACATTGGCTCTTTGTCCACCGTTTCTGTTGGTAGATTTTTGCATCAAATATATATAAAATTAATTTATATTCATTTATTATCAATTGCGATGCCGCCCGTCACTTTTAATTAAAAATAATAATTAATTATATTGTAACGATGTTGTCTGTTGTTTATAATTAATATTTAATTATTATTATTTTAAAAGAAGCGACAAGAAGTGTCGCTTTGTCCATCATTTTTTATTAAAATATTGGTCAAATATTTAAATAAAATGATGGACAACAATGATGTTGTCTGTTGCTCCTCCTTTGATATTACACAGGTAGAGGCCCATTTTTATTTTCTCTCCTCTCTTCTTCTTTCAAACTCTATCCTCCCCCTCCCACCACCACTGTCGACTCTCTCGTTGCCAACACCTCTCCACCGTCCACCTCACTGCCAACAACCCACCTCCATCGTGCCGCCAACCTCCCTCATCCAAATCTCTATTCTCTCAACTAATTATTAATGTTAGCATTTAAAATTTTATGATTATTTTTTTAATTTCTAATTTATGATTTCTATGTCAGTTTATTGTATTTATTTTGTCCAATTTATGTTATCAACATATTAAATTTGTAAATTTGATTATGAATTAGTTTATGAACTATAATTTTTGTTTTAGGATTTTGATTTGAATTGGGATTTTTCTAAATTAGATTGTGATTAGAAATTTTTGAGCTTGAATTGAAGTATTTTTTTTATGTTTATAACTAATTAGAAGTTAAAACTTAGAACTTCATGTCATGAACTTGAACTTTAGAATACTTGAATTTTAGGATGTTTGAACTTGAACTTAGAAAGAAATTAATTTATGTATGTAATGTCCCATTTCACGAGAAACAACTTTTGTGTGTGCAATGACCATTTTTTCATTCCCTTGACATTATCATGCTTATAATGTGTTGCATGGATGGTTGACATGGTTCAGTAACACCCCGCAAGTTCTAAGCAAAGATTTATACCATCTTCTGTATGTGCATAGGCCCGAACCCGATGATTTCTAAGTTGTACACATATGTTAAGGTCCTTTACTAAGTGTATAAGATGTGCTTTAGGGTCGTAAGATACCTCAAACGCCAAGTCAAGTTCAATTCATTCCTATCGGCTAAATTTTCGCATGAGTTCATATTAAGGTCAACATCAAAAGATTATATCTCTCAGCATATAATGAATTAGGTGGTCCTTTACATGTCAAATTAAAGGCCTATGAGTCTTCTTTTCAACTCCACCAAGTTTGCTTCATTTTGAGTTCGAAGTAAAATGCTATGACCATTTTACCAGAGACTACCACAACAGAGTTTTCAGAGTCAGTAACTACGAACCTCATCTACGGGTCATAATTTGAAGTACGACCCGTACTGTTCACTCATGGAAAAAAAATTGAAAGTCATTTTTTGGGTGTAATTCTTATGGACCCAGTTACGGGTCATAAAAGCATCTATGAGACGTAATTTGGGCCCATAGAATGAAGTTCTAAACCTTATTTTTTGGTCTAATTTCCACAGATCTGATTATGGGTCATAAACCCAATTACGGGCTGTAATTTGGGTCTATAGAATGAACTTTAGAAACTCAAAATTTATGTCTAACTTCCATGGATGGGATCTACAACTCGTAGATCAAACCACAGACTTTAGATGGCATTGTGGAAGGTTTTCGGCAACTTTTTAGTTGGAGTTTCTTTTGTATGTTCCCACTTTTTCTATCTAAGACACGACATTACGCTCAAGACTCAGTTCCTACACTCTTAACTCCCTCAAACACAGAAACTACCTTAAGAAAGGCAGAAGCTAAGGTTTCAAGTTTATCAATCAAGTTCTTCTTTCAAATCTCAATCTCTCAGTTATGTAAGGTTTCAATGAGAGTATCACTTCATTCTCAGGCCTAAAGTATTTTGATTTTCAAGAATTTCACAAGATTGTTAGAAATAAAGCTAAGTTTTTTTATGAAATTATGATCTTTCTTCAATAGGCTACATTTTCATTGTTTCACTTTGGTTTTGAAACCTTATAGTATCGATTTAGCATAATTTTTATGTCATTCAAACCCTTATGGATTTTATGCATGATATGAATTACAACCTAAATACATATTATTTTAAGATATGACTTTTGAGCTTAGCCTCATATATTATTCAAGATGATAAGCGGTTTTCACACTTATGAGCATTATATGAACATGTTGTTTTGGGAGGACTATTTAATACCGAGAGGACGCGGGTTCATTAAACCCAAGTTTCATAACTACGCACCAACATAAGATTATGTTTCACCGCAGTCGGTTAGTGGATCCACACATGATAAGATATGGTTCTATACTCTTACAAGGTATAAGGTAGCCCATCCAAATGGATTGTAAGTTGGGGTTCATGAGCTGAAATGACGTATGTCGGTTATATGAAACTTCCCAATTATACATTTTTCATGATTTTAAGTCTATATGGTTCATTTTAAGTATGTTATGTTATGTTTATGGTTTTGTAAGGCTACTGGATTAAACGCATCCTTATATATGTTTTTGAACGAAGATTTGAATGATACTTATGCATGAACTCCAACTGTTTTCTCTGCAATTCTTTTTTTATTTTTATGATTTGTAAATCTTATTTTACTTTCCATTATTCTGGTGTCCCTTACTTACTTAGTACATTCCATGTACTGGCGCATACCTTTCCTTGCGTTGCAGCCTTTTATGATATAGATTTTGATGCCCGTACTCAGACTCGTGGCTAGTGACATTACAACATTTCCAGTTAGCATTTGATGAACCCTCCTCATTTAGGGACTCTATGGATTTAAAATTCTAGACATTTGTTATGTTATCTTTGGTTTTGAGGTAATTGTGAGTCATGTCCTGGAAGACTTATATTTTCATTCTAAGTAGTAGAGGCTTCATTCAGACATTAGTAATGTAATCTCATGGATCTATTACTCGCACTATTCATTCTTATGTTAAAAATATGTTTTAGCTTTCGCCTTAGTTTCATATGATATGCTTGATATGTTAAGCCAAGGGTTAGACCAAAATCACTCGTGGTTCCAGGTACCGTGCCTAGGTTGGGGTGTAGACTCGGGTCGTGACAAACTTGGTATCAGAGCACTAGGTTCAAGTGTCCTAGGATGTCTGAAAAGCTACATCTAGTAGAGTCTTTTTATGGGTGTGAAGCGCGCCATACTGATAAGGAGGAGGCTACGGGATGTTTAGGAAATACTTTCCCTTCTTTCATACTCTGGATGGTGCAATAGAGTTATCCCTTAAGAAATATATGTAGACTCATGGATCTATTACTCACACTATTTAGTCTTACGCTACAAATATGTTTCAGCTTCCACCTTAGTTTCATATGATATGCTTGATATGTTAAGCCAAGGGTTAGCCTGGAATCACTCGTGGTTCCAGGCACCGTGTCTCGGTTAGGGTATAGACTCGGGTTGTGATAGGTTCCCGATGTGATTAGGTGAGATTTTAGTGGTTTTGAGCCTGTTAGTTGAGTTATATTTAAATGGCTAACTTTGGCCAATATTTCATTATCCGAGTGCCAGATGGTGATTTTGTCAGTTAAGTTAACTTTGAAACCTTGAGTTTGATCTAGTAGAGTAGTTGGTTCGAGTCCAAAGATCTTATGTTGTAATTTAAGTGTTTAGGCGAAAAAAATGAGTTTTGGCCTAAAAGGGTTCTGAGGGGGTATTTCTGTCTTACTATTTTTTTTAAAAATCAATCGATCCCATTGAGTCTAAAATGTAGATTTAGTGGGATAACATATCTGGTTTATTTTTGTCGGGTCTTTCAAATGAATCCGAGGATCTAGTCGAAAACTTTTTGAGCATTAATCAACATTTTTTGGTGTTAGTGCAAGGGGACCATGGTTAACGCACAGACAAGACGGGTTTGCAGAGCCATTTAGCTGAAACAAACCATATTCACCATTTTAATCATATTTAGAGCTTGGTAGGGAGATTTTGGGAGAGAATTCTTGTGTAAACTCATGCGGGTAAGTTCCCAACTCAATTCTAAATCATTTCTTACCAACTTTATCCTCTAAATTCTTCAAAATCAAAGATTTCAAAAGAGGTTTTGGGGTTTATCCCCCAAATTGAAATTTTAGTATTTCTTTAATTTGATTACTCAATTCTTACTTGATTTTGGTTGAGTTTTCACCCACAAACTCCTTTTCACTTGAGGATTATGAATTTCTAATAAAATTCCATTTTCACCCTTTTCAATTTCAATGAAATTTTTTGGTGATTTTATCCAGGATTAAAATCTTAGCAATATGGTTGTCATTGGAACCCATTTGACGAGTGATTTCCATTCTTAATAGTTGGGGATCGTTCTGTGGTTCTGTGGCAGTGGATAAAGGAAAAGTACCACTTGAGTATTTCATGTAAATATTATGCCCTTGAGGTAGGTTTGGCTTATCTTTCTTTCAGACTGGATTAGATATATACCCATACTTATAAACTAGACTATGAGATGGGATCGTAGTAGGAAATTGAAATATTGAAACTGTTGAATTTATAGTTTTGCCCATGTTGGGGCTTATTTATGATGTTTCGGCTGTATGGGGGCTTATTTATCTTTTTGGTCCATTAAGGAGGTCTATCTGTGTTATTTTCCCCTTGAAGAAGTCTTTTATAATATTGTTTCTTTGAGAGCATGTTTTTCATGAGATTTCCCAGGATAGGGGTTTGAGTTTATTATTCTAGCATGTTTGACTTGAAATACCCAAGTTAGGGGATTGAACTAATATTATCATTTATTAAAATGACATGAACATATTTCAAATGATAAATGCATCTTTTAAAAGATCTTTTTCCACAATTTTTGCCATGTACTGGGTGTATACCATGTGTCACACTATCACGCCTCGAGCCTACACCCTGAACGTAGCCGACACTCAAAGACTATTGCTGGCCCCAAGAGAACCCTTGGCCTGGCTAACTCTGACTCACATGACTCTATAAGATACGTGGTGGCTTAAATAGATGAGCAATTAAACATTTATAGAAAAGTTTTAAGACACTGTCTTGAAATACTTAGCATAATTCATAAGTTAAGTGAACATATTGAGAAAACAATTGAAAACATCTAACTTTGTCTGTATATGAAGCCTCTAAATGTTCAAGATAGGTGTCGGGAAAAGACCCATGACACCTCAAATGATACTAAGACTGAATATGAAAAAAATGAATGTGAAATCCTGCGGAAAGCGAGGAGGATCACCAAAGTTATCTGAAGCACCAAGTGATCTCAACGAAACACCTGTTGATGTTCCTGGACACCTATATCTGCATCATAAAAGATGTAGGTAGAATGACACCAGTACATTGAACGCACGAGTATGTAATATAGCCGAAGTGAAAAACTAAAAGAAAGGGTTGTAATAAATAAAGATATACTCAAGCTGAATGTAAAGAAGTAAAGGATCTAACTCATTTAAAGCTTCACAAGTACTTACTCATTCTCTGAAACTCAACATAATAAATGATATAGTAAAATACACTTTAACTCTGTTTGGGAGACTCTCTAACCGACAACCATCACTATGAGCTACGTGATGATACAACGTCTCGCTCACACTGCCTGAACTGTCCTATACTGTGACGGGGTATAGAACCTCTCAACTAAGAGGATTCACTAATCAATAAGGATTTATCTCAAAACTATGATCATTTACCCATGTGGGTAGACATGGTTTATGAGGATTTTGAGTTTCTGAACTTATCCCCATATTGGTGCTCAATACTACTCCCAATAATATACTCATGCTCAAATGTATAAAACATATTCTTTCTCTGTTTTTAGGTGATTACTCAAAATAACCTCTTAAAAGAGGTAACTGCTTTGAAATATCTTGAACTCATAAACTCTTTTTTATAAATCAAAGTTTCTCTTTTCTCAATGAAAATATATTACATTTGGGAATACTTAGTTCCCTTATATTCTTTCTAATTCATGTATAAAGCTCTTTTCAAAACTCATATTTTCTTTCACAGAAAATTAGTTTAAGATCATTGTTGGTTAAAAAAGATTTCTCAATAATAACTCAATAAAACCTCTTGAACTTTTCTCTTAAACTCATTTTAGTTTTGAATGTGCATTAAGACATGTGATTAGGATATGCAGGAATTTTCAAAGGTAAGTGGAGCCTATAGGAGCTAATACAGAGAAGGGAAGTGTAGCCACAACATAAAGGAACACGTCCGGATGAAACAAAGAATAAATCGGCCCAGGTGACCCCTGGAGCATTGCTAGCGCGGGGCGCTAGGCCCCAAACTTCAGAAGCAGACTTGGGGTGCAATGCTGGCACGGGGCGCCATGCCCCAAACTGCTAAGCCTCAGCCCTGGCACTTTCTTGGTGCACTGCCCCACGCCCTACCTGACATCCCCAATGAATTCAAGTTAAATTAAGACCCCAAATTAGTTTAGAATTGGGAAATTTCTCCTAAACTCTACTTATCTTTCAACCCAAAATCAATATATGAGAAACTTTCATGTGATTTCCTTTAAAGACATAACTTTACTAGATCAATAGGGTTCATAGGATACAAAGCATGAACAACATTATAAGATTTACATGCCAAAACAGGAAATAAAACCTCCATTGTTAAAGAACTGAATTCAATATCAAGAACTATGAATGGATCCTTTAGATGTGATGATTTCTGACTGAATTAAGATGTAGGATGTGAGGAAGAACTAGTCCAACACTATGAATATCCTTACATACCTGGAAAAAACAAAGTTTCTTGGCGAAATCGATGGAAACTTGAAGAATGCTTGAACCTTAGCTTTTTCTCTTCTTGGAACCTTGCTCTAATTCTTCTAAGTGTTAAAGAACGTGAAAAGATGTTTTAACACTGTTTAGACCCTTAATTAGGTGGAAAAAAATGTGGATTATGCTTAGAAGGAGTGGGAAAAGACCAAACTATCCCTCTCAAAAACTGATGAGGTGCCTTAAAATGGAGGCTTCACTAAAACGGGCATAACGTTTTACTCCGAACTCAAAATGAAGCAAACTTGGTGGCATTGGAAAGAGGAATCAAAGACCTTTAGTTTGATAGGTCATGGGCCACTTAATTCATTATGTGATGAGAGATATGATCGTTTGAAATTGACCCAAAACTTAAAACTGATGGTGACTTGTACGGACCCCCCCTTTAGCCCTTTTCGAAGTTCGAGGTGTTATGCACACCCCTTTTTCAATGAGCGAAAAGGGTTTTCCCAACTTAAGTGGCGGTATTAAATAGGAATTATTTTAATATTTTAGAGTCGCCACATGGAATTGAGTTATGGTGTTCCAAGTCACCTTTTCTTTTTAATCCCTAATCAAAAGGAAATGACTCTTTATTTTGGTCTGCGAACTAGAAATTTGGGTAAGGAATTTTGTTAAACGAGGGGAAGGTATTAGGCATCCCTCGAATCTCATTGTTCTAGCACAGTCACTTTTATTGACTTATACTTGACTAGAATTATTTTTTGGATATATATTTACTGGCCATGATTTGCTCATATTTATTTTTTGTTGAACTTTTATTTGGTCTCAACCTAGATGCGTAACCGCGTTCTTGGTCTTGACATTTAGAGACATAACTGCCTTCTTCGCATTGCACTGAATAATTTTGTCTATAAGTCTTATTTTCAATTAATGAAAGTTAATTATTTTATCGAACAAGGTGTGCCACCGCATCCTTGAGTTTATTTTAGTGTCTCAAGAAAAAAGATGTGTAACCACATTCTTAATCGAAACAAATATTTTTAACGAGTCATATATCCTAATATTTACCTATTGCTAGAACGCTTAAGCGTATTATTAGTGATTAAATTACTTTTTACTATTTATATTCATGAACACTATTTAAATAATAAAAGTCTAAAATCTTAAACAAATAAAAAGTTATTTCATATTCAAATTCAATATAGATGCATTTACATTTTAAGTTTACTTACAAGTTATGACAAATGACATTAAAATGAAAAATAAAAATGTGTAACTTTTTATCTCTTAATTTTTCTAAAATAAATATTTTTAATTTTAGATAAATTTGACTAAACAAACTATTAGAATAGTTCTTTCAGGCATTTGGTTAATTTTGATTGGATAGAAAAGGCACTTAATTGATAATAGCATATGGTTCTAGATGGAAGATAACATAGAATAAAATAAAGAGGAAATATTTCAATATTATAGCATCAAAGTTAAACAAACACAAAACTTGAGCAACTTCATAACATTGGAATCAAGTATTATATAATCATGAAAATCGAATTATACAATAAAAATTAAATGGTACCTCTTGCGAAAATCAATTCACGAAAAGAAAACAATCCCAATAAAAAACCACAAACTTGAAACCATGAAAGCAAACCTCGAACTCAACCTTTGATTTTTGTTTTTTCCTCAGTTGTGCGCGTGTTGCTTTTCGCTCTTTTTTTTTGTATGTTGCTGATTGTGTAGTGTGGGGTTGGAAGGAATAAAAAAATATTTTGATCTTTTGATATTTTTTTTTCTCTTTCTGTACGTATGAGTGTCTTTTTGGTATGAATATGTAGTGTGAAAAAATTAAAATGGGTGGGAGGTGTATTATAGTGTATGTAGTAATGTGTCTGTTTGTATGAAGGTAAACAAATTGTGCCAGTGGTGTTTTTATTTATTTATCTATCGGGTATTGTGGGGAGTTTTGGTGAATGTTGTATTGGTGTTGATATAGTGGTGTGAGGGAGGGTGAGTGGATTGAAGTGGAGTGAGGGTAATGGGTGACGTGCAGGTGGGTTGGGGGATAGGTGGTTTAGGTTATTTTATTTTTAAAAAGAAAATTTGTTGTTGAATAGTAAAATATAAAAATAATAATATTGACTAATTATTTTGAATTAATAAAAATATAGAAAAGTTAAATAGCTAGAACTAAAAATGTAATTAAGAAAATATTAAAACCATTAACTTATTTATTAAAACTTGAATTAAAAGAATACATATATTTTTTGTAAGTTTTCATTTCTTTTGAAAACAAAATGTACATTAAGTGACTCTATTTTTTGTTGTTTTCAAATCTTTTCAAAATAAACTTAATAAAATAAAATAAAAATCAAGACATTTAATTTAAATTTTTTAAAAAATAATCGAGCACTAAAAATAGTGTGAAACCTTAAGTTCGGTCAAAAATTACGTGTCTATAGTTTGCTCCTCTTTGACAGAAAACATGAAGACTTTGCAGACTAAGAAGTAGATGACATGACAAGTTTTGATCGAATTCTTATTTGAAAGAAAAAATCTGCAACCGGATCCATTCTTTGGACAACCTACATATCCCGGGTTATAAGGGAATCAGGTCACGTGTAGTTCAAGGAGATTGAATAATGAGTTAAAGTCAAGTGAGGTCCCCTCGAGGCTTCAGTTCGCGGCTCCTATTTTTACACAAAAATGAAAGACAAAATATTTTTTAAAAGAAAATACAAGTACAAGATTCTATCTATGTAGCTTCTCTTGAATCTTGACTTGGGTCTTCATGCTTCTCAAATTGTGAGATATTCATTTTCATCTCGAGTAAGCTTAAAGGTGAACTAATTCTCCAGGTAGGTTTCATCTACTCAGACTTGGATATTGACCTTGTTCTTAGGGCGAACTCGTGCTACTTGAATTGAAAATGAGCTTGAGAGTCTACTCCTTTCCAGATAAGATCCCGAGCTTCAAAAGGAGATTGACCTTATTCTACAACCAGATCCCTGAAATCAAAATAAACAAAAGCAATAGCACAAAAACTTTTTGCCCCAGTTTATAGTAAAGAAAATTTTGTGAGAAAAATAAATGATGGTGCTTAGATTTGAATCGAGACTCTGAATGACTCGAGTTTTGTTGCGATGCATTCTTCGGGTGGCGTTTATGAATGTTTAAATCAACTCCATTCTTCAAGTTGATCCAGTTAAATTAAATTACGCTAGTCTAAATCACATTTCCAGGAGGGTCCTGCTACACTAATTCTCATTGTCTAGGAGGGTCCTGCTAAACTAATTCACTTTGTCTAGGAGGGTCCTGCTATACTAAATCCCATTGTCCAAGAGGGTCCTACTATATTAAATCTTATTGTCCAGGAGGGTCTTGCTACACTAAATCCCGTTGTCCAGGAGGGTCCTGCTATACTAAATCACATTGTCCAGGAGGGTCCTGCTATACTACATCCCATTGTCCAGGAGGGTCCTCCTATACTAAATCCCATTATCCAGGAGGGTCCTGCTACACTAATTCCCATTGTCCAGGAGAGTTCTGTTATACTAAATTCCATTGTCTAGGATGGTCCTGCTATACTAAATCTCATTGTCCAGGAGGGTCCTACTATACTAATTCCCATTGTCCAGGAGGGTCTTGCTACACTAAATCCCATTGTCTAGAAGGGTCTGCTATACTAAATCTCATTATGTAGAAGGGGCCTGCTAAACTAAATTTCATTATGTAGAAGGGGCCTGCTAAACTAAATTTCATTATGTAGGAAGGTCCTGCTAGTCCCTTTATGTAGGAGGGTCCTGCTAATCTAAATCTCATTATTTAGGAGAATCTTGGTAAACAGAATCATCAAATAGAATCACCACACCATTTTTTATTACCTCAATTTGCACCAGAAAATATATGTAAGCTATTAGCATGAATGAAAAATACTTTTACCAAAAGAAAAATGCAAGAAAATATGTCATTAGGGTGTTTGTTCCCAAGAAATAAAAGATTGCAGACTATTTGTTCCCTAAAATGTCCCTACGGTGTTTGTTCCCTAAGGTTAAATTGTAATTAAGGTGTTTGTTCCCCAAAAATGAGATTGATTTTTTTTTAATTTTTAAAACAAATAAAAATATGCCCAGTTTTTGAAACTGGGGAACTTTGAAACTCTTTTTTTTTAATTTTTAAAAAATTACCACAGTTTTGATCCTTCAATGATATAAAATTTTATTCAGTGAGACCGAGCCCGTTGTAGGACTACCTACGTATCTTGCTATAACAAGAATCAAGTCAAACGTAGTTCATATATCAAAGATTTTTTGTCTTTTTTTTAAAATTTGTTTTATTTACAAAAGATATCTTTAGAAAAAAGGAATACTAAAGGATGAAGAGAAAGAAATCAATTCATGGTTGAGAATGTTTTGACTTTAGTAGGTACCAACAATTAGTATTATGCATATGAATCACCTTCAACTACTTTCAGATAAATTTGAAGTCAACTTGAGTAATTCCTATAGTTTCAAATTGTACCTCAAACATACTTAAGTGTTTACAAGATCAGTTCATCTCGCATAAATTAAGGGGTTAGAATTATTCATATCCTCATATTCCAAGTGCCCTCACAACAAATGAAGTCCTACTTCACACACAAATAGAAGAATTTAGATAGTAAGACATTTTGAAAGTCACTCACACTCTGAAAGATGTTCAATGCATGATATTGAGATACCATATGATTGGTCCTCAGGTAAGTATCCACTAATGTGAGAACACCAAAAATGGGATCAAATAGGACTTGTCATTGGCTTGTAATGTAGGCTTAGGGAAAGGTAGGGTATTCAAATGACGGTACTCACCAATAAGGTAAGTGTGGTTGCGAATGTAACCCCAAAGCCAACTAATCGCGCATGAGGAATCGTGTGACACCCCAAAACTTTTTCAGCTAAGATCTGAACCATTCTTCGTAGGTGTATAGGTTCATACTTGGTGATTCATAATTGTTCATGGGTGCTAAGGCCCAATCATAAGTGCAGAAAGTGTATTGAATGTGAATTAAGGTCATAAGGGACTCCTAGCATATGAAGAGTTTTGTGGCCTAATACCAACGAAATGATAGGTCTCAAAGTTTTCTTTCCAACGCTTTTGACCGTTCGTCAATCCAAGTTATGTGCTAAAAGTTATGCTCATTTTCCTAGGCACTACGTAGTCTACGTGAAGAGGATTTTCCATCGCACGACCGCATGGGGATGCCAGTGTTACTGCCATGGCCATGCAAAGAGTCGCGTGACCTAGGCTCCAACTGCGCGACCGTGCACGTTTGTTCCAAAATTCCTTTAAATTTCTCTTCTTTTCATATTTTAGGGAGGGGTGCTTTCATCCTTTCCTCATCCCATAACACTAACCCATGACTATTAACTTCCTTCAAAAGTCTAATTCAATTAGATTTCATAAGTTACGATATACTCTTCTCTTTTTCTATAATACTTCAAAGAATAAGATTTACAAGAATGTTAGAGATTTCAATTACGATTATTCCTCAAACTTAGAAATTAAGGTATGTGGAATTCATTGAGCAATTTCTTCCATCCTCGTGTGCAAAACTCCTCCTTTTGTTCATGAATTTAATTCTATAGTTAGGGTTTATAAAGCCACTTTCAAATTTATCCTTGTTATGATTTAATTGCATGATTTCTTGAATTATTTACTCATGATTATGGATTATTGACTATTGTATTTCCTTTTTAGCTTAGTTAAGTTTTTCATTGTCCTCCTTATTAGTTCTTGACATGATTTTTTTTATTATTCTTGAAGCTTATATTTCAAAACATGATTTTCAAGTCCTTATATTATTATAAATGCTATTTTGAGAATTTACAAGTTATGCATGTTATAGAAAACATTTTCATGATGCGAAAGATATGTTTTAGAAAGAGATTTCAGCATGTAGTTTTAGAAAGAAAGGTTTGAGCTTTGTCTCACAGATTAGAGCATAGACTAACGGCAACATATGTTTTAGAAAAAAATTGAGCAAGACTCAATATAAGCTTATATAGATATGTTATGAGCTATATATATAGTATGTTTTGGGAGTAGTATTTAACACTGAGTGAATGAGGGTTATAGGTAGCCTGTCACGCCCCGAACTTACACCCTGGACATGGCCGGCACTCGAGAACCATTGTTGATCTCCAAATGAACCATTGGCCTAGCTGACTACTTAGCAAAAAACTTACTCAAGCATTTCTAGTTTTAAATAACAGAAGGGAAAACATTTAAGTCAAATATTATTTGAGAATACTAAATGTAAACAGTAATAGTTTAGAAAAATATTCGAAAATAAATACCAAGAGACTCTCTAACAATGTCTATCAATGAAGCCTCTACTCTATGAGATAGGCGTCGGGAAAGACCCACGACAACCTTAAATAAAACTACTAAAGTAAATAAATGACAGGAGTCCTCCGAAAGCAAGGAGGAGAAGCTGGGTGATAACAACAATGCGCCTATTGATGATCCTGAACACCTGCATGTACATCATAAGACGATACAGGTTGAATGATATAAGTACATTGAATGTACGAGTATGTAATAAGGCTGAGTGATATAATAACTGGACTGAGAGACTGAACAAAACTCAGCTGAAGTAAAGCATAAACATGAGATAAAATCATTTAAGCTTCACAAATAAAATACAATAATAGCAAATACTGAACTGAACTGAAATATATATATATATATATATATATATAAATACTCTTTACTTTATTGGAGAGTTTCTCTAACCGAAAACCATCACTATGAGCCTTGTGATGATACAATGTCTTACCCATGTTTCCAGAGCCGTCCTATACCTTGCCGGAGTATAGAACACAATCGAACTAATGGATCCATTAAAAATCCTTCATGAGGCAGTGAGGAGTTGTTCGAATGTCGGTACGATCCTATCCTACGCTGGATACGTAGTTTATGGGATTTGAGTTGTCTAAACTCATACCCCATATTGGTGCTCAATACTACTTTGAAACTAATATACTTATATGATATGCTCGTAGCTGGATAAACTATCTGTTTGTCTGAATAAAGGGTGAGACCAAGCTCAAATCTGTGAGTCAAAGCTCAAATCTTTCTAATAATATATCTTTCAAAGTCATATATATAACTTAAATCATGAGAAAGTCTTCTAACTTGCATAGTTCATAAGTATTCGAAATAGTTTTCATAATAGCATAAAGACTCTAAAATCATGCTTTGAAATATAAACTTCATGGAATCATAACAATGTCATGTCATGAATAACTCACAAGAACAACAATGTAAAACCTTACTAAGTATAGAAAGGAAGTATATTAGTCAAGAATCTATTCATGAATAATTAATTTAAGAAATCATGCAATTCGGGTTATAATTATGGATGAATTCGAAAGTGGGTTTGATAACCCAAACTATGGAATTTAGTTCATGAACATTGATAAATCTTGGACATGAGGATGAAAGAAATTCCTTATTGAAGTCTTACATACCTTAATCGCTCCAATTACCAAAGAAAAGAATGATCTAGGGAGAAGAAGAACCACAAAATCTTTCTTGAACCTTGGATATGAGTTCTTGAGGAGCTTTCTTGAAAGATCTATGAATTTCATGAGTATGAGTTATTAATCCGTGTTAATATGAAGAAATTATGAAGTTCTATGGTCAAATCTTACCTTGGATGATGGATGAACCTTGGAAGAAGTTAGTTTCTTGAAAAAATTTCTTTATAGGGTAAATTTATGAACTAGGGAGATGAACTATGTCTTTGGAGGGTCATTAAAGGCCTTAGAAGCCCACGCGCCTGCACGGAAAATGCCTCAGGCATGTAGCCAACCGCACAGAAAAGCAGTAGTTGCTGCCTCGGAGCGCACCCGCATGGAAAAGGCCTCGGCCGCATGGCCGGCTCGTGGCAAGATAGTGTCCAGTAAAATAGGCATAACTTTTTACTCCAAGCTCCAATTTATGCAAACTTGGTGGCGTTGGAAAGAAGACTCATAGAACTTTAATTTGATAGATTATGGTCCATGTAGTACTTTATTCACCGAAAGATATTGTCATTTGAAGTTGATTCTTGCGTGAACTAATGCGAAAAACTTAGCCTGTAGAAAGGCCTTGAACTTGACTTTGTGTTAGAAGTCCCTTATGACCCTAAATCACTTCCGATACCCTTGATACACTTGGTAAAGGACCTTAAAACACATGAGCAAGTAGTACATCACCCGGTTCAAGCTCATATACTTAAGACGAATGATTCGGATTCTAAGTATAGAGTTGTAAGGTGTTACCATATCTACCTCTTAGGATCATTCGTCCTTGAATGATGACTAAGCTAGGAAATGCACAATGGCGCGAATACAATGCATAGAATGAAATACACCAACAAATACTTAAGCTGAAGCACTCAACACACATGAATAGACACTAAATCTGAAATAGGGAAAGGGTCATTACCTTCAATATCAACGTCTAGAGGGACGAATAGATGAAGTTATCTTGCTTTCATATCTTCTTCGGCCTCCCATGTAGCCTCTTCACCAAACTAGTTCCTCCATAAAACTTTGACTAATGCAACCTCTTTGGTCCTCAACTTGCAAACCTGACGGTCAAGTATTTGGATCGAAATTTCTTCATAGGACAAATTATTTTTCATACCAATTTCTCTGTTGTAACAACAAGTGATGGATCACCCAAGCATATCTTAAGCATGGATACATGAAATACTGGTTGAACAACTGCTAATTTTGGTGGTAGCTCCAACTCATAAGCTATATTACCAACCCTTTTTGATATCTTGTAAGGACCAATATATCGGGGACTGAGCTTTCCTTTCTTACCAAACCTCATAACACCCATCATGGGTGAAAACTTAAACCAGACCCAATCATTAATGTCAAACTCCAAATCTCTCCTTCTAACATCTGTATAGGATTTCTGACGACTTTACGCTATTTTCAACCTTTCTTGAATAATCGTCACCTTTTCCATGGCTTAATGAACCAAGTCTGGCCCTATCAACTCAGCTTCACAAACCTCAAACTAGCCAATATGAGATCTACATCTTCGCCCATAAAGGGCCTCATAAGGAGCCATCTGAATACTGAAGTGATAACTGTTATTATAAGCAAACTCTATAAGAGGCAAGTGGTCATCCCAATTACCTTTGAAATCCATGACACATGCTCTCAACATATCCTTAAGGTCTGAGTTGTGCGCTCTGCTTGACCATCCGTCATAGGATGAAATGCAGTACTAAGGTTTACCTTCGAACCCAAACCTTTCTAAAACGACTTCCAATACTGGAGGTGAATTTTTCACCCCTATCTGAAATGATGGACAAAGGGACTCCATGAAGTCGAACCATCTCACGGATGTATAGACTGGCATACTCTTTTGCTGAATTTGTAGTCTTTACCGGTAAGAAATGGGCTGATTTAGTCATCCAATCTACAATCACCCAAATCGAATCATGCTGCCTACGAGAACGCGGTAAGCTAGTAATGAAGTCCATATTAATCATCTCCCACTTCTATTATGCAAGAGCTATATTCTGAGCCACACCACATGGCATTTGGTGTTCAACCTTGACTTGCTGGCAATTTGGGCGCTTAGCAACAAAATCTGCAGTACACATCTTTATACTATTCCACCAATAGACTTCTCTCAAGTCATGGTACATTTTTGTGGAACATGGATGGATCGAATATCTAGAACTATAAGCTTCTTCCATGATCCTCTCTTGGAGCTCATCCGCCTTTGGAACACACAATTTACCTTGATATCTCAACACACCATCTCCTCCTTGTTCAAACGTCGTCACTTTCTGCTTATGAACATTTGCCTTCAACTCAAGTAGGATGGGGTCCCTATCTTGCTTCTCTTTCACTTCCACCACCAAGGATGATTCAGCCCCATTCATTACAACAACTCCACCTTCACTAGAATCTACCAAATGGACTCCCAAACGTGCAAGTCTGTGCACTTCCTTTGCTAACTCTTTCTTTCCTTCCTCAACATGAGCAGTACTTTCCATGGACAACCTACTAAGGGTATCAGTAACAATATTAGCCTTACTTGTGTGGTAGAGAATACTCATGTCATAATCCTTAAGTAACTCTAGCCACCTCCTCTGCCTAAGGTTAAGCTCCTTCTGACTAAAACATACTAAAGGCTCTTGTGGTCAGTGAACATATCCACATGCACGCCATAGAGATAATGATGGCATATCTTAAGAGCAAACACCACTGCTGTCAATTCGAGATCATGAGTCGGATAATTCCTCTCATGGATTTTTAGCTGCCTTGAGGCATAGGCTATAACCTTACCATTCTTCATCAGCACACAACCAAGTCCAACTATGGACGCATTACAGTATACAATAGAAACTTATGTTCCCTCTAGTAGGGTCAATACTGGAGCAGTAGTCAATTGAGTTTTCAATTCCTGAAAGCTTTCCTCATAAGCATCAGACCGTTGAAACTTAGCCTTCTTCTCGTTCAACTTAGTCAATGGGAATGAAATGGATGAATATCCTTCTACAAACCTTCTGTAGTAACCAACCTAACCCAAGAAACTCCTTATGTCAGTCGGGGATGTGGTTCTGGGCCAATTCTTCACTGCCTCTATTTTCTGAGAATCAACTCGAATACCTTCACCAGACACAATGTGGCCAAAGAACGCCACATATTCAAGCCAAAATTCACACTTTGAAAACTTGGCAAATAATTCTTGATCCTTAAGAGTTTGAAGGACTATTCTGGGATGACTAGCATGATCCTCCTCGTTTCTAGAGTAAATTAAAATATCATCGATGAATATGATAACAAATATATCCAGATACTACTTAAATACTCTATTCATAAGATCCATGAATGTTGCAGGAGCTTTAGTCAAACCAAAAGATATGACAAGGAACTCATAATGACTGTAACGGGTCTTGAAAGCTGTCACTTTCAACTGATAATAGCCGAATCTAAGGTCTATCTTAGAGAAGTAAGTGGCATCTTGAAGTTGGTCGAATAGGTCATCAATTCTAGGAAGGGGATATTTATTCTTTATGGTGACCTTGTTCAACTGACGATATTCAATACACATCATAAGGGAACCATATTTTTTTCATACGAATAAGACTGGAGCTCCCTAAGGCGAGACACTTGGTCGGATGAAGCCCTTATCAAGAAGATCTTTCAACTGTTCTTTTAACTCTTTTAACTCAACTGGAGCCATTCTATATGGCAGAATAGAGATGGGTTGAGTATTTGGAAGGATATCAATTCAAAAGTCTATCTCCCTTTCTGGAGGGACTCCGGGAAGATCATCGGGAAAGACTTCTGGGAACTCATTTATGACTCGAACTGATTGAAGAGGTGGTGTCTCAACACTATAGTCATTAACTCTAACTAAGTGATAGATGCACCCCTTGGAGACTAACTTTCTAGCCTTAATGTATGAGATGAAATGACCCTTAGGCACTGTTGGATTACTCTTCCACTCTAGAACTGGCTCATTAAGGAACTGAAACTTGACCACTCGAGTTCTACAATGATCGAGGCATAACAAGCATAAAGTCAGTCTATGCCTAGAATGACATCAAAATCTAGCATGTCTAATTCAACTAAATCAGCCATGGTGTCTTTGTGATGAATAGAGTTGGTACAATCACAATAGACTCTTTCTGCTAGAATAGACTCACTAACAGGTTTAAAAACACTGAATGGCTCAAGAAGTTGTTTGGGGCAAGTTTCAAACATCATGGCTACATAAGGAATTAAAAAAGATAAACTTGCACCTAGATCAAGTAAGGAATAAACATCAAGAGAAAGGACTTTAAGCATACTAGTAACAACATCTGGTGAGTTCTCCTGATCCTGGTGACTAGCCATAGCATATAGACGGTTTGTAGCGCCGCCTGTTCCTGGAGTAGCACCCCTTTGGGCAATCCTGTTTGCTAGAGTTGTTGAAGAAGATTGGGCTCGATTGCCCCCATTACCTTGCCTCCCCTTTAGGCAATCTCGTAGAAAGTGACCCATCTGACCATACTTAAAACAACCATTTGTGCCATCACGACACTCTCCTGGGTGAGTCCTACCACACTTAGCACAAGGTGGGCTCTGAAACCCCTGGGCCACACTTCCCTGAGACTAAGAACCCTAAACTCAGAAATTTTGAGAATTCTAGTTCCGGTGATCATTCATGTTTCTAGGTGCAGGCACACTAGTTGATGATGGAGTAGGTCCATATGACCTCTGCTGAAAGGATGACCGATTCCCATTTTTGGTCTTCTGCTGGCCAGACTCATAGTTTGCTACCTTGGCCCTCTTACTTCGATACTCTTCCCTATCCTTCAGCTTATCCTCCTCCACCTTCTGCACATGAATCATAAGCCTAGCTATGTCCATGTCTCCTATCAACATAGCTGCCTTACCTTCCTTATTTGATTAACGGGAGTGTCCCGACACGAACAAGCTCATTCTGCTCCTCATATGAGCCACCATCTCTGGAGCATAGCGAGATAACTGGGTGAACTAGAGGTTGTATTCATGCACACTCATCGACTCCTGCTTTAAGATAAGGAACTCTCTTACCTTTGCCTCCCTTAGCTCTCGGGGAAAGAAGCATCCCAAGAAGGCATTCTCAAACACAATCCAGCCTCAGGGTGGATCACCTTCTCCTCTAGTCTTTTACCATTGTCCGTACCATATCCTAGCAACACCCTTGAGCTTATATGCAGGCAACTCAACATGCTCCGCATCAACAACATACATAACTTCAAATACTTTTTGAAGCTCATACACAAAGTTTTCTGGATCTTCATTGAGCTTTGACCTAGTGAACTCTGGGGGACTCATCCTTAATAACTCACGAATTCTAGAAGTGTCAGCCACATCCTAATAACCCACTCTTTGTTGACCAGCCTAATTTGCCACAACATGAGTCAGCATTTGAATAGCATTCCTGAACTCACCATTAGTGACATCTCATTGAGGGGGTTGCACTTCTAGTGCATTGGGAGCTTCTTGACCTTGAGGATTAGCAGGACGTCCTCGAATAGATCTTCGTGAAGGCATGATCTAAAAACACACGCGTAAGCACGAGATAGAAGAAACTTTTATAGAGTTGAACTCTATTGCATGAACAGGAGTAAGAAGAAAGTGAAAAGTTCCTAAATGTCGTAGCTTCTTCATTATAGATGTGGTGCGCTTTACACCCATAAGAAGGACTCTACTAGACACAGCTTCATAGACATCGTAGGACTCTTGAACTCTATTCTCTGATGCCAAGTTTGTCATGCCCCGAGTTTACACCCTGGACGTGGCCGACACTTGAGAACCATTGTTGATCCCCAAGCGAACTCTTGGCCTAACTGACTACTTAGCAGAAGACTTACTCAACCATTTTTAGTTTTAAATAACTGAAGGGAAAACATTAAGTCAAATAATATTTGAGAATACTAAATGTAAATAGTAATAGTTTAGCCAAATATCTGAAAATAAATACCAAGAGACTCTCTAAAACTGTCTATCTATGAAGCCTCTATTGTCTGAGATAAGCATTGGGATAGACCCACGACAAGCTTAAATAAAACTACTAAAGCAAATAAATGACTAGAGTTCTCCGAAAGCAAGGAGGCCTCACCAAAAGCTAATAAGAAGTTGGATGATATCAACGATGCACCTGTTGATGATCCTGAACACGTGTACCAAAAGTCCAAGAGATTTGCCAAAAACAGATCTAAGAAAGATTTGGCAGAAGATAGCCCTTTATATGCTCAATTACAAGCATATTTGACGGCACAAAAGCAAACTGATACCTTTGCTTCAATAGCCAAAGATGACAACATCATAAGACAATGCAGGTTGAATGACATCAGTACATTGAATGTACGAGTGTGTAATAAGGTAGATTGAAATAATAACTGGACTGAAATATAACTCAACTAAAGTAAAGCATAAACATGACATAAAATCATGTAAGCTTCACAAATAAAATGAAATAACAACAAATGTTGAACTGAACTGAAATGTATATATATAAATACTCTTTACTTTACTAGGAGTTTCTCTAACAGACAATAGTCACTATGAGCCTTGTGATGATACAACGTCTTGCCCACGTTGCTAGAGTCATCCTACACCTTACCGGAGTATAGAACGCAACTAAACTGATGGATCCACTAAAAGGCCTTTTTGAGGCAGTGAGGAGTCATCCGAATGTCGGTACGATCCTATCCTACGCTGGCTACGTAGTTTATGTGATTTGAGTTTTTTAAACTCTTACTCCATATCGTTGCTCAATACTACTACCAAAATAATATACTTATATGATATGCTCATAGCTTGATAAACTATTTGTCTGTCTGAATAAAGGGTGAGACCAAGCTCAAATCTGTGAGTCAAAGCTCAAATCTTTCTAATAATATATCTTTCAAAGTCATGTATATAACTTAAATCATGAGAAAGTCTTCTAACTTGCATAGTTCATAAGTATTCGAAATAGTTTTCATAATAGCATAAAGACTCTAAAATCATGCTTTGAAATATAAGCTTCATGGAATCATTACAATGTCATGTCATGAATAACTCACAAGAACAACAATGTAAAACCTTACTAAGTATAGAAAGGAAGTATATTAGTCAAGAATCTTTATTCATGAATAATTAATTTAAGAAATCATGCAATTCGGGTTATAATTATGGATGAATTCGAAAGTGGGTTTGATAACCCAAACTATGGAATTTAGTTCATGAACATTGATAAATCTTGGACATGAGGATGAAAGAAATTCCTCATTGAAGTCTTACATACCTTAATCGCTCCAATTACCGAAGAAGAGAATGATCTAGGGAGAAGAAGAACCACAAAATCTTTCTTGAACCTTGGATATGAGTTCTTGAGGAGCTTTCTTGAAAGATCTATGAATTTCATGAGTAGGAGTTATTAATCCGTGTTAAGATGAAGAAATTATGAAGTTCTATGGTCAAATCTTACCTTGGATGATGGATGAACCTTGGAAGAAGTTAGTTTGAAAACTTTTCTTTCTAGGGTAAATTTACAAACTAGGGAGGTGAACTACATCTTTGGAGGGTCATTAAAGGCCTCAGATGCCCACGCGCCTATGCGGAAAGTGCCTTAGACACGCAGCCAACCGCGTAGGAAGGTAGTAGTTGCTACCTCGGAATGCCCGCACGAGGAAAATGACTCGGCCGGCGCGTGGCAAGATAGTGTCAGTAAAATGGGCCTAACTTTTTACTTCAAACTCCAATTGATGCAAACTTGGTGGCATTGCAAAGACGACTCATAGATCTTTTATTTGATAAGTTATGGTCCACATAGTTATATACTGAAAGATATGGTCATTTAAAGTTGACTCTTGCGTGAACTAATGCGAAAAACTTAACTGGTAGAAAGGCTTTGAGCTTGACTTAGTGTTAGAGGTCCCTTATGACCCTAAATCATTTCCGATACCCTTGATACACTTGGTAAAGGACCTTAAAACACATGAGCAAGTAGTACATCACCCGGTTCAAGCTCATATACTTAAGACGAACAATTCGGATTCTAAGAGTAGAGTTGTGAGGTGTTACATAGCCCAAGTTCCAGAACTACGTACCACCGTATGACTATGTTTCACCGCTTTATCGGTTGATCATTTGGTCTTGATAGGGCAGCCCTCCTCAACTGGGATGTAAGTTGGTGCATCATGAGCTCATATGATATATGTCGAGAAAGTCCCACCTAAGAGATTTTTTATATATATATAACCATTAAAAGATTTCAGATAATGTGATTACAAATAGAATAATTTCAGATAACATGATTTTTAGATATGGATCTTTTCATATATGATTTCGGAAAATATGGTCTTATGTATACATTTTTGTTTCCAAAATATTATGCTATATGTCACAGTTTTGACTCACAGTACTTTAGTTATCCTTTATGTATTACTCATGATCAGATTTATAGTTCTTTCAGTCATTTTATAATTGTTAATCTCAGTTCTTACCTTACATACCAATACATTCCATATATTGACGCTTCTTGCGCTACATCATTTTATGATGTAGATTTCAGCACTCTGATTCAAATTTGCGGGCAGATATTCCACTAAGTTTCTCCACTTTCAAATTGTGGTGAGTCCTCCTCACATTCAAAGGACTTCAGTATGATTCCACAGATTTTATTCGCTTCAGTTATGTTAGCTTTCAGGCAGCCCAAGGTCTTGTCCCGGTAGACTTATTAGCTCATTTGTTTTAGAGGCTTCATTAGACGCAGTTAAGAATCATAGACATTAGTAGTCTTAATTTTATTTCAAACTTTTACTCAGATGTTTTATTGTTCTTTATTTGTAAAAGAATATTTTAGTATTCAGTATCTTAGTCCATTACTATAAATCACAGCTTCCGCATTAGTCAATGTTCAAAGTTGTAGTATGCTAGGACAAGGGTTCTCTTGGGCCAAAACTGGTTCCGAGTGTCAGCCATGTCTGGGGTGTAGGCTCGGAGCATGAAAAATTAGAACCCTCTACCCTCAAAGCAAGTAATGAGCCTAATTGGGCCTTAAGCCCTGCATACTCTATGTCCCTCTGCCTATCCCTAGTCTATGAGACTTCGTCTTAGTTAGATAGCTTAGTGATCTTATACTCCATGGCCAATATTGTATCCCTACCCATTGACCATTATCTTGGGGAGTACCCATGCCTTCCAGCCCTGGATAAAATTAATGATACGTTCTATGAGGCATGTCGTAAGCACTCCCAAACCTACTCACACCACGAATAGAGTCTAGCCATATCGTCTCAATTCGTTCTTAGGTAAGTGTCATGCCCCGACTATCAATTGGTTGAGTCTAACAGAAATCCTCCACTAATTGTTGATGTTGATTCTAAATTTAATAGTGAAAGTATTAGAATACAAATTAGAAAATAAAGTAAGTATTTCTTTAAATTAGAGGCTTATGTAGGTCTGCTCAACCCAATTATCTAGATCTTTTGAGGTTTTCTTCTTTCTTGTGTGAATGGCCATGAATGCCTCATCCTGAGTTACTGACCTCCCAAGTTCTTTTTCTACAAATAAAATTAACTTAGTTATTAATTATTAATCAAGAATAATTAATTATTAATATTCTACAATATCACTTAAGAAAACATACTAGTTTCCTCCTCAATCCATTGTCTTTGAACCCCTCATGTGTAGAGAGCCATGCACCCCAATCAAATGCTCTGAATGATTTCATAAAATTTTTATGGCAAGTCGATCCTCCGCACTAGGCTTAGTGAAGTTCTAAACCTTGAACAAGATTTGAAATGTGAATTCGCATATGTTTTTTCTAAATCTCCTACTATATTTGGCAAATGAAAAATCCAGCTACATTTTGTAAATACAAGTCTTATTTAAGCAAACTTCATCCCTCTAATTATCCTTCATATTGGTATTTAAGAAAATTACCAAATATAGTTATACTTTGAATTTTTATATCAAATTCTAAAAATAAACCCTAAAAGCCCTTCCATTCTTAATATACCATGGTCGTAACCCACTTCCATTCCCCTGTTCTTTTTCCTCCTCTTCCTTTGCTTTTCTTTCTCACAATCACTGTGTTTCCACTCAACGAGCCACGTTACCCCCTCTCTGTTAATATTCTATGAATTCTGACCCGAGTAAAAAAAATTGAAATTTCTGTTCCAATTTAAGGTCACTTTGATTTTTCGTTGAGTTTCAACAATATTCCACAGTTGAGCCTCCTGCTTTTTGCTATTTTAAAACAAATTTGTATAGTTTGGAGGTTCTATATATTCAACAAGCTTTGTAATTTATTTAGTCATACGTGTATCTAACAAAATTGAGAAAAAAAATAAAAAAAAATTGAGAAAGCGTATCCAGCAAATTTGTGTGCTTTGTTAACCCCTCCAAATGAATGTTGCATATGAGATAGAGCGACTTACTCTAAAATTAATGTATTTAGCAAAATTAAGATATTATTGATACAATTAAGTTGAACAAATAAATATAGTGTATTCAACTAAATTGAGCGAAGAAATACAACAAAATTATCGTGTCAACTGATACAATATGAGTTTCAGAAAACCGTGTCAGTGCTCATGTCCTGATACAACATGAATTCAGAAAAATGTATCACTAATATAACAAATTTCAAAATTGATGCCACGTTTGCTAATTAGTCAAACGAAAAATTTCATCACAGAAAAACAAATGGACGAACACCTCTCTTCTTTGGTAATCCCCTAAAAATATCTCAACCATTTAACATATAGCTCATACGTGGTGTAAATAAAAAAGAATTACAATTACATCCACCTTTAACTTGTTTCATTAATAATAATTATTTTTGAAGAACATAAAAGTCGGTTAATAATTTAGGATTTTCGTCGTTCAGTATTTAGCGTAGAACATTCATGCTTATTAGAGTCGCCTGAACTAGGGTGGAGAAACAGAGTTGATCGGAAAAGATGCTTCAGATCCGTCTTAGCAAGCCAGCAAATGAGAGTGGTGGAGTTGCTAAGTGGTTGCCTCCCGAAACTGTTACAGTTGCTTGCCCTGATCATCTTGTTTTATCTGATCTTCCTGTAGCCAAGAGCGTTGGTACAGTAAATCCTGCATCTATGCTCAAAACAGTTGGCCGGAGGTCCCGCCGACAGCTTGGTGAACGAGTACATTTTTGTGTCCGCTGTGACTTTCCAATTGCTGTTTATGGACGTCTGGTGAGTGTAGAATACAATCTTCAACCCTTAAAACTTTTGCCCTAATTTTTGTAATTTTCTAATTGTTGTTTATGGACGTTTGGTCACTAGTTAATACAATCTTCAACCCTTAAATGTTGCCCGTTTTCGCTATGATTTTTGTAATTAGTATTTGTGGATGTCTGGTGTATATAGAATGTTCAACCGTTAACTTTTGCCCTAAGTTGCTCAGACTCTCCAAAAATGCACTACTTTTAAAGGATCTGTGATGACATTTTTGAAGAGTCGAGCAACCTAGCTTTTGCCTATGCTTATAGAGGCAACATATTTTTCAATCAATGATATTCATATTTGTACTATTAATGAGAGATCAGGACTAGGCTACCTGGTGGCTGCTGCTACTTAGTACTACTTTTTTTATTTTTTATAGATGAAGTAAGAAGAATTCTTTAATGATGTCCGGTGGATGCAGAAATGAGAAGTAGATATATCTAGGAAATTAAAACAGAGAGATTTAGACAAAGGATAGGGAGCTGACAAAATCTAAGCGGTACTCTTGGGAGCCTACCGGCGTAAAGTTATGCCAACGGAATAAGTTTAAAATACACCTGGATTTTACAGAGTGCATGGGAATTAATACGCCATCGATTTCTTTTTAAACATAATCACCAAAATATACTGGTTGGTATCATCCTCCATATCTTTCTGATGTATGTTTTTATCAACTTTCCAAAATTTCCGGCTCTCATAGGCATCCTATTGTATGTCATAGCCCAAGAAAATCCAAAATTAGAGGAAAATATTCCAAATGTCTACAACTACTGGGCAGTGTAGGAAGAGGTGTTTAGTCTCTAGACATTGATGGTACATGTAGGCTATATCATCTATTCACTATCTGAATGTTCCTCCTGCTAACGTTATCCTGTGGCAGGCTTCATAGATTGCTGCGCAAGGAAAAAATTTGAGTTTGGGGGTAATTTTATAATCATCCCTTATGAACCTTATAAAATAAAACTAAAAAAAATAAAATCCTGTATGAGCTTCCAAAGCCATTGCTCAACATTCCCAATCTGAGTTAATGAAGATTTGTAGCCTGCCTTCACTGTGAATAACCCCTTTTGTGTTGGCCCAACTTATTCTACCATTTGTGTGGTTAGAGAAAGTGAAGGACTGCAGTATTTGTAACAAAATTAACAGTTCCTTTAGTTCCTTCTAAACTGTAGATCCCATACGACATTGTGTCTGTTATACGCAATGGAGGAATCAACATTTGAGGCAATTTGAAATAAATTTGATCTAGAGAGCCATGGGTCTTTCCAAATTTTGATATGATTTTCCTGAAACCCATCTTGTATGTGATATTCTAAGAGAAATCATCTCATAAATTCCTGATGTGAGAAGAATCCCACGTCTCCCGTTCACAATCACCGAGTATTTGACTGTGGTGATGCAAAATCTAATCCATATAACCCATCTTTCTCCAAAGCCCATTGTATTTTGCGCACTCAACAAATAGGATCAATTAACTTTATCAAAATCCCTTTCACGCGTCAAGTTTACATAGAAGTTCAAGAGTTTTCGTCTTTTGTTTCTAGTCAAGCACTTCATTTGCAATCAGTGTTGCATCAAGGATCTTTCTGACTTGAATGAAAGCACTTTGATGTCCTGAGACTAGTTTGTCAATCACCTTTTTCAGTGTCTCTGCTAGGTGTTTTGCAGCTATCTTTATATATACTACCAAGTTGCAATCAGTGTTGCATCGAAGTGTTTGTTGTTATAGAGGCAACACGCTTTGGAATTCTTTTTTACTTATATTAGTGCATCCAACTAAATTGAGAAAGTGTATCCAACAATATTGAGTGCTTTGTTTAAAACCTCCAAACGAATGTTGTATGTGAGACAAACGGACTTGCCCTAAAATAAATGTATTCAACAAAATTAATATATTGTTGATAAGAATAGAAGTTGTGGTTGGAGGCTACCATCATCACGAGAAGAGTATTTGGAGAGGACTAATCCCCACCAAAGTGAAATGCTTCACTTGGTTAGTCATCAAAAGAGCCTGCTTAACTCAAGAAGTCCTACTGAAGAAAGGAATGCAACTAGTCCCTAGATGTTTCGTATGCAATTTGACAGGGGAAACAAACAAACACCTATTCCTACACTGCAAATTAACTACACAGATCTGGGAGCTTTTCCTCTACATCACATGCTTCAGCTGGACTATGCTAGAACACACTTTTGATCTTTTTAGTTACTGGATCAGAAGGGGGGTTAGCAAGACTCAAAAGAAGTGGTGGAAGCTAATACCATCATGCATATGGTGGTCAGTGTGAAAGGAAAGAATTGTGAGATGTTTTGAAGATAGATCTAATTCCATTCGCAAAGTAAAATGGAATTGTTTAGTATATTACTTTTTTGGTGTAAACAACTCTGTATATAAGTTGTAGATCAAATTATAGAATCAATAGGGAGCTTGTAATTTTGGTTAGGGCTGTAAATTTTTGAAGGTGGACAGCATGCCCTTAATGTTGAAGAATAAAACTTTTCCAATGTTAAAAAAAATTAATAATAAGATATTGTTGATACAATTAAGTTGAGTGAATAGATATAGTGAATCCAACTAGATTGAGTGAGCAAATACAACAAAATTGTCGTGTCACTGATACAACACGAGTTTCAGAAATTTGTATCAGTGATACAACGCGAAAATGTATCAGTGATACAATGGGAAAATGTATCAGTGATAGAACATGAATTTCAGAAAGATGTATCAGTGATACAACAAACTTCAAAACTGATGCTACTTTTGATAATTAGTCAAACGATCATTATGTTTGGTAATTCGGCACTAAAGTACCAATATTTATGAAAATTCCTCTATTTTGTAGTATATATAGAGGCCTAATCCTTTTTAACATGAATCCTAAAATCGAGCATATCAAAATCAATACAGTGAAACATGAAGGCCCATGTCCGTAAATAACTGCAAAGGGGTTTGTTGATTTTCCTTCACTGCATTTTTTTTCAAGTTTCAGCACAAAAGAACAAAGGGACGAACACCTCTCTTCTCCAGTAGTTCCCTAAAAGCATCTCAACCATTTAACACACAGCTTATGCGTGGTGTAAATAAAAAAAGAATTACAACTACATCCACCTCTAACTTGTTCATTAATAAATATGTAAGGACATAAAAGTCGATTACTATTTTAGGTATATTTTCGTCGTTCAACATTTAACATGGAACATTCATGCTTTTATAATATAGATAAATAGATAGATAGATATAGATTTGCTTTCTATTTTCATTTGGTTGTTTTTGGGTCAGCCAACTTTGGCCGATTGGACAAGTTTTTTTTCATTTCATCAATTAATAAAATAAGCCAGAGCAGTCCAGAAGTTACTTTTTTAAAAAAAATACAACAATGACGAAAACATTAAAAACAGTAAGTGTATTATTCAATTACCAAATGTGACAAAAAATGCTTAGTTAAAGAATTTGAGTTGAAATTAGAAAGTAAAATCGCGAGAAACATGAAAAAAAGATTATATTAATATTTACTACTAATAATTTATATAAATAGATGGTAGTTTATATTATTTGGGGGCTTAACCCAAAAGCCGCCTGAAGTAGGGTGGAGAAACAGAGTTAATCGGAAAAGATGCTTCGGATCCTGCTTAACAAGCGAGCAAATGAGAGTGGTGGAGTTGTTAAGAGGTTGCCTCCTGAAACTGTTAGAGTTGCTTGTCCTGATCATCTTGTTTTAGCTGATCTTCCTGTAGCCAAGAGCCTTGGTTCAGTAAATCCTGCATCTATGTTCAAAACTGTTGGCCGGAGGTCCCTGCGCCCGCCTGGTAAACGAGTACATATTTGTATCCGCTGTGACTTCCCAATTGCTGTTTATGGACTTCTGGTCAGTATATAATACAATCTTCAACCCTTTAACTTTTGCCCTAATTTTTGTATCTGTTGGACTTCCTAATTGCTATTTATGGACCTCTGGTGATTATAGAATGTTCAATGTTTAACTATTTTTCCCTAAGTTGCTCGGACTCTCCAAAAATGTTGTCATAGTCGCATTGGGTCCTCCAAAAATGCACTACTTTTGAAAGATCCTACACACACCAGATGACATTTTTGAAGAGTCCTACTCCTTTGTTGTTATAGAAGCAACATATTCTTTAATCAATGATATTCACATTCATACTATTACTTCTCAATACTGATTGTTTCCACCAACTAATGAGAGGTCAGGACTAGGCTACCTTCTGGCTGCTGCTACTTAGTACTACTTTTTTTTTAATAGATGAAGTAACAAGAATTCATTAATGGCGTCTGGTGGATGCAGAAATCAAAAGTACTAGGAAATTAAAACAGAGTGATTTAGACTATAAGGATAGGGAGCTGACAAAATCTAAGAGGTACTCCTAGATTTTACGGAATAAGTTTAAAATACACCTAGCTTTTACAGAGTCCATGGGAATTGATACACTATCGATTCCTTTTTGACCATATACACCAAAATATACTGGTTGGTATAATCTGCCAGATCTTTCTGATGATTTTGTTCATCAACTTTCCAATATCTCCTGCTCTCATAGGCATACTATTGTATGTCGTAACTCAAGAAAATCCAAAATTAGAGGAAAATATTCCAAATGTCAGCCACTACTTGGCAGTGTAGGAAGAGGTGTTTGTTGGTCTCCAGACATTGATGGTACATGTAACATCTATTCACTATCTGAATGTTCATCCGGCTAACGCTATCCTGTGGTAGGCTTCATAGATTGCTGCCCAAGGAAAACCATTTGAGTTTGGGGGTAGTTTTAAACGTATCCCACATGAACCTTACCCAAAAAAAATTAAAAAGAAAATCCCGTATTAGCTTCCAAAGCCATTGATAAACATTCCCAATCTGAGTTAGGGAAGATTTGTAGCCTACCTTCACTGTGAATACCCCCTTTTGTGTTGCCCCAACTTATACCATCATTTGTGTGGTTCGGGAAAGTGAAGGACTGCAGTATTTGTAACAAAATCAACAGTTCCTTTAGTTCCTTCTAATCTGTAGATCCCATACGACATTATGTCTATTCTGTGCAATGGAGGAATCAACATTTGAGGCAATTTGAAATAAATTTGGGAAATCCAGCATCAGAGGTGATTTAGGGAGCCATGGATCTTTCCAAGTTTTGATATGATTTTCCTGAAACCCATCTTTTATGTGATATTCTAAGAGAAATCATCCTATAAGTTCCTGATGGTACTTCCATAATCCAATACCATGAGAAACCCTAGATAATTTAGTACAGCAGTTATTTTGTGAGCCATGTTTTGCTCTGACTACTTGCTTCCGAAGAGCATCATCACTTTGTCCATGTCTGCATAGCCACTTCATTAACATGCATTTGTTGTGAGTTGTCAGATCTTTGATCCCCAAGCGTCCTACCTGTTTTGGCATCTTGGCAGTTACCCATTTTATTAACTGAAATTTGTGCCCCTTACTGTTGCTTTCCCAAAAGAATGATCTCCTGATTATGCCAAATTAGCGCACCACCATTTTTGGTATTGGAATGAGTGACATCAGATGAGTAGGGATACTATCTAATACACGGTTGATCACAGTGAGTGTTCCTCCCATTGATAAGTATTGTAGTTGCCAAGTAGCCATTTTTTCCTTGAACTTCTCAATGACTCTACTTTATGCCTCTACAGATTTGAATTTAGTCCCTAATTGGGCATCCCCAGGTAAGTTGTTGGTAAATGACCAGTTTTGCAACAGAGAATTCCTGCCAGTTCCACTAATTTTGGAACATCATTGTCATAATATAATGTGCTTTTGAGCATATTAATCTGTAATCCAGTGAGAGATTCAAATATAGACAGGGTAAGGTTGAGATATTAAATATGTGATATCTCAGCACCACAAAAGATGAGAGCATCATCAGCATAAAGTAGGTATGAAACTTCCACAGTTTCACCAGGGTTTAATCCAACTTCAAATCCTTTGATCTGCTGAAGTTCTCTGGATTATTTAGTAATATGCTGAGCCCCTCCTTAGCCAAAATGAAAAGAAAAGTTGAGAGCTTGCCTTGTGCCCTTTCATGGTGAGAAGAATCCCATAGGTCTCCCATTCACAATCACCGAGTATTTGACTGCGGTGCAAAATCTAATCCATATAACCCATCTTTCTCCAAAGACCATTTTATTTTGCACACTCAACAAATAGGATCAATTAACTTTATCAAAAGCCCTTTTGCACATCAAGCTTGCATAGAAGTCCAAGAATTTGTCTTTTGTTTCTAGTCAAGCACTTCTTTTGCAATCAGTGTTGCATCAATGATCTGTCTGACTTGAGTGAAAGCACTTTGGTGTCCTGAGACTAGTTTGTCAATCACCTTTTCAGTATCTCTGCTAGGTGTTTTGCAACTATCTTATGTACACTACCAATCACACTAATAGGTTTGATGGGACTGAGTTCAATTGTACCTTTCCTTTAGGAATAAGTGTAATGAAGGCTATGTTGCTCGGGCTCAGGTGCGGGTGTCGGACACGGGTACGGATCTAGAGATCTGATCCTTCATGATCATAATTTTTAGATTCAGGATACAAATCCAGATATGGTTATGGGTGTGGTGATTCGGCTAAAAATAATTCAAATATCTGAAAATATAGGTATAAAAATGTAAATTAAGTGTTCTGAATTCTCTCTATTTATCTTTTCAAATAATCTCTATTTGGCTCCTTTAAGTAATATTTTTTCCATCTGTTATAGAGAATTTATTCGTTCCCTAATCATGTGATTACAGTTAGAGAAAATACGTACTTATCTATCATAGGTTATATAGAAGTTTCTTGAGGAGTTTATAATGGTCTTGGGCCACTCCACCTAAAGTATTGTAAGTCTTAAAGAATATGATACAGTGGATTATGTTGAAGTTAAATTAGAAGTCTGGTTTATCTGTTATTCGGTTAAACAACACAATCTTAACGAAGTTCCAAGTCTAGCCTAGGTAAGCAAGCATGTCGTAGATCTATATCTAACTTCGATAACATACCCTTCATACCAGCCCCTTTGATAAACCCACCACTAGATAGATCGATTCCCAATGACCTGATCTGTGAATGTCCCAGCCGCAAACGACCTCGAATGCGCCGTCAGGTGAAGAACTTTTCTGGCAGTTTCTAACCTCGTTTCTTCTTCTGTAGAGGTCTTCCACACCTTCCGACTCTACCCATAGTACTTTTTCTGGCTGATTTAGTCTTCTCAGATCCGACTTATTAGGTCAAAGTATCCAATCTCTGTTGATCGGATCTATCATGAATCCCACTTCCTAATGTCGTGTCGACCTGGGTACGGCGACAAAGGTGCCGGGTCAGAGCAACATAGAATGAAGGTAGCATTACAAAACCTAACCATGCTGCAGTTTTGATGGAAGTGGTTTAAGGACCTCATTACTTCGTTTGATGATCAACCACACCTTTGGGAAGAAAGCCATAGTGTATTCATCTGGTCCTGGGGCCTTGTCAGGGGTCCATGAGGTAATGTTTTTTCGGGACCTCTTCGTTAAATGAACTTTCAAGGTTGATGTTATCCTGAATTTTGATGGTGGCCAAATTATCAAACCTTGTTAGTGGCCTCTTGTTCTCTCTTTAAGTGTGCAATTTCTGATAAAAGTCGAGGATTTTCCCTTTTATTGTATCTAAACCCTCTGTAATTATGCCCTCTATCATCAGTTTGTCAATGCAATTGCTCCTTCTATGATAATTTGCAATTCTTTGAAAGTACTTGGGTGTTCCAATCCCTGTCCTTAAGCCATAGATATCGTGATTTCTGTCTTCAGGAGACTTCTTCAATCTTGGCCAGCGCTGAAGTCCAGCTATCTTATTTTTCAATCTTGGGATTGGGCTCTGTGCTAGCAATTTGTTCTAGGTTGAAAGTTATATGAGGCCTTGCTTCTCTGTGCTACCATACCAAACACTTCCCTGTTTTCAGTTACTGTTATGGGCATTCTTAGATTGACCACTACTTGATATCTCCCTAATGCCATCACTTGGTTGAGAAAATATTTCCCTTGTAAATCACTAAATCCTTTACATAATATCTTCTACATGATCTGCAGAACTCGACTGGCACCAAAGATGAATATTGAATTTTCAACTCTCTTTAGATTAATACCCCAGCAAAAATAACTATTTCTTGTTGTTTTATGTATGTCACATATTCCAGAACTTGTTTTTGTTTTAAAGATAATGCATTTATTGAATAACTTGTCCCCGTTTCATACACTAACTGGTTAATGCTTTTCCTATTATCTTGTGTGTAATGTGGCAAGTCTGGCAGAACTTTTTCTTGTTACTACAAAATATCTGTATGTATTGGGTTATGCTTTTGAAAGCTGGTGTATGACTCATGTTGGATGACATTATCAATGTTATGAACTGTTGGAACACACTATATCACCTTTATATTTACTTCTCTCAGCTACATTTCTAGTCAAAATGATCTTTACTATCTTCTTTTTGCAGAGTCCATGTGAACATATCTTCTGTTTAGATTGTGCCAGGAGCGACTCTCTCTGCTACCTGTAAGCGTATATCCTGTTTCTCCACTTTTAAGAGTGATATTATCATTGCTTTAGGGTATAAAATTATCAACTATGTATCAAATATTATTTTGGACATTCTCACATTTAAAGATGTCAAGTTAAAAGGATTGCAAACAATGTAGTGATTTATAGGGGATATGCTGCTGGTAGCAGCATGGGGTACTATAAGGTGTATCTTTTAGGTCTTGGCTGTTCTACTTAAACCTGAATTTCACATTGATATTTTGTCAGGTCATGTTTCAGTATCATATCTCTGTTGTTAGACCTGAATTTTCCTTTTTTTTGTCGAGTAGACTAGGGCATTGACATCTTAGTTTTTTAGTCTAATCCTATATCAGCTTGGGCTAGTTTTTGAAATACCATTTTATTAGAAATTCTCTTCCAAGTTAGAGAGATTTTGCTCCTTTGAAGAGCTTCATCAGGCCTTGTCATGGCAGATGGTTGATTTTAACTCTGACTCGAAATTTTGGAATCTCATCAAGAGCATTTAAGATTGTCATGATAAGCGTCATCTAGAGAATTCTCACACATCCTTGTTCAACTGTATTGCTACTTAATTGTTTGTGAGTAAATTAGGTTGGTTAGTTTGGCTTTACCTGTTCCATACTTGTTTCACTGATTTAATGATATGGAATCCAAACTACATTTTTCTTATTCAGCTGTGATGAACGCATTCAGAAGATTCAAACAATTAAAATGCTGGAAGGGGTCTACGTCTGTGCAGCTCCGCATTGTCTCAAGTCCTTTCTGAAGAAGATTGAATTTGAATCTCATATTCATGAGAATCACAGTGATCTCCTTCGTGCAGAGAAAGATGAAAACATTTCAGAATCTGCTAGTGCTAGAAAGCCTGCAGCATCTGAATCTACAGTTCAAGCACCACCTAGGCCCATGTTTTCTCCTGGTTCAGGTTCCCAGGCACATGATCGGGAAGACAAAGCTCATCATTCTCAAACTAGAGACCAACAGCCTCCTAGGCCTTTTATGCAACAAAAGCCACCTTTCACTGGTTCAGTCCAAAATCATCCACTAGAGCAACAGTCTGATAGTAATCCTCCTCCAGGCTTTGAAAGGCCTGGCATGCAGAACCGGTTACGTCAGCAAGGTTTTGATGCACAGGGTTCATTGCGGCCAGACGCAGGTCACTTTCCAGACAAGCAGCAAGGGATTATGGGGAGTTCCCCTTTTCCTGAATTTCCAATGCACATGCACCAACCTCATGGCCTTGCAGTGCCTATGAGTTCGAATCCAGGTTTGGCTCCTCAATCTGGTTATCCTCAGTTTGCACCTGATGGAGCTCAACCATTTTATGGTGCTGCTTCATTTGAGATGCCTAGGCCAGACTCAACTCCTGAAAGGGGATCAGAACAAGGGTCTTTGCTAGGTTTTCCAACTGGTGCTGCAGGAAATATGAATTTTCCAGAAAATTACCCTCGACCATGGAATATGGGGCAGCCGGCTGGGCCGTTTGAGGCCACTGCAGTTCAACCTCCTCCAGATGGTTATGTTAATGCTACTGATCCTCAAGGAAGAGCAGTATTTCTCCAAGGAGACTATGGAAGGAATGCCAGTGTGCTGTCAGCCAACAGAGGATTGGAAGGTGGACAGAGTAGTAATTCCATGGACACCAGAGATAGCAAGGGTATACTGATGGCACAACCTATGTCCCTCCCACCACCCCCACCTTTACCTCATCACATGTCACAGCTCCAGATAGGGGGCAGACACTATTCTGGTGATACAAGTCATGATGGACAACAGGGCTATGGTTGGCAACATGAAAAGCGTGATAATTTCGGAAGCAGCCAAGACTAGTTATGTTCTTGTTATTCCTCCATCTTTTCTTTAGTAAGAGTAGTGCCCATTTGGTGTTGCCTGCAGTATATTTTACTTTCTAAACTAGCAATATTGTTTTGTTAAAGCTAAAAATCCTGGTTTCCCTGACATTTACCCAGCTTCTTGTTCAAACGGTAAAAATCTCTGTAGCATGAGTCTCATTCTGCTTGAGAAGTCGTTCAAGATTTGCAGCTTCTAAATTGAGGCCAGAAATTACATATTGCTTAAAGCGTCCAGGCATTGTCAATAATGGTAGTATATGCAAACAGCAATTAACAATAATTGCTGCAACTACAATTGTACACATCTAGTAGGTAAATCATGCTGCAAGCTTACAGCTTTGTCAAAGGCCTTGCAATAGTTTGCTCTGCAAGAAAATGGTTGTACAAAATCAATCGATCTACTACGCTTCAATCCCAAATTAGTCTTCGTATCCATTTAAGAGGAAAAAAGAAACGCGAAGCACTTTTGTCTTGGTTCCATTTCAATACACGGATGTACACAATATATGTGCAAAGTCAATTTTTGTCGTCAAAAACGCTTTGTTTCCAGAATTAGGAATAATGAGAGTAACTTACTAGTGTATCCCAATGTGAGGAAATCGGACAGATACCAGAATCAGTCCCGCGGAGACCTTAACAAACATATTTGTGTCCTTACCAAGGGCAATATCCTTAGAAACTGACATTAACATTTTCATCTTATTATCTATGGGTGTTGATAGTAGTGTTTATTCAATAAGATTCTTTTAATGATGTTGGTGATATGTAGTATTTTGTTTTAATGTATTTCTTCACTTGGGCTTTTTATTTATCATATTTGTTCCTTCTTATGTACTTTGATTAATGGTCTTTATTACTTTATTGTTTAATTTTATTTTTGATTAGTTAAACATTAAAAGAACATACATACTCTATCCCCTTTAATTATTTTTTTACATGTACATCACAACGACATGATATTCCTTGGATTTCAACCACAATGAGGGGAGGAATCACCGCGCAAAGTAGAGCTAAAGTGGAGTCATCGCCCCAAGTGCGCTAGGTACGTTTTGGATATGATGTCAATGGCAGACTAGCAATTTCTTGAATGAAGCTCATCACTTTACCAAAAGTAAAGCAATGTTACTCCCTCATTTTTAAAACTTGGTATGTCACTCTTTTAAACGTTTAAAGATTGAACTTTTATTTTTTTTCGTAAAAAGAAATATCTTTTATCACACTTCATATTTTCTTTAAAAATGGAAAGCAAATAATTTTCGTTAGCTTTAACATTTTCTTCTATTAGAAAATGAGATATTTCTAGATAATCTTTTGTTTAATGGTTCCTTTTTTAAATATTATGTTTAGTTTGTAAAGGAAAGGTAGTCCTTGTTTTATGGAATATGTTTTGTAAGAAAGTCAATAGTGGTTGGATAGGTATGGTTCTCTACTAACTTTGGAAAAGCTTATGTAGATATATGTATATGTCTTTTGAGATCTGGTATGAATGATAAATAACCTTGTCGCTGAAGCTTATCTTTTTTCTTTATAGTTTCAAATTCTAACAGTGGTATCAAGAGCCCTTCTTCTTGAGGGATCTGTGAAGGCAAAGATATAAGTTTTTTCTTTAGCTCTTCTAAGGTGAGTGAGCTGAGCAGCAGTAACATGGCATCCACCAGCTTCTTGGGTGCACGCCCTCCTATGTTTACAGGAGAAAATTATCACATATGGGTGATAAAGATGAAGGCTTATCTCAAAGCTCTTAGTCTATGGGAAACAATTGAAAGTGAAGATGATCCTCCTCTACTTGGACCAAATCCAACAGTTGCACAAATGAAGATTTATGAAGATGTGAAGTCAAGGAAACCAAAGGCTCTCACATGTCTTCATTCAACACTTTCAGATGTGATTTTCACAAGAATAATGGCTTGTGAAACACCTAAAGAAGCATGGGAGAAGCTAAAAGAGGAGTTCGACGGAAGTGACAGAGTGAAGGCCGTCAAACTCTTGACTCTCAAAAGAGAATTTGAGATGTTAAGGATGAAAGAAGGAGATACTGTGAAAGAGTATTCTGCCAAACTTGTTGAGACTGTTAACAAAATAAGGTTGTTTGGTGAAACCTTTACAGATTCAAAGGTGGTGGAGAAGATGATGATAAGCTTACCAGCAAGGTTCGAGTCCAAGATTTCAGCAATAGAGGAATCTTGTGATTTGAAGACTTTATCTGTGGCAGAACTGATCAGCAAGTTGCAAGCCCAAGAACAAAGATCAAGTATAAGAGATGAAGAAGTAGCAGAAGTGGCATTTCAAGCACAACATAAAGGCAAGCAGCCTGTGAAGGACAGTAGAAGGATGGAAGGAGATAAAGTAGCAAAGGAAAAACCATGGAAGGAATCTTCAAAGAAAGGGAAGTTTCCACCTTGCAGCCATTGTAAAAGAACCAATCATCAAGAAAAAGACTGTTGGTTCAAAGGAAAGCCATCGATTCATTGTAGATTCTGTAGAAAGATGGGTCATATTGAGAAAAATTGTAGGGTCAGGCAGAATGAACCATAACAAAACCATGTGCAGCAGGCAAATTTTGTTGAAAAGTCTAAAAATGAAGAAGAAAGCTTGTTTATGGCTTCTCATGTAGAAAACACAGCCAACAAATCCTCATGGTTCATAGATAGTGGATGTACGAGTCATATGTCACACAATGAGCTCTTGTTTCACACACTTGACAAGTCATTCAAAGCTAAAGTTAGGATGGGAAATGGTGAAATAGTCGATGCACATGGAAAGGGTTCAGTTGCCTTTCAGACTACACAAGGTACAAAGTTTATACATGATGTGTTGTATGTTCCTTGTTTAGCACGTAACTTGTTAAGTGCGGCTCAAATGATGTCTAAAGGCTATTCTTTATTTTTTAAGAGCAAACATTGTTTGATCTTTGACTATGAAGATAGTTTGATTGTTAAAGTAGAAATGGTGGATAAAACTTTTCCTTTAGATGGGAAGTTTGATAGTGGAAATTTTGCAAGTACAGATGAGTCATGGTTGTGGCACAAAAGATATGATCATTTTAACTATGCTACTTTAAAGCCTGTGTATGAAAAAGGCTTGACTAAGGATTTACGTGAGATCTCATTGTATAAAGAAGTTTGTGAGTCTTGTCAAATGGGTAAGGTACACAGGAAAACATTTCCTAAAAATGCTACCTGGAGGGCAACTGAAAAACTTGAACTAGTTCACACTGATGTGTGTGGACCTATGCAGACATCATCTTTGGGACACAATAAATATTTTGTGCTCTTTCTTGATGATTTAACAAGGATGACTTGGGTGTATTTTCTGAGTAACAAGTCATAGGTATTTTCAATTTTTAAGAAATTTAGAGCTTTTGCAGAAAGACAAAGTGGCTGTAAGCTAAAGGCTTTGAGGTCGGACAATGGTGGTGAATACACTTCAAATGAGTTCAATAAGTATTGTGAAGATATGGGGATTGATCACAAGTTGACAGTAAGCTATTCACCTGAACAAAATGGAGTCTCAGAGAGGAAGAACATGACTGTTGTTGAAATGGCTAGATGTTTGTTGCTGGAAAAGAAACTGCCACAAAGCTTTTGGGCAGAAGCTATTCATACTTCAGTGTATTTGTTAAATAGGCTGCCAACAAAAGTTGTGGATGAAAAGACTCCTATTGAGGCATGGAGTGGAATACAACCATCTAAAATTTTTTTGTTCGATATACTATTCTCAAGTTCCTTCTATCAAAAGAAGCAAACTTGAACCGAAAGGAGAATTGGGGATCTTTATTGGTTATTCATCACAAGCCAAGGGTTATAGAGTTTTCAACTTGAAAATAAAAAGTATTTCAATCAGAAGAGATGTAGTCGTGGATGAGCATGCTTATTGGAGCTGGGATAAGGAGCAAATTGAGAAAGATAATGCAGGTTTTCAGAACTTGAGTCCGCTGCCGGAAATCCAATCATTTGGCTCTGAAAATCTGGAAGATGATGAAGAATCAGATGAGGAATCCTCACTTGATTCACCAATTCTGAAGACAAACTCTTTTTCTGAGATATATTAAAGATGTAATGTTGCAATCTCGAAACCAAATAGCTATCAAAAAGCATCAAGACATGAAGTTTGGATTGAAGCTATGAAGGAGGAGATTGGTATGATCGAGAAGAGTGATACTTGGTGTCACGACCCAGGGTAGCCCCTAGATGTAACACGGCGTACAAGACACCGAGAGGCCTCATACAAGCCCTTAGCATACATAACATACAAGATAATAGAAAAATAAGAGTTTAAAAGAGCATTTTATATCAAAGCTTTAATCAAAACAACGGAAGTCTACATCTTATGTCTCAAAGCCTTCTAACATCATAGAATACGAATAAAAGTGAAAGGGACGCAGCCCAATACAATATCCAACATTAGGAAAGACATCAAAGTAAAATCCAACAAGGCTATGTCCTCGGATGGATGAGGACTCACCAAGTCTTCTTGTCCACTCTAAGTCAATGCTCTAGCCACGAGTAGGAGAACTGCCACGTCCTACACCAAAGAAGTTGATGCAGGCAAGAGTATGCGTTAGCACAATAAAATACTAAGTATGATAGCCATGCACATAAACTCATAAAACATGCTAGAAACTAAGATATAAACATGACATGCAATTGGCCAAGCTAAACATGATAAGGCATATAAGCAAATAGCATAAAGCATAAATCGTGGCCAAAGCAAGCTAAATCATCTTTCTTTTACTCTTCTTTTCTTTACTTTACTTTTAGTAACCCATGCACCATTGTGCAAGCTGAAGTGTGGGAAAAGCCTTAAACCGATCTGTAGACCATGGAATAACTCAACATGGAATCCGGTGTCTGCCCTACACCGAAAAAGGGCCATTCTACATGCCAAGGTAGAATCCTGAACCATAGCCTACGTGGATCCACTAGCTAAGCTGATAAAATATGGGCCTGTTAAAGACAGCCTATGGGGGCACATAGGCATAGGACATATGGGGACTTGTCACCCGTCCACTCGGTTCTATGCATAATTCCCACTATACAATCATAAATATTGATATCCATGGAAAGGCACAATTGGGGTTGCCAATCCAAGATAAGCATGACTTCACATACCATGGACTAGTCCAAGCTTACTTCATTGAGTGTTTCTTCTTTCATGGACTTGTCCAAGCTTACACCCCTAGAATAGCTTCTTTAAGCTCTTGATTCAATTTTTATTTAAGAAACCTTTTAACAAGTTATGAATCATTTACATGTGAGAAAACCTTTCACAAGCTTAGGTTGAGAATTATATGAGAAAACCCTTTCAAGACTCAACATCATCATACCATAGATTTCATATAAAACATGCATGATTCTATAAACCTCTTTCTTCATGATTCTATCATGCTTTTTCTTCATAGCTAATGGGTTCATATTGCCTTTATTTTAAACCATGCAATCCAATGCAAGCTAGCTCTTAAAAGTCATAATCAAGGCAATTTAGTCATACTTGAAGTAACCCACATAAAAGAGGAAAATCATGCTTTTTACTTGAACATGCTAAATTCACACACTTAACCCCAATTCATGCTCAATTTCATAGATGATCCCTCAATTTCATCAATTCATATCTCAACCCAACAATCAAGGCATAGATTATCAAATTGGGGAGAATTTACTTGGGATCATGGGGGTTCATGCAATAATTACAATTAGACATGTAATTCACGCTAGATTGTGCACTAAATTACTTTACGTACGCTAGATCGTGCACTACCAAGAATTAAGTCAGTAATTGAACTCATACTTGAAGAACCCATAACAATTGATCAAACCCTAGCTTGCTTGAAGGGAATTGATCCTTGAAATTCATGAAGAAAAGGGAGGGCCCGATGGAGGAAGCAACTCCATTGGTCAATACCATCATACCTTAGCAAAGCCCACAGGAAATTGGAGGAAATTGGGTGATCTTCAATGGAGGACTTAGCTTCTTCTTCTTCCTTTAGCTAGAGAGGATTTCTTTTAGAGAGAGAAATATTTGAGAGGTGAAAGTCTACAGACTTCATAAGGCATTGTATGGATTAAAGCAGGCTCCTCGAGCATGGTACAGTAAGATTGATGATCATCTCATTCATTGTGGCTTCAAGAGAAGTGAAAATGAAGCCACTTTATATGTGAAGAAGGCTAAAGGGGGATATGTGCTTGTGGTGTCACTCTATGTTGATAATCTTCTGGTAACAGGAAGAAATGAAGCTATGGTGAATCAGTTCAAGCAAGAAATGGAGACCAAGTTTGAAATGTCGAATTTGGGTGAAATGAGTTACTTTTGGGAGTGGAGATTCATCAAGCTACTAATGGGATCTTCATTTCTCAGAGAAAATATGCATGGGATATTCTTAAAAGGTTCAAGATGGAGAGGTGCAAGCCTATACCGACCCCACTGGTTCACAATGAAAAGATTTTGAAGTTTGAAGGAGGTGACATGGCTGATCCAATATTTTATAGAAGTCTAATTGGTAGTTTGTTGTATTTGACAGCAACAAAACCTGATCTCATGTTCGCGGCAAGTTTTCTGTCAAGGTTTATGCAAGCTCCAAGTCAAGTTCATCTTGGTGTTGTTAAACGAACGTTGAGATATATCAAAGGAACAGCTGATTATGGTATTTGGTTTAAAAGGGAAGAGCAAGGGCAACTAATGGGTTATTCAGATAGTGATTGGGCAGGAAGCGTTGATGATATGAAAAGCACTTCTGGATATGCTTTTACACTTGGTTCAGGCATGTTCTCATGGAATTCAAAGAAGCAAGAGGTGGTAGCTCAATCTTCTGCAGAAGCAGAATACATCGCCGTTGCTGGTGAAACTAATCAGGCTCTATGGTTAAGAAAGATTCTACTTGATCTGGAGCAAAATTACATTGAAGCTACTGTCATTAAGGTTGACAACAAGTCAGCAATATCTATGTCCAAAAATCCAGTGCAACATAATCGTAGCAAGCATATAAATGTGAAGTTTCACGCTATCAGGCAAGCAGAGAAGGATGACGAAGTTCAACTTGTTCATTGTAGCTCAGATCAGCAGATTGTAGACATCATGATTTGAAGCTCTAAGGGCTAAGTTGGGAGTATCCAAGAAAAATCTCAAGGAGGAGTGTTAGAAAATGAGATATTTCTAGATAGTCTTTTGTTTAATGGTTCATTTTTTAAATATTATGTTTAGTTTGTAAAGGAAAGATAGTCCTTGTTTTATGGAATATGTTTTGTAGGAAAGTCAATAGTGGTTGGATAGGTATGGTCCTCTACTAACTTTGGAAAAGCTTATGTAGATATATGTGTATATCTTTTGAGATCTGACATGAATGATAAATAACCTTGGTGCTGAAGCTTATCTTTTTTCTCTATAGTTTCAAATTCTAACAACTTCAAGAATGAGGAATAAACCGTTTTGATTAGCCTTGCACTTCTTTCAAAAATGGGAAACCAACCATATTAAACATTTTTATCTTGTCTTAAAATTTTTAAGGGAGTTGATCATATAAGATGAAATGAGGAAAAGTAACATAGTCTCAGGCCTGTTAAGTAGATTTATTTTTTAAAAACCGTGACATAAGGCCACAGTTTATTTATTCAACAATATGCTTTCAATATTATGCCCAGTTAGGAAAAATAACCTCTCATGTATGATAAGAGGCATGAAACCAAGTAAAACTCAACAATGATACAATTCCAAGTTATAAATCATCATTCAGCTAAGAAAAGCTAAAAACCCACTCAAGGATCCAAAACACCCCCGAATGACTCGAGAACCATGGACAACTTTCAACTAGTTCATAAATGACCCTCTAGACCTAGTGGAATCATCAAAACTCGAATTCAACCTCGCCAACCCAAATGTTGACTTTGGTCAAACTTTTCAAGTTTCAAACTTTCAAAACTCAAAAACTTATCCAAAACACATCTGATCACCTTGAGAATCTTTTCATCCATTTTCACAAGTCATAAACAATTAACCAAAGTTATGGAAAGGGTCAAACAAAGAAAAAGAGACAAAAATCCCAAAACGATGTTGAGGGTTGTTACAAAGAAAAGTTGGTCAAGGTATTTTATTAATTATTATCCATTAATAAATATCTCATCAGCTATACATATTTGCAACTCAAAATAAAAGATGTGCTAAAATATGAATCAAGCTACATTGGATCGGGTACAGTATTCTTTCCTTCCCCATATGAAAGAAGTGTACACATAAGGGCCTATAACCTCGACCTCAGTATGGAAAGCATGACTGAATCGATGGTGGTCAATCTTCCTTCTTCATTGGCAAGGATTACGAAATAGGATCAACCAATATTGATGTAATGATGTCCTTGAGGTGGGTTGTGGAAGGAGTAAATACATCTCTGTCTTTGTAAAAGGAGATCTATCACGCGTACAAGATTGAGAACTCGAATGAGAATAAGCATTGGTACTTCAGTGGGACTCAAGCATTGCTTGTTTACATATTTCCATGCATCGTTTAATAATTTTTGAAGCTCCAAAACTATCTCTTCTTTTGAAGTTCCATTTTATGTCATAAAGCACTCCACTGCTCTTTTTCTTGCTCAAACTACAATAGATGTGTCCTAATAGTTTATAAACTTTATACAGGAAAAATATAGGAAGTAACAACTAAAAGAATAAATACTTCTAAAATTTATCCAAAGTAATTATATAAATTTGAAAAATATAGGATGTAACAACATAAGAGACACATCATTGAAGTACGATCATTCTTTTTGCATGCACTTAAAACAAGTGTCTAAAGTGCGGATAAACTATGTGCACTTCAGTCATATGTTGTGACTTCCCAACTTCAGACCTGGATTTTGTTACTTCATTCACGTATGTCTGAAGTTTCGACTAAAGCGAATAAGTTTACAAAAAAAAATTGAACTTAGGACACATCGTAAATAGTGATCCCAAAATTAGATATTTCTGCCCCTCCCCCTAAGAATTTTACCTTTTAAAGATTTTTGACCCATCCATCGGTCAGCAAAGCCCAACCTTATTAGGCCAACAAGTAGAGGCGAATCAAGAATTTCATGTTTGAAGCATCTCTGACTAGCCAATTTTTGAAAAAAAATTGTTATTTAGTGTAGGCTGAAAAGCTCCAATTTCAAATTGGCTATAAAAATACTAGCTCAACCCCATCCAACTAGAAGGTTTAGTTGGTAGCTATGGCTTATATTCCTAATAATCATGCTTGGGGAACTTCTCTCCACGAAATTAAAAGGCATTATACAAAGGAAAAAAAGCAAAGAAAGAACTTCAATAAAGAAAAAAATAAAAAAGGATTCTTACTTCATGTCCAGCAATGTCATCCATCATTCTAGCAATTACCGTTGACGCTTTAACAATTAAAGGTTCTTTTGTAACCAAATACATGATATTCTTACTTATCAAATTATCATCTATGCCAACCAAAGAAATAGTTGCAACCTGTTGAGGAAAGGATCTAGAAGCTTCTATCAAGCAAGTAGTTACAGAGTTAGTTAGGATGTTAGTTAAGTTTGTTAGAATATTAGTTAGGGAGTTAGTTATTTTAGTGTATTATAAATAAAAGAATCATGTACATTGTAAAGTAACTTTTGGGAATACAATAAAGGATTACTCTCCTTCTTGTCATCTTCTTCTTCCTTTTGAATACTCAATCTACTATTCCATTGTTCTTCATCTATAATTCAACATGGTATCAGAGCTATGCCGAACATAGTTCAGCTGTAATTGATAATGGAATTTCGTATCCTCTGTGGTGTGATTCTTTGTCCTATATTTTGCGATTTCGTATCCTCAATTTCTCAACTTCGCTGTATCTCTTCAAAAGTCAGTTGAAATCACTTAAGGATGGCTACTACAGCAGCTAATGATACGACAAATCAAGTGAATTCAACTGCTGCAACTGGTGTACCACCATTGGTTCAAGGCTTGCAGGCTCCTATAGATTTCAATCATCCTTTATACCTATCAAATTCTAAGGTTTCAGGTATGACTATCATTTCATTTCAGTTAAAAGGGAGTGAAAACTATGGGGCTTGGAGTAAATCTATTAGGATAGCCTTATTAGGAAGGAATAAGGTTGGTTTGGTCAATGGATCTTGGAAGAAAGAAAGCTTTCCTGTGGAACTTTGGAGTCAATGGGAAAGAGTGAGTGCCATAGTATTATCATGGCTGATGAATTCAGTCTCAAGCAGTCTCATCGGTGGGGTAGTGTATGCCTCAACTGCTATGGCAAGATTTAAAAGAGAGGTTTGATAAGGTACATGAGTGAACATTTAACCTTCATCAAGAAATAGCCACCATATCTCAAGGGGTTCAGTCTGTTTTTGTGTATTTCACTAAGTTAAAGGAGTTATGGGATGAATTTGACTTTGTGGTTCCATTTCCTACATATAATTGTGAGAGGTCCAAGGAGTTTATGATTTATCTGAAAAGGCAAAAGTTGTATCAGTTTATTATGAGCTTAAATGATACATACTCACAAGCAAGAAGTCAGATCTTGTTGATGGTTCCTTTACCATCAGTAAATGTAGCCTACTCAATGGTGATGTGTGATGAGAGTCAGAAAAGTGTGGCTCAAGCTGTTAATGCCTCAGGATTGTTAGGTGCAATGCCTGGGATTACTGATGTTGCTGTGTACTCTAAGTCTGGCAATCAAAGCTATCAAGATGGGTATCAGAAAGGAAAAAAGGCATATCAATCTACTTATAATCCAAATGCTATTTGTGATCATTGCAAATTAAAGAGGGATTTTAAGGTGAATTGTTACAAGTTGGTTGGATAAGCACCAGGGCATCCAAAACATGGTGAGTTGAAAGGAGGTGCTGAGAATATACCCTACAGTTCTTATGATAATAGGTACAAACAAAGGAGAATGGGTGCAAGTGCACACAATGCTGTGTTTGAGGGGTTAGGCTCACATGGCTCTATTCAGCCACATCATTCTCATGATCAAGGGTGTGATATCTACAACAAATCCTACTCTCAATAGATGCAAGGTGTGTCAACACAACCAGCAGAACAAGAAGCTAATATGCCTCCAAGATTCACTTCTGAATAATATGAACAAATTTGCAAGATGTTGGAGCAACAAACTCAACCAATGCCATCAACTAATATGTCAGGTATAAATAGTGCCTTTGAATTAGACTCTGATCCACCTAAATGGATCATTGACACAGGGGCTACCAATCACATGCCTTCATATATAAAGCTCCTTAACAAAGACTCTATATCTGAACCTGTGACTTCTGAAAGAGTGACATTGCCCAATGGTGATGTAGCTTTGGTCACACACACTGGTTCTAGTAATATCTCAGCTAACAACACTATTCTTAATGTGTTTCATCTTCCACAATTCAAGTATAATCTTTTATCTGTTTCAAAGGCAACTAAGCAACTCAATTGTTCAGCTACATTCTATCCTAACTTCTGTGTGTTTCATGATCTCTACAGTGGCAAGGTGAAGGAGATTGGTAGAGAAAGAGCTGGCCTTTACTATCTACTGAGTCATCACAAAATTTCTTGACATAGGAAGAATACATATGGTTTTTCTGTTAAACATCTCAATCTAGCTGCTACTGATCAGGCTGCTATAGACCTATGGCACAAGAGGCTTGGTCATGTGCCTTCTAGGGTATTGTGTCATTTGTTTCCTAGTCAGAAATTCTACATAGAAGATACTATTGGCAAATGTCCTGTATGTCCATGTGCTAGACAAACTAGGTTACCTTTTCCAGTAAAGTCATCTAGTGTTAGTAAGAATACTTTTGGTCTAGTGCATATGGATATGTGGGGACCTTATAAAGTGCCTACCTGTCATGGTAAAAAATGTTTCCTAACTATAGTGAATGATTTTTCAAGAATGACTTGGGTGTTTTTACTTAAACTCAAATCTGATACGCTTGTTGTTATTCACCATTTTATTCCATATGTTAAAACACAGTTTGACACTTGCATAAAAATAATAAGAACTGATAATGGAACTGAGTTTTTCAATCATTTGTGTGCTGATTTACTAGTTGATTTAGGCATAATACATCAAACCTCATGCTCTTATACTCCTCAACAAAATGGAATTGTTGAAAGAAAACATAGACATTTACTACAAATAACTAGAGCAATAATATTGCAGGCTAATATACCTCTCAAATACTGGGGTTATTGTGTTAAGGCAGCCACATACTTGATAAATAGAATGCCTTATACTATACTTCAAAATGTGTCTCCATATGAAAAGCTTTATAAAAGCAAACCATCTCTTGCACACTTAAAAGTTTTAGGGTGTTTGAACTTACTAATAAAAGCAAACCAAGCAGGCTGTGCATATGGGATATTCAGGAATAAAGAAAGGTTATATACTATTTGAACTTACTAATAAAAGTTTTTTGTTCATAGGGAGGTCACTTTCAGAGAAAACTTGTTCCCTTTCAAAGTTACTGAGCATACTCAGTATCATTTATTTCCTTTAGTATCTCAAGAATTGATTGAAGAAAACTTCAACACACCAGAAGTCACATGTGTATCACCTATTCAGACAACTACTACTGAAGAAGCCTTCCAGAATTTAGCTCCTGGCTTAGCTCCTTTAATTGATGTGGTTCCTGTTGCTACTACACCAGTAACTGCCTCTAAAGTTGCTCATCCTGTGACTGAAAGAAGATCCTGCAGGGGTAAACAACCTCCTGTATGGATGAAGGATTTTGTGTCCCTAAGCATCAATGACAATGTGCCTTATGCACTTTCTAAATACATGTCATATGACACCATTTCTCCTAAGTATCAGTGTTACTTATCTAAATTTTCTAACATTGTGGAACCTACAATGTATGAAGAAGCTGTCAAGGACCCTAGATGGGTGGAAGCCATGAAGGCTGAGATATCAACACTTGAAAATAACAACACTTAGACAGTGGTGTCACTACCTGAAGGAAAGAAACCAATTGGATGCACGTGGATATATAAGGTCAAGTACAGAAAGATTCAAAGCAAGGCTAATGGCAAAAGGATATAGTCAAAAAGAGGGCATTGATTATAAGGAAACATTTAGCCCTGTGGTTAAAATGGTGACACTAAGGGTTGTGTTGGCTATTGCAGCATCTAGACAATGGCATATTCATCAGATGGATGCTTTTAATTCCTTTCTACAAGGTGATCTAGAAGATGAAATATACATGACTCTTCCTGAAGGATTTCAGAGTCAGGGGGAGACTAGTGTATGTAGACTCTCAAAATCCTTATATGGATTGAAAAAAGCACCAAGACAATGAAATGCAAAACTATCAAAAGCATTAATCAGTTGTGGTTTCAGACAGAGCAAATTTGATCACTTTCTATACATCAAGAAAATAGGTGAAGGATTGATCATTGTATTCGTATATGTAGATGACATATTAGTCACTAGAGATAACTTGGATCAGATCTTAGCAACTAAAACAACACTACATAAGGCCTTTAAAATCAAGGATCTCGGAGAATTAAGATACTTCTTGGGTATAGAGTTTGCAAGGTCTCAACAAGGTATTGTTATGCATCAAAGAAAGTATGTTCTTGAACTTATATCATAAACTGGACTTAGTACAGCAAAACCATCACCTACTCCTATGGATGCTACTACAAAATTAACCACCAAGGAATATGACCAACACATCAAGAAGCTGTAAGTTTAAATGATGAGGCACTAGCTGATCAGGGTGCATATCAAAGACTTGTGGGAAAGCTCTTATATCTAACAATTACCAGACCAGATATATTTTATAGTGTTCAAACACTCAGTCAATTTCTACAGACACCAAAGCAGTCTCATATGGATGCAGCACTTAGAATAGTCAAATATGTAAAAGGTAAACCAAGACAAGGATTGCTATTATCTAGCAACAAGAAAGATGGTCTCACAGCTCATTGTGATGCAGACTGGGATTCTTGTGCTTTTTCTAGGAAGTCTGTTACAGGATTTACTATTAAACTTGGAGTCACTGATCTCATGGAAATCAAAAAAGCAGTCAACTGTATCTAGAAGCTCAGCTGAATCAGAATATAGAAGCCTAGCTTCTACAGTTGTTGAGTTAACTTGGATTGTGGGCTTAATCACAGATCTTGGAGTTCAAATTCAACTACCAGTTACGATATTCCGTGATAGCAAAGTAGCTATCCAAATGACTGCAAATCCTATGTATCATGAAAGAACTAAGCACATAGAGATAGATTGTCATTTCATCAGGGAAAAGACTCAACAAGGTCTTATAAAGACTCAATACATATCTACGCATGATCAACCTGATGTCCTAACCAAGAGTCTAAACAAGGTTCAACATGTCTACTTAGTATCCAAACTTGGACTAGCTAATCTCTTTGCAGTACCAAGTTTGAGGGGGAGTGTTGAGGAAAGGATCTAGAAGCTTCTATCAAGCAAGTAGTTACAGAGTTAGTTAGGATGTTAGTTAAGTTAGTTAGAATATTAGTTAGGGAGTTAGTTATTCTAGTGTATTATAAATAAAAGAATCATGTGCATTGTAAAGTAACTTTTTGGAATACAATAAAGGATTACTCTCCTTCTTCTCATCTTCTTCTTCCTCTTGAATACTCAATCTACTATTCCATTGTTCTTCATCTATAATTCAACACAACTATCATGTAACCACTGGAAACAAGTGAAACCTTCATGTACTCCTCAAAAGTTGGAACATAACAAGTTGAATTATACCACTTTGCCTCATCAAAATAGGCCCTAATCAACTTTTTCAGCTGGGAACAAATAAGAAATATCAATCGATAACTATATCGTCAAATTAGGTGCAATAGAAAATACATCAATGGCAGGAAATGAAGAATGTAGTAACACGAAGTGTATGATTATGACCTCATTTTTGGCATAGTGAAGGCGATAGGTTTTGCCTCTCTTTGCCAATTCTTCCTCTATTTCAGTATATACATCAAGAGTGGCAAGATAGCATGGTCTCATATATGATGGCAATTGATCAATGGCACTACATCCAGCTTCCCAATTGCTATTCAAGCATCAACTTGATCAAATTGAGCAGAGTAAAATTAACAGAAAAAGAAATTATATACTTCCTCCATATTTTAATTTGTTCGTCTAATTTTGACTTCAAACAGATTTACAAAGGTAAGAAAACTTTTGAAACACACCTCTGTGTTACATGTGTGAAACACCTAAGTTCATTGTAAGCTCCATATACATCATAGATGTCATCGATAATGGTAGCCAAGGTTATTATTTTAGCCAGCATTCATCTTGCAATAGCAATTTTTGGCTTGAAATACACTGACAACGCCCAAAAGTAGGACTCAACCAATCGATCTCTTGCGAAAGGACACTTGCTAACAATGTCCAAATCTTTCCACCACCTAAATCCAAAATATAATCTTTCAATCAGCCTTTAACAAAAATCCCTTGTCCCATACATAATTATTAGTATGCAATTTTGTCTTGCAGCATTTGATGCTCAAAAATGCAGTTCAAATTGTTTATTCTTTATTTTCTTTTCATTCATACTTCATGTCCCATGTGAAGAGAAATGAAGTTATATTACCTTTTCTTGCTGCCCCAACACAATACTCGGAACACTATAACAAATTAATAAAGGATTTGATGGTAAAATATAATTGTTGCTATATTATATTTAACAGAAATAATAAATATAGATATTTATAACCAACACTTTGGCTTTAGCGATTCTGAATGCAATGACATTAACTCAATTGCCACTAAATGTTTTTTGCTAAAAGGAAAATTTATTGCCACTAAATGTCTCTTTTGTTGTAGTGTAACAGAATCAGATCCTAAATTGATTAGTGAGTATATCATAATCTTACCTTGTAATGGAACTTAGCTCCTTATGTACCTTTTGCAACAAGTTGAAGTCCAATTTAGCAAATTCCAATACTACTTTATCCATTGAGTCATAATTTTGGTATATAGATATAAATCTCCTTGCATCTACCCTTGGTAAGCTCATACGGATTGGTTGATTTAGGGCAAGCATAACTTGTTCCCTAAAGAAATCTCATACGGTAGGCATCATTGATTTTAGATGACTTGATGTGAAGACTAAGGCTTGCTCGAGAATATCCTCTCCATGAACTCTCATATGTGTAGCTTCATAAAAACTTAGCATTGCTGGTACATTTGTAGTCAAAGTCTTTTCAAAATTTCCTTCATTGTCCTTGAACTTTCGAACACATTTGTTTACACAAAATTAACCATTAAATATTAGTTAACAAATATCATACATCTATATATATATATATGAAGTTGAAAGTGGTGGAAATGGGGATGTTGGGGTGTATGTGTAGGCACATTAGAAGAAGTAAGATTAGAAATGAGGATATGTAAGACAAGGAAGAAATGACCTCGATGGAAGATAAGATGCAGGAAGCAACACTTAGATGGTTGGGCATGTGAAAAGGAGATGCACTAATGCACCATTACAATATTGGTGTGTGAGGAATTGATTATGAATGGTTACAAGAGAGACATAGTGTAACACCCCGCCCTTTCGGAATGTCTAAATTAACCCGTACTTTTGTGGCAAGAAAAAAAGTGATTAATAGATTAAGAATAATGTGGTATGACTTATTTGAATTGTTCAATGATCGTATTTTAAGTTTGAAGTCAAGAAAGTTAAAAGATGAAAGTTGGCGAATGTTATCGCAAGTTCCTTTTTAAAGTTTTCTCTTAAATTTGGGTCAAATGTCTCAGAGATTTACTCCGAATCTATAAGGATTTAGGGGGTCCACTACATATCAAATCGAAGGTCTATGTGTCTTATTTCTAATGCATCAACCCACTTGTCCATATAACTTCAGAATAGAGAGATATTCACGTTTTCGCGAGATGGTGCAAGCAGACACGTCAAGCGGGCCAAGTCGGTGAAACTATTATATATAAAAACGTTCTGGAACAAGAAACCCAGCATATTTAGACCCAAAATCACCCTTAGTTATCGATTTCCTCGGCCTATGTCTTTGACATAAGTTGTTCTACGCGTTGAGCTCTTTATCGTGGTATAATTTGTCAATTTTGTAGTTTATCTCCGTTGGAGTTCAGGAAACAATGGTTTTGCCTTGTTTTGAGGGTTCGAGTTCTATTACGAGCTTAAAATCAAGGTAAGACCCTCCTTTCACTAATTCTAGCTTCATTAAGTCACACAAAGTAATTTATGGCGGAAATTCGTATCAATTGTAGAATTGTCATGGTACCTTGTATTCTTATGTTGATTGTAATCATGTCATGTTGTAGTAACGAGAAGGGGTTCAGACAAAAGTTAATTCTCTACTTAAAATTCTCGAAAGAGGTATGTTAAGGCTATTCCCTTCTTTTGGCATGTTTCCTTAAAGCTTAGGACGGAGCAACACAATAGGGTTGTTATCATGATTCACTCGTAGCCATAATTGTTGGTGGTTGGCTGATAGAGTTGTTATATTCCTCCGTTGTTGGGATTCTTATTCTGTTAATATTGACCCTATGTTTAGCACGACTTAAAGGCTATTTATATAGGTTACTTATAGCTAAATTGCTCGTCTTTAGCCTATTGAATTGTATGTTATTGCCCTTAGAGCTATTGTGGTTAGTGGGAGGAATATGATTTTTGCCTAAAAGAGCTATATTATTAATAGGTTACCCTCCTACTATTGAAAAGGAGGTAGTTTTTTTTTCTTTTTCCCTCGTAAAACTTTAGGAGATTTAATGTATATATGAATTTTTTTTCTTGTGTTCAAGAAAAAAGTAGTCCCAAAATAAATGATATGTTTTCCTTCTTTCCTGATAAAATATTAGGAAATTTCACAAGGACAAAATATTAATTTAAAATAATTTTTGGTTTATGATTCTTTCTACCACTATAAAAAGAAGTTGTCCAGAATCTATTTCATCGACTATCTCACAATTTTGTATCCTTTCGTGAAATGGAAAGTGTAAAAATAGGAAAGAATAGTAAGAAGACGAAAATGGATGTTATTTCAAAGATTATCATTGACCACATAAAGTGTGTGAGGTGCATTCTTAAGCACCAAAAGCTTTGGTGGGTAATGTTATGCAGTGTTTTTGTCTTGGTAGTTTTTTTTCAATTGATATCCTTCTTTAGAAAACTTTGATCAGATTTGAATTAGCAGAGAAAGAATTTCAATTGATCCACATAAGAAAATAAGAGTATGGATAGGAGAATTAACATTTCAAGGGCAATTTTACTTAAAAAGTATGCCGAGGATAAATATAATTTTTATTTTTGAGTAAAGGAACAAATATAACATCTTTTCCGTGAATATAATGTTACATATATTGTGATTTTAATTACAATATTATATATTTCATTCTTTCTATTTGCAATTATTTTTTTAGGAAAAGGGCCTAAAATACCTCTCAATTATGCGAATTGGTACAAAATTACCCTTCTTCTACCTTTCGGGCCTAAAATGCCCTCGACATCAACCTTTTGATTCTATTTTGCCCTCATCTTTGACGGACTAAATCAACTAACAAATTCATTAATGACGTGTCACTATCCTATTGGCTATCCTAACAATTAATTAAAATAATTAAAAAGACCAAACCCACCGCTCCACCCGTAAAAATCCTCAAATCTTTTAACCCAACCTATCATCCCCAAACCTTATAAACATATGCTTGACATCAGTCAACTATCATCCCCAAACCTTATAAACATACGATTGACATCAATCAACAATTGAAGTGCTTCAAATGAGGACATGTTAATTCATGTAGTCATACTAATTATCATCAGAAGCTTATTTAATCCACCATAAGTATATGAAAACCTAAGGATCTACATCAAACCTAGTTGATATACCATTTAAAATTTAAAATTTGCTTCAATTTGATACACCTGCACACATGTTAAAGCTAGTGCTTTTAGCCTTATAAAGGCTATGAATTTTTGAGTTTGACCATTATGGAAGACCATCGACTTCGTTCCTCTGACCTATTGGCCTGACATGTAAGAATTTCGGCATCTAATTTCATCACACTTCATAAAATCGTCATCTTTACATATCCACTTGTTGAAGGAAGCTGTCTCTTCTGGTTTGACTTGGTCTTGCCATTATTGTGCAATCGAAAGGAAGACGTGAAGCTTCTTCTAAGCCAGTTTATAAGGTTTGGGGATGAAAGGTTTGGTTAAAAGATTTGGGATTTTTACCTTTTGGGTGGAGCGGGTAGGTATTTGGTCTTTTTAATTATTTTAATTAATTATTAGGGTAGCCAGTAGAATAGTGACACGTCATTAATGTATTTGTTAATTAAAGTTATGATTTAGTCCGTTAAAGATGAGGGCAAAATAGAGCCAAAAGATTGAAGTCAAAGGCATTTTAGGCCTGGAAGGTAGAAGAAGAGTAATTTTGTATCAATTCATATAGTTGAAGGGAATTTTAGGCCCTTTTCTATTTTTTTTTGTATTAACATGATATACACATGCAGCACACCTACACTAAACTAATATAAATAAATGTACATAATAACAAAATGAGACTTAGTAGGCGTTTGGACATGCGATATGAAATCGCGAGATGAAATCAGCGTTTGGACATGCAATTTCATGCTGGTTTCATCTCATGATTTCATATCATGAGATGAAATCCCAAATTCTCCAAAAAAATCATGATTTGAGATTTTTCAAATATAAAAATTGACCTACAATTTTATATTTTGTAAAAAAAACCCCACATATATATCTACTAACCATTTATTTCGTATGTAAATAAAATTTATAATTCATATTATTACTTTTTAAACCATTTATATCTCATATAATGATTATTCTCACTAACATAGAATTTATGATTACTTCAAATTAATTTCTACTCTACAATTTGTATTCACCAAATTAATTATTTTTTATCAAATATATTTACCAACCAAATTGACCAACAAATGGCTCAAACTAACAATGTTGGTTCGTCTTCTCAATCATATGAACGAGAAATGCAAGTTCAACGTGAGAAGATTGTCCGTAATATGTGGGAGGATTTTATTAAAGAGTAGTACATCACAACTTATGTTTAATTTTATTTTTTATTGAATTAAAGCTTGATCAAGAAATATTATATATTTTAAAAATATCTTTGTGATAGTGTATTATGCGATTTTATGTACTTGTGCTTATTTGGTAAGATTGTATAAAGAATTGAGACAAGTTTAATAGTTTTACAACTTATGAGGTTTTTATGTTTATGAGAAAATATACAACATAAAAAGTTCAAATTGTATGTCCAAATAGAATTTCAACTTCATCTCATGATTTCAAATCATCATTTCATTTCACATGGGTAAACAAGCCCTTAGTATTGTACATGAGTGGCCATTTATGTTTGGAAAAACTAAGCAAATACCCCATAAAAGCAAAATAATTATAAATATATACCTCTTTACATTCATATCCCCCTAAATAATTACACTATATACCCCCAACTAATTTCGCTTAACTGATACTAAATCGGTATCATATACTGTATTGGTATCATTAAGACTGATGTGGGGGTTCAGTCATCTTTGCTAGATCAGATCCGCAGTCGCCAGTTCGAGAATGAGTCTTTGGTGGCACTCCGATATAGAGTTTTGGCGGGTGATGTCGGGCAGGCTACCTTAGATTCAGATGGGGTTTTGAGATTTTCTGGCCGGATTTGTGTTCCAAGAGTTGGGGATTTGATCCATCTGATATTTAGCGAGGCCTATGATTCCAGATATTTTATACATCGGGGCACCGCTAAGATGTATCGTGATTTGTGGCAGCACTACTGGTGGAGCGGTATAAGGAGGGACATATCTGATTATGTGTCTCGTTGCTTGTGTTGTCAGCAGGTGAAGGCCGAGCATTTGAGGCCTGGTGGCGAGTTGCATAGATTACCCATTCCTGAGTGGAATTGGGAGCACATCACCATGGATTTTATTGTGGGCTTTCCTCGGACTCCTAGAGGCATCGACAACATCTGGGTCATCGTGGATCGATTGACCAAGTTAGCACACTTCATTCTAGTTTATACATCCTTCAGTGCTGATAGGTTAGCTCGTATCTACTTTCGAGAGGTGGTCCATCTTCATGGGGCACCTATTTCTATCATTTCAGACTGGGGTTTACAGTTCACCTCCAGCGTTTGGCGAGTATTTCAGGAGGAGTTGGGCACCCGCCTAGATCATAGCACATCATTCCACCCACAGATTGATGGCTAGTCAGAGCGCACTATCCAGGTTCTTGAGGATATGTTGTGGGCCTGAGTTACAGACTTTGGATGCCAGTGGGAACAGTTCTTACCTTTGCCGGAGTTTGCGTACAACAACAGCTACAACTCTAGCATTCAAATGGCCCCGTTTGAGGCCTTATATGGTAGGCGTTGTCGCACTCCAGTTGGATGATTAGAGTCTACGAAGCTTAGGCTGTGGGGTACAGATCTATTTTCGGAGACCTTAGCGCATGTGAGGATGATTCAGGATCGACTTAGGACAGCCCAGAGTAGAAAGCAGAGTTATGCGGATCGCAGGCTATAGTCGCTGAGATTTTTCATTGGTGATAGAGTATTCCTCAGAGTATCACCCATGAAGGGCGTGATGAGATTTGGGAGGCGGGGTAAGCTCAGCCCCAGGTATATTGGGCCTTTTGAGATCTTGAGGGCAGTGGGTGATGTGGCCTATGACTTAGCTTTACCCCCGGCATTCTCAGCTATTAATCCAGTCTTTCATTTTTCGATGCTGCGTCGGTATATTCCAGATGAGTCTCATATGCTCCAGTATGATGTTGTTGAGTTGGATGATCGCCTGACCTATGTTGAGGAGCAAGTTACTATTTTGGCCAAAGATGTGAGGCAGCTGAGGTCGAGAGCCATTCCTGTAATTAAGGTCCGTTGGAGGAACCTTCAAGTTGAGGAGGCAACTTGGGAGACCGAGCGGGAAATGCGGGAGCAGTTCCCTAGCTTATTTGAGCCTTCAAGTACTTCTTGACTTTTACTTTCGCGGGCGAAAGTTCTTTTAGTAGTGGATGTTGTAATGTCCCTTTAGATCATTTGTGTGTTTGTGCCTCTTTTCTGTCCTTTAAAGTGTTTCTGTAGCGACCCCAAGTCATTTCTGACTTGCTGGCACTGTAGGTTCGGTTGCCTGGTCGTTCATTTTGGATTTTGAAACCTGAAAAGTTAATTTCGGTCATAACCTCAGGAAACGACCTCAGAAGGGAATTCTGACGGTTCCATCAGCTTCGGAGCAACCAAATTAGGCTAGAAGCATGATTTGCCCGAGTCCCAGGCTTCCGGTGTGACTTTGGGGCCATTTGGCTCTTTAGCCTATGAAATTTGGCTTGAAGTTGACTTTGGTCAACATTCTTGGTCAACGCGCTTGGATGAGAATTTCGTCAGTGCGGGTAGTTTTGAAATGCCGAGTTTGGTCTTGAATGACCCTTCGTGAACTTCCCAAAGCTTCCGATCTAATTCCGAGGCCCTCGGTAGAAGTCGGCTAAATTGGTGCTTTGGGTGTGGGACCCACTTTTTATCGAAATGATCTTTTATGGAAATTCCAAATGTGCCATTAAGTTTGGAATGTCGAATTTAGTGGGGTTTTATATCTAGTTTATTTTCATCGGGTCCCATAACGAATTTCGAGGATCTGTTCGAAGACTTTGAAAAATAGCAAAATCTGGTTTGTTGGTGTAGACCTTTAGCGACCAGAATTTAGCCTTTTAGCAACAAGAATTTAGCCTTTTAGCGACTAGAACTGTTGCTATTTAAATGGCAAAAATTCAAATTCTGCCCTCATTTTAAAACTTCGATATCTCAAGCTCGAGAGTTCCGTTTTGGGTGATTCGAAGTCCCAGGTGCTCGGAATCTTGTTGGCTGTGTGAGTGACTATCCGGAGCATGTTGGAAAGTCTCTGATTGTTGTGTATCTGCGTTGTAAGTGGCTGCTCCAAGACTTTTTTGGTGATAAGTTTTTCATATTTGTTTGTTGTTGCATGGATCTGTTTCGAGCTTTGAGAGGTGTCCATTTTTGGAACACAAGCTCGGGGGAGGGTTAAGTAACTCTTCACAGAGTCAATTCTTGAAATTCCAGAGTGGGTCCCATATTTCCCAATTTTTACTTTGAAATTGGTATGTCTCCGATTTTAATGAGTTTATAGTGTCTAAACGATCGTCCTGATGTTGTGATTCTATTTTTGATAGCGTGGCAGCAATCCGAGGCTGTTCGGAAGGGAATAACTCCAGCAGAGTGATTTAGAGCGCGCGCAGTCGGCCTTCTGGTAAGTTACGACTTCCTTTCCTTTAGATTGAGCTTGAATGTGTGAATGCATGTTGAATTGTGTTAATCGGGGCTCGGTAGCTAGTGTTTCGGCTCTCCTTCTCCGACTTCTTGTTTTAGGGTTGATTTTTGGACTGTTTCGGGGTTAGAACCATGCTACCGGAGGGGTTATTTATCTGTGGATATTTGTGAACTATCAGTTTTGCTATTTATTTGTTGTTGCATGCATAGTTTTGGTTGGCAATTTATTTATGTTGAGTTATATCTTTGGCCTTAAATTAGGTTAGGTTAGAGTTGACTCAGACCCATGTGCTTGTTGACTTTGGTATGTATCCGACGTCGATTCGGATGGACTAGGTCCTTGTAGACTAGAATAGAAGACTTGGGTCTAATAGTTGAGCCTGGTTGTAGTTTTGTATTATTTCTGATCCTTCTGTCTTCTCTTCCCTTTCTGTGGTACCGATGGGTCATCGTAGGCGTCTTTCATCTCCTCAGCTTTCAGATGTTTCGAGATCGGCTAGGCGGTACTGTGGTTGGTAGTGGACGGTGATCCACAATGGCTTGGAGGTTATATGCTTGTTGTGATGTGGTTGGTAGTGGACGGTGATCCACCTTGGCTTGATTTTGAAGTTATTTGGATGGCCCCGCGTACTCTACCGGCTGGGTAGGGCCCAGGTGTATTGGTGAAGTGGGCGATTGTATATGAGATGCTTGGGTTGTCCAGTGTACTCAACTGGTTGGGTAGGGCCCTCGAGAGTACCGGTGCACTCTACTGGCTTAGGTAGGGCCCCCGGGAGTGTTAGTTGATTGGGCAGCGGAGTATTAATGCTTGGGATTGACTGGTTGTTCCATTTTAGGGTTATTTTTATATAAGGTACTTGGGTTGTCCAGCGTACTCTACTGGCTTGGGTAGGGCCCCCGAGAGTGTTGGCTGATTGGGCCGTGAAGTACAAAGGCTTGGAGTTGGCTGGTTGGTTCGGTTGAGTTGGTTGGTGGATTCGATTTGTGGCTTGGGTCTTCCTTCGTTTCCGTAGAATAACACTTTTGTGTACCTGTTGGGCTTATGGGGGTCCGTTCGGGTTTTATTTAAACTTGTGCACGAGTGTACCTTCTGGGTTTATGGGGTCCAGTTAGGTTTAGATTAGATGTACTTAGTTTTATTTCTATTGCGCTCGTGTGATTTGTTCCGCTTTCACTTGCCCTCTGTTATTGTAGATTCTATCCTTTTAGTCTGTTTTTACCTTTGTTGCTCAGTAGGCCCATGATGCCTACTGGGTACCTATTATATTGGTACTCATGCTACACTCTGCATCTATTTTCATGATGCAGATCCGAGCACCAGCTATCACCATCGAGTTCGAGCCTGCAGTGGTCTGTTCTTGAGACGAGGGTGAGCACATGGCATTCTGGATTACCTGTCTCCTTCTGTTATATATTTTGTCTTGTCTTTTGCTTTGAGACAGCTTGTTTCTGTGGTCCACTTTTGGGGCTTGTACTGGTTTAGTAATTATGTACATGTGACTTCCAGGTTCTGGGAGGTATTATTATTGTATATAGATGTTTCGCTTCTGCCTTTCCTTTATCTGTTCCTTTATTTATGCTTCCACTAAGTTGAGGTTAGTTTCCACCCTCTGTCCCATTACTGTTAAGTTTCGGGATAGGGTCTTGGCTTGCCTACTGGTGGGTTGGTAGGTGTCATCATGACTCGAGAAATTGGGTCGTGACAGAAAAATAAAGTAAGTAACAATGGGAACACACCAAATTGGTTTTTCCATAAATGGGGTTTTTTATTGTTACGTAACAACAAAATTTAACAATACAATACAATACATTTTAAGTAACAATCAAAACAAACATTGTATGTATGGTAACAATACAATACAATACAAAGGGTAACAATGATCCAAATAGAGTGTAAAACATTGTATCTAAGAAGAGAAGTAAATACTAGGTACCCACCCCCAATTCACTCTAATCGACATTTATTTACATGTTCAAGCTTAATCTAATTAGGAAGGAAGAAGCAGCCTACTCGCAGGCAGACCGTGCATGCTCCAAATCACAACGTCGTACTCACCTTTACGAACGGCCTCCGAACGCTACCACACTATCAACAATAGGATCATAATTTCAGTATGGTCATTAAGACACAAAGAATACATAAAATGGAAATGGATCAATTTCAGAGTAAAACAGCAATTGTGGGACCCGCACTGAAATTTCCATACTTGACACCGTCAAGAGATACTAAACTATGACTCGAACTTGTGTTCCAAAAAATAACACAATTCGAGGCCCGAATCATTGAACACAATAACATGCAAGAAAACAACAAATTAAGCATTAAAAAAAGGAGGTATAGAAGCTTCAAGCACATATTCACCTCAATCGGGTCTTCCCCAAAACTATCTGATCATTCCACAACGAAGCCTCGACAATTCCGGATGCATGGGACTTCGAATCACTCAATTCCGACTCCAAATGAGAGAGAAAAATCAATTTCAAACTTGCCACCACTGCTGCCTCGCGTCCATGTCTTATTTGAAACACTAGACAAGGCTCCACTTCACGAATGAAGAGAGTCCCCGTGAATGCTGCTCTCGTGAATGCAGTGAGGGCCTCGCGATTGCAGCAGGAGGGAATAGGATCCCCATGATCGCGACAAGGACCTCGTGAACGCGGCCAGAGCCTCGCGAACGCGGCCAGAGCCTCGCGAACGCGGCCAGAGCCTCGCGAACGCGGCCTTCAGGTACCTCACCTCAACGAATGCAGCCAAAGGCTCGCAAATGCGAAGGCGAAAAATGGCCTACACCAGCTGATGCACATCAGCTGGTTTGGCAAGTTTCCAAATCTCCGATGGGGAATTTCGAATTCATTTGGAACCTCGTGCACGCAAATGAGATATGCAACCCTACCAAATTTGATATTTTAGACTCAACGGAGAACTCACAATTCCCATACGAGGGCATCTCAGCAAAAAATGGATCCCACTCCCAAACTACGCTTATGCCAAAGTCTACAAGGGGGCTCGGAATTAGTCCGAAAGACTCGAAATCCAAATGAAGGGTCGTTCTAGACCAAACAAAACATTCTGGAGCTAACCACGTTAAAAAAATTCTTATTCGAGCTTATTTACTCAGAATATTGACTAAAGTCAAACTTATGCCTTAACTTGAAAGTTAATACGCCTAATCACACAGACTCGCACTGAAAGCCTTGGGAGTCATGCCGACCATGCTACTAGCCTAAAATGATTCTTCTGAAACTGATGGAATTGTCATAATTTTATTCCGAGGTCATATTTTTTAACTTTTGATCAAACTGAGTATTCAAGGTTCAAAAGCTCCAAAATACGAAAACTCATACAAAAACCAAATGAATGACTAGGTGACCGAACTGTCATTCCTAGCAAGTCATTACTTGGGATCACTAGGAATGCTCTAACCGACGAACAAGATGCATAAACATATAAATAACCCGGAGATTATTATAGATTATTTCCTAAAATATTTTTATGGCACTTGTAAAACCCCCAATCTTTTTCCTTTAGCCAACAATCTTGTCTAGTTGCAGATTTCAGAGGAGAGTGGTGGTTTGATTGATTTTATTGAGGCCTGGTCTTCTTGGGTTGAGTAGATACTTGAGTGTCAGTTTGATGATGAGAAGTAATGTCTCATTCGAGACAAGGTGTTGAGAGGGGAAGTCAAGGAGGCAGTGCCTAATTCTGATGTTGTATTGAGGATCGGTGTAATAACCCTTTTTTAATTAAGGGTTAATTGGTAATTTAACCAATAATTATTTTTATAATTAAGAGTATTAAAAGAAGTGGGCTAAACCTAATTTCTTATTCTCACACTCAGTACTGAAGGAAACGGAAAAAAAAAATAAGGCAGCCCATTCCTTTCCTTAATTCTGGAGAAGAAAAGAAAAATACAGCAACCAGGGAAAAGTTTAGGAAGAGTTCATAGTTGGATACCTAACATTTGCACCACTGTTTTGGTGATAAGTTGCAGGTATTGAAATTTTTGTTATTGTGTGCTCTTGCTAGCTCAAACCTCAAACTATGTTGTTGAGCATTCTTCTAAGAAGTACTGTAACTATGTTTATCTTTAAAAGAAACCTAAGTGCTGAAATTTAAAGCCATTGTTGGCTATGAACTCATGTTGCAAACAGAACTGGTGCAGCAACCAAAAATTTCTATTTTTCATCTAAGATTTATGCGCGGTTTGCCTATTTAGGAATACAATGCTAATTTATTGTGCAGAAAATTCACTAATTAAGTTTGGTTAGTGATGTAGAGCTATTCGTTAATCCTAAATTCATGGTTTAAAGGTGAGATAGTAAGGTGTAACGCTAAGCTTTAAAGTTAGGGATATTGAGACTTGGCCCCGACTAGCAAAATTGATATCGTTGATCAATATTTTTGCATAGATTGAGGCCATTGGGGGCTGTTTTGGTTGGTGTTCTACGCGTGCAAGGTTGAGGAACTTGTCATTAGCGAGGTAAGTGAGACTTTAAGCTTTAGTGCTTGCTTTTCAAACCTACTATGAAATATGTTTTTATCTGTCTGGTCCATGTGTTGGGACAAGCATGTGCTTGACAGAATACTAAACATTCTTTTATGAGTTATATGTGGTGTGATATTGGATATCCTTCTTCATTATCGATAGTTACTAGGAGCATACATAGCTGCCGTAATATGTTAGGGGCATACCTATGCTGCCGTAATATGTTAGGAGCCTTGTACATGCTGCCGTAGTACACCTTAGGGCATTATAAATGCTGTCGTGGACTTGTCGGGGTGCTAGGACAACCTCTTTCACTACCGTTATTTTACAAGCTTTGAGTATGGATTGCGTTTGAGACATTTTGTGTCTTTTTTTGAACAATTGTTTGGGATTATTGAACATTATATTGTGAGATATGCACTTGTGCATATTATTATGTGTTTGTTGTATAGATGTTATTTCTAACACTTTTTCCAGGGGTATTAAGGTAGCGGGTCAAGGATCTTACTGGGTTATATTAACATATAGCTCACTCCTTACCTGCATGTTTATGCAGATACTATTGTAGAGGGTGAGAATAGTGGCTGACGAGCTCTTTCACATGGATTCTGTGTTTGAGGTGACCCTTCGTATTGTTCGTGGAGGCTACTGTTTCAGCTTTATATATCTATAGTTAATGATTTCTTTTCTTGGGGTTTGCATGCCCGGCAGTTGAACTCATGTAACTCTATTAGATGCTCCATGGTCTTATTGTGAGATTTGGGCTTGAGACATATTAGTTAAATGATGTTTTCTTTTCATAAATCAATATACGATTTTTGTTGGATAGTGATTTTGTTTTGATGAGTATTGATGCGTTTTTGAGTTGCACATGTCATATCTTTGTGCTTAAATGATTTGGTTAGTGTACGGATATTTGGTATGCCCGGAAGGTGGTGTTAGCGGGTGCTAGTCACGTCTAGGGGGTGCTTCAAGATGTGCCAAAGTTGGTATCAGTGCCTAGGCTTTAAGTCCCGGGTCATGGGGCAGTGTTTGGTATAGTCTTGTTCATGGATATATAGGCGCTCATACTTATGACCTTGAGGCTACTGAACATTTAGGATGTTTTCCCTTTTTCATTCCTTGTTCGTGCGTTGAGTTAAATCAAGTCCATCCCTTGAATATTATTTCGCATATGGCTAAGAAACGTGGTTCTTCCTCTGTTGTTCGATCTAATGCATCTATTGGATGTGGTGCAGAACTTGGTATTACCCCTAGTTGTAGTCAGGGCAGGTCTCATCCTACTAGGGCTCAGACTAGAGCAAATGCCACTTCTCAGCTTGAAGATGTAAATAGGGATCAATCCCAAGTTGTTCCCGAGGAGCGAGTGCAGGAACAGGTTGCTTGGGATGCTCCATCGATGGGGCCAGCTATTGTGCCTACTATTTCTTTGCCTACTGATGTCGTGATGAGATTATTGAATGTAATAGAGGCATTAGTGCCTAATCAGGGTGGAATTCGAGTGCCCCAGACTACTCCACAAACCCAAGAACAAGTTCAGCCTAATGTTATAGCTACTCAAACACATCATTTGGATCCTCAATCGGGTTCTCATTCCATTGCAACTACAGGACAACCCATAGATCTTAAGAATTTCATGGATCTTAAGCCACCAGAGTTACCAGCTTCTATTGAGCCTCAAAAGTTCATTGATCGTTATGAGAAGATACTTACTACATTAGGGGTTAAAGGAGACTCGTGGTGTGAAGTTCACCACTTTCTTGTTCTCAAGGTCTTTAGAGGCATGTTGGACTTCCATTCAGAGGGCTAGACAAGCAGGGTTACAACCTATCATTTGGTTAGAGTTTTCAACAATGTTTAAGGACATGTTTATTCCATTGAGCAAACAAGATGATATGAGACGTCAGTTCCATGACTTGCGACAGGGCACTATGACAGTCGCAGAGTATGAGGCCAAGTTCACTGATTTGTCCAGGTATGTCCCATTTATAGTTGTAGATCCGAGGCAGAAGGTGAGTCGATTTGTCGATGGACTAGAGCATTGTTAGCGTGGTCCTGTGATACGGGATGTGAGAAATGATACATATGCAGATATGGTTTCCACTGCTCTTCGTTGTGAGTCCTATTTAGAAATGGAGAAAGTTGAGCGTGAAAGCAAAAAGGCACATAATGCAGGAGGGTTTAGTGGTGCTCCATCTAGGGGCAAAAGTTGTTTATATCGTGGGCAGTCCAGGCCTACTCAGTCAGAGTTGGTGGTGCAGTATTCTAGGAGTGATCCTCAGGCTAGACAGGGTCAACAACAAATGCAGAAGAAGGATCATAGTTCCTTCCAGTCAGGACAACGTCCGAGGTGTTCCACTTGTGGTAGAAATCATAGTGGTCGTTGCTTTGGTGTTGGTGGTCCTTCTTATACTTGTGGTGAAAGAGGACATATTGCTAAATTTTGTCCTAAGGGAGAGTTTGGTATTGGTAAAGCTACTTCACAGGTGCAGAGGAATGTTGCAGGTGCACAGGCTCAGCCAGCTAGGGCCATTCCACAGGACAAGATCGACAGGGTGCACAGGGATCAGGTGGAACACCAAGATTATTTGCTATAGCCAGACAGGATATCGAAGCACCTAATGCAGTAGTCACATGTATTATCATTATCAATTCTCATGAGGTATATGCTCTTATTGATCCTGGTTCTACGTATTCATATATCTCTCCGTCGTTTGCTATATTTTTAGAACGGAGAGTTGAGACTCTTATTGTGCCATTATGGTTATGACCCCAGTAGGGGAGACTTTATCAGTGGATAGAGTGTATAGAGATTGTGTGATATTTGTTCAAGGTAAGGACACAGTAGTTGCTCTACTAGAGTTGTCGATGTCTGACTTTGATGTTATTATGGGCATGGATTGGTTAGCATCATGTTATGCTTTGGTTGATTGTTATGCTAAGCTGGTACATTTTGATTTTCCTGGAGAATGACCTTTAGTGTGGAAAGGCATGACTCCTCTTACGCAGGGAAAGATAATATCTTTTGTAAAGGCACGTGGAATGATTAATCATGGGTGCTTGGGCTTTATTGCTACTGTTCATGATACTCGAGGGGAGGATGTTACTATTGATAGTGTTCCAGTTGTTCGGGAATTTGTTGATGTGTTTCCAGATGACTTACCTGGGTTACCTCCGATGAGGGAAATTGAGTTTAGCATTGATTTAGTGTCATGGACTCGACCTATCTCTATTTCTCCATATCGTATGGCTCTAACTGAGTTGAGAGAATTGAAGGTTCAACTCCAAGAGCTACTTGATAAGGGGTTTATTAGGCCTAGTGTATCACCTTGGGGTGCACCGGTGTTATTTGTAAAGAAGAAGGATGGCACGATGAGAATTTGTATTGACTACAGGCAGCTGAATAAGGTAACAGTCAAGAATAAATACCCATTGCCTCGTATTGATGATCTATTTGATCATCTACAGGGTGCTACTCATTTTTCCAAAATTTACTTGAGATCAGGGTATCATCAATTGAGAGTTAAGTCCGAAGATATCTCCAAGACAGCCTTTCGGACCAGATATGGACACTTTGAATTTTTGGTGATGTCTTTCGGACTAACTAATGCGCTCGCAACATTTATGGACCTCATGTACAGGGTATTCAAGCCATACTTAGACCATTTTGTGATGGTGTTCATTGATGATATTTTGGTTTACTCATGGGGTGAGGCCGAACATGAACACCACTTGAGAGTTGTATTGCATACACTCAGAGAATGAAAGGTTTATGCTAAGTTCTCAAAATGGGAGTTCTGGTTGAGCACAGTTTCCTTTTTAGGACACGTGGTGTCACGAGATGGAATCCAAGTTGATCCAAAGAAGATAGAAGCAGTTCGTGATTGGCCTCAACCTAATACTCCTACAGAGATACACAGTTTCTTGGGACTAGCTGGATATTACAGGCGGTTTGTGGAGGGATTTTCAAACATAGCTGCTCCATTGACACATTTAACTCAGAAAGGCGTGATCTTTCAATGGACAGATGGATGTGAAGAGGGTTTTCAGAAATTAAAGATTGCATTGACTACGGCTCAGGTCTTGACCTTACCAACAGCAGAGGGTGGTTTCACCATTTATTGTAATGCGTCTAAAATCAGTTTGGGTTGTGTCTTAATGCAAATTGGTAAGGTAGTGGCTTATGCTTCTCGACAGCTAAAAATTCATGAGAAGAATTATCCAACACATGACTTAGAATTGGCCGCAATCATATTTGCACTCAAGATTTGGCGTCACTATCTTTATTGTGAGTCATGTGAAATCTATACTGATCACAAGAGTTTGCAATACATATTCAAGCAAAGAGATCTAAATTTGAGGCAACGACGGTGGTTGGAGCTACCTAAAGATAGATTATGATCTTACTATTTTGTATCATCCCGGAAAGGCGAACGTGGTGGCAGATGCCTTAAGTAGGAAGTCTGTGTGTCACGACCCAAGGTACCCCCTAGATGTGACATGGCATACAAGACCCCGAGAGGCCTCATACAAGCCACTTAGCATACATTCATAGAAGATAGTAGAAATTAAAGAGTCCAAAAGATAAAATCACAACAGAGTTTAAGAAAAACATCAGCGGAAGTCTACATCTCATGTCTTAAGCCATCTAACATAATAGAATAGAAATGAAGGTTTGGGACACAGCCCAGTACAATATAAAAAAATATAACGGAAAGCATGAAAACGTAACAAGGTTAGGTCCTCAGACATATGAGGCCTCACCAAGTCTTCACTATCACTGGAACTGACTAGCCACGAGTGGTATGAGAAGAACTGCCAAGTCCTACATCAATAGAATCAATGTAGGCAAAAGTATGCGTTAGTACAATCAAGTACCAAGTATGATAGCAATGCACAAAGGGCATATAAACCATGCTAGAATGACATATAATCATGACATGTAATGGCCAAACTAAAACATGATAGAACATAAGAAACATGAAGCATAAACCATGGCCAAGACAAGCTACTCATCTTTCCTTTACTTTACTTTAGACCATCATCATAAAACTTGTTCATTAGTTGTGGGGAAATAGCCTTAACCGACATATAAGACCATGTGAGCTATCAACATGGAATCCGGTGTCTGCCCTACACCGAAAAGGGATGTCCTACTTGCCAAGGTAAGACCATGAACTTCTTAGCTTATGTGGATCCATTAGCTAGTGTCTATTTAAAGACAAACATCCTATGGTGGCACATAGTTTATGGGACATGGGTAATCGCTACTTGTCCACTCGGTGCAAAGAGTAATTCCCCACGGATTAGTCATAGTCACATCATTATTAGTAGACATGGGTAATCGCCTCTTGTCTACATTAGGGAACATGGGTAATCGCCTCTTGTCCCTTCATAGAATAGCTCCTTAATCATGGATTCATTACTAGTAGACATGGGTAATCGCCTCTTGTCTACATTAGGGAACATGGGTAATCGCCTCTTGTCCCTTCATAGAATAGCTCCTTAATCATGGATGCAAGCTTAGTTTAGCAAACCTTTCAACAAGTTATGAATCATTATATGTGAGAAAACCTTTCACATTCATAGGTTGAGAATTACATGAGAAACCCTTTCACAACTCAACATTTGCATAACATATCATAATCTTCATAAAGCATACACGAGTCCATAAGCTTCATATTTTTATAGATCATCATGCTCTTAACTCATAAATCATGGGTTCATAAGCTTCACCTCAAAACATGCATTCCAATGCAAGCTAATACTTAGAAAGCCATAAATCAAGGCAATTTAGTCATAATTGAGGGAACCCACACAATAGAGGAAAATCATAGATTTTGATTGAACATGCATCTTTTCATAAAATATCCTCTTTTCATCATTCATAGTCTTACATGAAACTCATAGATTGATAATCATAATCTTTAACTCAATTCATAAAGAGTTCATGCAATTCATCTTTTCCTCAATTCAACCCACAATCATAAGCATAATCACCAATTGGAGGAAATTTAGCATAAGCTCATGGGATTCATCGAATTGCATATAAATCACGCTAAATCGTGCACTAGCTTACTTTACCACTCTAAATCGTGCACTATCAATTCTAACATCAACAATGGGAAGCATACTTGAAGAACCCATAAAAGTTATCAAAACCCTAGTTCACCTTGAGGGAATTGAACTTTAAATCTTTGATGAAAGGTAAGGATCCATTTGAGGAAAGGCTCCAAATGGTGAATACTATCAATGCCAATGCCTTGAAATAAAAGGAGGATTGATGACCTTGATGAGAACCCTAGCTCTCTTCTTCTTCATCTTGTTCTTCTAGAGAGAGGAATATCTTTGGGAGATGAGAGTTGAAATGAAGGGATTAGGGCTTAGGAAATATAAATAGGGTCAGGGTTAAGGGGCAAAATCATCTAGGATAAGGAATAAACATTTAGGGAAAAGTCCAAAAAGCCCTTAAATAATAACTGTCAGGGCCAATCGACGGACAAGATCTACGGTCCGTACATCCATTGACGGACCGTCCTGCTCTTCCGTCAATCGATTCAGATAGTTCGGTTTGGACTTAAAATTTGGCCAAGTCTGGAAGGCATCTACGGAACCCATCTACGGCCCGTCAACCGAACTACGACCCGTCCTGCTGTTTCGTAGGTTAAGGTTTAGAAACTCAAAATTCATAAAGTCTGACAGTGCCATCGACGGTTCCCATCTACGGCCCGTCACTCCACCTACGGTCCGTAGATGGCCTCCGTCGTCACTGGCACAAGAAAAATTTTAAAATTGCATTTTTCTTTCTTTTAAAAAACTGGGGGTGTTACAATATCTCCCCCTTGGGAACATTCATCCTCGAATGAGAACCTGGATATCCTGAGAAGGGAGATAGACTCGGACTAACAACCCAACCTAGCATGCAAGCACATAAATGCACATATCCGAGGAGGAAACATCAACTCCAAGCTAAAGCATGCTCAATACAAAATTCATGAAGACTTTATGCAACTCATACTCAATGCACATATATCATGGTAGACTCTTCATGAACATGCATAAATCAAGGAATCATGGAAATCAACTATGACACATGAGACCCAAAGAATGAACCATGAGGAACTAGGTACCTCAAGCTAGAGGAGGATCAGAAGGAAAGAGATGAGGATAGCAGGACATCATATCGGCCTCGGCCTCCCAAGTAGCACCCTAAACTAATTGATTCCTCCATAGAACTTTCACGGAAGCAACTTCTTTATTTCTTAACTTTCGAACTTGTCAGTCTAGAATCTCAACCGGAACCTCTTCATAAGAAAGGCTATCCTTAATGCCAAGATCTTCTAAAGGCACTATAGTCAACGGATCACCAACACACTTTTTCAACAATGAGACATGGAAAATCGGATGTGCTGATGCCAACCCATTAGGCAACTCGATCTCATAAGCAACTTTACCAACACGCCTCAAAATCTGATATGGGCCTGCATAACGGGGACTAAGCTTCCCTTTCTTCCCAAATCTCATTACACCATTCATAGGTGAAATTTTCACGTAAACCCAATCATCAACATCAAACTCTAATTCTCTTCTTCTAACATCGGCATAGGACTTTTGTAGACTTTGTGCCATTTTCAGCCTTTCTCTAATAAGCCAAACTTTCTCCATAGCTTCATGCACTAAATTGGTGCCTATCAAATCAACTTCCCCAATTTCAAACCAACCTATGGGAGATCTACACCTTCTACCATAGAGAGCTTCAAATGGAGCCATACCATTACTAGAATGGTAGCTGCTATTATAAGCAAACTCAATCAAAGACAAATGATCATCCCAATTACCCTTGAAGTTAATTGCATAAGCTCTCAACATATCATCCAAAGTTTGGATGGTACGCTCTGCTTGCCCATCGGTTTGGGGATGAAAGGTCGTGCTAAGTTTAACACGAGTACCAAGGCCCTTCTGGAAAGATTTCCAAAACAGAGAAGTAAATTGTGTACCACGATCAGAGATAATGGATAAAGGCACTCCATGCAACCTAACCATCTCCCTCAAGTACAACTTAGCATAATCCTCCGCCGAGTAAGAAACCCAGACCGGAATGAAATGGGCTGATTTCGTCATACGATCTACAATCACCCAAATCGAATCATACTGGCACCGAGTACACGGCAAGACAACAATAAAGTCCATGTTCACATCTTCCCACTTCCAAGTAGGAATGTCAGTATCTTGGGACAGACCTCCCGGTCTTTGGTGTTCAACTTTCACTTGTTGGCAATTAGGACATCTAGCCACAAATCCCGCAATATCCTTCTTCATCCCATTCCACCAATAGATCTCCCGCAAGTCATGGTACATCTTGGTAGCTCCCGGGTGAATGGAATAACGAGAACCATGGGCCTCAATCAAGATTTGTCCTCTTACGTCATCTACATTAGGGACACATAAACGACCCTGATATCTGAGCACTCCATCTCGCCCTTGGGAGAAAGCCTCAACGGACTTCTTTAGCACCGCTTCTTTCAATTCGACTAGGTTCGGATCAAGATCTTGCATAGCTTTCACATCCTGCACGTAGGAAGATTCTGAACCATTGTGGACCATAACACCACCTTAGGTGGAATCAACTAATCGCACACCCAAATGGGCCAATCTATGAACATCACAAACTAGTTCCCTTTTACCATCCTCAATATGGTAACACTACCCATTGACATCCGACTAAGAGCATCTGCCACCAAGTTAGCCTTGCCAGGGTGATAGAGGACATTAATGTCATAGTCCTTTAATAGCTCAAGCCACCTTTGTTGGTGAAGATTTAGATCCTTTTGCTTAAATACATATTGCAAACTCTTATGGTCGGTAAAGACGTCAACATGGACACCATACAAGTAATGCCGCCATATCTTTAGAGCAAACACAACTGCCGCTAGCTCCAAATCATGAGTAGGGTAATTCCGTTCATGCACCTTTAGTTGCCTTAAAGCATAAGCAATGACTTTAAAATTTTGCATAAGTACACACCCTAACCCAATTCTTGAAGCATCACAATATACCACAAACCCATCGGACCCTTCCGGAGCCGAGGTAAGTCTATCTTTCAACTCTTGAAAACTCGCTTCACACCTTTCGGACCAAGTAAACTTAGCCTTCTTTTGAGTTAGAGCCGTCAATGGTGAAGCAATTCAAGAAAGCCCTTCAACAAACCTTCGATAGTAATTGGCTAAACCAAAGAAACTACGAATATCCGAAGGTGATAGAGGTCTAGGCTAATTCTTAACTGCATCCATCTTCTTAGGATCTACCTCGACACCTTTACCGGAAAAAATGTGACCAAGGAAGTCTACGGACCTTAACCAAAACTCACATTTCTCGAACTTAGCAAAGAGTTGTTGGTCCTTGAGGACTTGCAACACAATCCTCAAATGATCAGCATGCTCACTATCACTCCTTGAGTAAATCAAGATATCATCTATAAACACAATCACAAACATATCAAGGTATTGTCTAAACACTCGATTCATCAAATCCATGAACGTGGCCGGAGCATTAGTTAACCCAAAAGACATCACTAGAAACTCATAGTGCCCATATCTTGTCCGGAAAGCTGTTTTTGGATTGTCATCATCCCTTACACTCGATTCATCAAATCCATGAACGTGGCCGGAGCATTAGTTAACCCAAAAGACATCACTAGAAACTCATAGTGCCCATATCTTGTCCGGAAAGCTGTTTTTGAAATGTCATCATCCCTTACCTTCAATTGGTGATAGCCCGAACGAAGATCAATCTTAGAGAAATAAGTAGCCCCTTGGAGTTGGTCAAACAAATCATCAATTCTCGGGAGAGGATACTTATTCTTGATAGTAACCTTATTCAATTGGCGGTAGTCAGTACACATAAGGATTGAACCATCTTTCTTTCTAACAAACAAGATCGGAGCACCCCATGGAGAAATACTTGGTCAGATGAAACCCTTATCCAAAAAATCTTTCAATTGTTCTTTTAGTTTCTTAAGTTCTGTCGGAGCCATTCTATAAGGAGGAATAGAGATAGGTTGCGATCAGGGAGAAGGTGTATACCGAAGTCTATTTCCCTCTCGGGAGGAACACCGGGTAAATCATCAGGAAACACTTCCAAAAATTCATTAACAACGGGGACTGACTCAAGAGTAGGGGTTTCGGAATTCACATACCTCACCCTAACAAGATGGTACATGCAACCCTTAGAAATCTTCTTTCTAGCTTGTAGACAAGAAACAAATTGACCCTTAAGCATAGAATTTCCCCCTTTCCACTCTAGGATAGGCTCATCTAGAAATTGGAACTTGACCATTCGGGTCCTACAATCAATAGAGGCATAACAAGAATGCAACCAATCCATCCCGAGGATAACATCGAAGTCTAGCATATTAAGCTCTACAAGATCGACATGAGTGACTCTATGGAATAAAGAGACGGAACAATTTCTATAGACTCTCTTAGCCACAATAGATTCACCGATAGAAGTAGAGACACGGAATGGATCTAGCAACACATCCGGAGCAACATCAAACTTCATAGCCACATAAGGCGTCACAAAAGACAACGTAGCACCGGGATCAAGCAAAGCATAAACATCAAAGTGGAAGATTTTCAACATACCGGTAACCACATCAGGAGAACCCTCTTGCTCATGACGGGCCTGAAGTGCATAGAACCGTTTTTGCTTTTAATTTCCACTAGAACTTGCCGGATTTTAGGGTTGAGCCCTTCGATGATTTTCTCCTCCCTTCTTAGTAGCCAAGGGACAATCCCTTACATTATGACCCATCTTACCACATCAGAAACATGAATTCGAACCGGCTAGATAAGTACCCTCATGTTTCCTCCCACACTTGGCACAAGTAGACAATGAGGAGCCACTACCGTTTCCTCTTTGAGGCTTAGTTTTAAACACCCTCTCTTTGTTGAACTTAGGAGGAACATTGGAAGGACCTTGAATAGAGAACCTTTGTCTAGGCTTAAAACGACCACGTCCATCGGACCTTGAATGAGAGAAACCACCATCACCGGTCTTAGCCCTCTTGGATTCCCTAGACCTATCATTGAGCTTCTCCTCCTCTATTTGTTGCGCATGAACCATGAGGCGAGAAATATCCATGTCATTAATAAGCATGGCGGTACGACACTCCTTGACCACCATTTCAGACACTCCCGAAACAAATTTGCTCATCCTTGCTCTTGGATTGGCAACCATAGTAGCAGCATATCGAGCCAATTGTGTGAACTTCAAACCATATTCTTTCCCACCTATACTCCCTTGACGAAGATTGATGAACTCGAGTACCTTAGCCTCCCTCATCTCAAGGGGAAAGAATCTATCGAGGAAAGCACCCTTGAATTTCTCCCACTCCAGAGGACCTTCATTCGTCGCCATCTCACTCTTCCATTGGTTGTACCAAATTTGAGCGACACCCTGTACTTGGTAGGTAGCCAATTCCGCCTTTTCCATCAGTGACACTCCCATGATCATCAACACTTTATAAACCTCATCAATAAACTCTTGAGGATCTTCCTCCACTTTAGAACTGTGAAACTCCGGAGGGTTCATCCTGGTGAAGTCCCTCACTCTTGACGCCGCTGTACCCATATTTGGGTTCACGGGAGCCACAACCTCCCTATTGGCTTGAGCAACCACGGCTTGAGCCAACACCTGAAAAGAAGCCCTGAACTCCGCATTAGTTACTTGCTCGGCCAACAGATCGGCTGAAACTTGAAGAACTTAAGGAGAAGTTTCTTGCTCTTCACTCTCTCTCGCATTCCTTCTAGTATAAGCTCTTCGAGATGCCATATCCTGAAACGCGCAGGATAGGGATTAGGAGAGAAGGCATATAGAGTAACACTCTATGCACGACTTAAGGATAATGAAGAAGTAGAGTTTCCTAATCATCTTATAGCCTCTAATTCATAAGTGTGGAGAGCTTCACACTCATAAACAAGACTCTAATCGACGTGGTTTATGAGACATCCTAGAATCTTTTTAAAACTTGTGCTCTGAATACCAAGTTTTTCACGACCCAAGATACCCCCTAGACGTGACATGGCATACAAGACCCCAAGAGGCCTCATACAAGCCACTTAGCATACATTCATACATGATAGTAGAAATTAAAGAGTCCAAAAGATAAAATCACAACAGAGTTTAAGAAAAACATCAGCGAGAGTCTACATCTCATGTCTCAAGCCATCTAACATATTAGAATATAAATGAAGGTTTGGGACGCAACCCAGTACAATATGAAAAAATATAACGGAAAGCATGAAAACGTAACAAGGTTAGGTCCTCGAACATAGGAGGCCTCACCAATTCTTCACTATCACTGGAACTGACTAGCCACGAGTGGTATGAGAAGAACCGCCAAGTCCTACATCAATAGAATCAATGTAGGCAAAAGTATGCGTTAGTACAATCAAGTACCAAGTATGATAGCAATGCACAAATGGCATATAAACCATGCTAGAATGACATATAATCATGACATGTAATGGCCAAACCAAAACATGGTAGAACATAAGAAACATGAAGCGTAAACCATGGCCAAGACAAGCTACTCATCTTTCCTTTACTTTACTTTAGACCATCATCATAACACTTATTCATTAGTTGTGGGGAAATAGCCTTAACCGACATATAAGACCATGTGAGCTATCAACATGGAATCCGGTGTCTGCTCTACACCGAAAAGGGGTGTCCTACTTACCAAGGTAAGACCATGAACTTCTTAGCTTATGTGGATCCATTAGATAGTGTCTACTTAAAGACAAGCATCCTATGGTGGCACATAGTTTATGGGACATGGGTAATCGCCACTTGTCCACTCGGTGCTAAGCGTAACTCCCCACGGATTAGTCATAGTCACTTCATTATTAGTAGACATGGGTAATCGCCTCTTGACCCTTAATAGAATAGCTCCTTAATCATGGATCCATTACTAGTAGACATGGGTAATCGCCTCTTGTCCCTTCATAGAATAGCTCCTTAATCATGGATGCAAGCTTAGTTGAGCAAACCTTTCAACAAGTTATGAATCATTATATGTGAGAAAACCTTTCACATTCATAGGTTGAGCATTATATGAGAAACCCTTTCACAACTCAACATTTGCATAACATGTCATAATCTTCATAAAACATACACGAGTCCATAAGCTTCATATTTACATAGCTCATCACGCTCTTAACTCATAAATCATGGGTTCATAAGCTTCACCTCAAAACATGCATTCCAATGCAAGCTAATACTGAGAGAGCCATAAATCAAGGCAATTTAGTCATAATTGAGGGAACCCACGTAATAGAGGAAAATCATAGATTTTGATTGAACATGCATCTTTTAATAAAATATCCTCTTTTCATCATTCATAGTCTTACATGAAATTCATAGCTTGATAATCATAATCTTTAACTCAATTCATAAAGAGTTCATGCAATTCATCTTTTCCTCAATTCAACCCACAATCATAAGCATAATCACAAATTGGGGGAAATTTAGCATAAGCTCATGGGATTAATCGAATTGCATATAAATCACGCTAAATCGTGCACTAGCTTACTTTACCACTCTAAATCGTGCACTATAAATTCTAACATCAACAATGGGAAGCATACTTGAAGAACCCATAATAGTTATCAAAACCCTAGTTCACCTTGAGGGAATTGAACTTTAAATCTTTGATGAAAGGTAAGGGCCCATTGGAGGAAAGGCTCCAAATGGTGAATACTAACATACCTTAATGCCAATGCCTTGAAATAAAGGAGGATTGATGACCTTGATGAGAACACTAGCTCTCTTCTTCTTGTTCTTGTTCTTCTAGAGAGAGGAATATCTTTGGGAGATGAGAGTTGGAATGAAGGGATTAGGGCTTAGAAAATATAAATAGGGCCAGGGTTAAGGGGCAAAATCGTCTAGGATAAGGAATAAATAATTAGGGAAAAGTCCAAAAAGCCCTTAAATAATAAATGTCAGGGCCAATCGACGGACATGATCTATGGTCCGTACATCCGTTGGCGGACCGTCCTGCTCTTTCGTCAATCGATTTAGAAAGTTCATTTTGGACTTAAAATTTGGCTAAGTCTGGAAGGCATCTACGGAACCCATCTACGGCCCGTCAACCGAACTACGAACCGTCCTGCTATTCCGTAGGTCAAGGTTCAGAAACTCAAAATTCATAAAGTCTGACAGTGCCATCGACGGTTCCCATCTACAGCCCATCACTCCACCTACGATCCGTAGATGGCCTCCATCGTCACTAGCACCAGAAAAATTTTAAAAATGCATTTTTCTTTCTTTTCAAAAATTGGTGGTGTTACACTTTGGGTAACTTGGCCTGTATTGTTGCTGAAAGGCGACCTATGGCTATGGATATTCAGGCTTTATCCAACTAGGGAGTTCAAGTTGATCATATATTGCCTGGCAGATTGTGTGCAGGTATGGTGGTGCAATCATCCTTAGTTGGAGAAGCCAAGACTTGCCAATATGACGATCCCCAACTTGCTAGACTACGAGATCGAGTGCAGAATGGGGTGTGAAGTCATTCTATATTGATGGCGAGGGCGTTCTACGTCGACATGGTAGATTGTGCATTCTAATGGTGGGTGATGTGAAGAAGCTAATGATGTGAAGAGGCTCATAGCTCGGATACTCCATCCACCCAGGTGCTACAAAGATGTATCAAGACTTGCATGGATTATACTGGTGGAAAGGTATGAAGGATGATATTTTGAAACATGTGACTAGTTGCTTTAATTGTCAACAGGTCAAATATGAACATCAAAAACCAGGTGGAGTAATGCAAAACTTGATTATCCCAGAGTTGAAGTGGGAGAGGATTACTATGGATTTGTTGTTGGATTGCCGAATACTTTCAAGAAGCATGACTCAGTTTGGGTGATTGTGGAAAGACTCACAAAATCTGCCCATTTCATACCAGTTCGGGTTATTCATTTAGCAAAGCAGTTAGAAGACATTTACCTTCGAGAGATAGTTCGGCTTCATGGGAGCCTATTTCAATAATATCATATCGAGGTGCACAGTTCATGGCTGAGTTTTGGAAGTCTTTTCAGAAGTCATTGGGTTCACAGGTTGAGTTGAGTACATCCTTCCATCCCTAAACTGACGGACAGTCTGAACGAGTTATTCATATCTTGGAGGACATGCTTAGAGCTTGTGCAATTGATTTTGGTGGTAATTGGGATGATCAGTTGCCTTTGGCTGAATTTGTTTATAATAATAGCTACCAGTCTAGTATATAGATGGCACCATATGAGGCCTTGTATGGTCACAGGTGTAGATCACCAGTTGGATGGTTTGAACCTGGCGAAGCGCATTTACTAGGTCCAAATTTTGTTCAGCAAGCTTTAGAGAAAGTTGAATTGATACGAGAAAGGCTCTGGACAGCACAAAGTAGACAGAAGTCCTATGCAGATAAGAAAGTACGTGACATAGAGTTCATGAGAGGTGAAAAGGTCTTTTTAAAATTTTCCCCTATTAAAGGAGTTATGAGATTTGGGCGGAAAGGGAAGCTAAGTCCCATATATATCGGACCTTATGAGATTTTGGTTCGAATTGGGATGGTGGCGTATAGACTTACTTTACCTCCGGGATTGTCTGCAGTGCATCCAGTATTTCACGTGTCCATGCTTCGACGATATGTTCGAGATGATAGCCATAAGATTCAACTAGAAGATGTGGAGCTTAATGAGAATTTAGCATATGAGGAAGGTACGATATCTATTCTTGATAGGCAAGTGCGACAATTGAGGTCGAAGAAGGTAGCTTCAGTAAAGGTGTTATGGCGCATTCATCCAACTGAGGAGGCGAGTCCGAGATGGACATGCGAGATAGATATCCTCACTTATTTGACACTTCAGGTATAATTCTAGACTCGTTCGAGGACGAACATTATTTTAAGTTGGGGAGAGTGTAATAACCCTTTCTTTTAATGAAGGGTTAATTGGTAATTTAACCAATAATTATTTTTATAATTAAGAGTATTAAAAGAAGTGGGCTAAACCTAATTTCTTATTCTCACGCTCAGTACAGAAGGAAATGGAAAAAAAAATATGGCAGCCCATTCCTTTTCTTAGTTCTGGAGGAGAAAAGAAAAACGCAGCAACTAGGGAAATGTTTAGGAAGAGTTCATAGTCGGATACCGAACCTTTGTACCACTGTTTTGGTGATAAGTTGCAGGTGTTGAACTTTTTGTTATTGTGTGCTCTTGCTAGCTTAAACCTCAAACTATGTTGTTGATCATTCTTCTAAGAAGTACTGTAACTATGTTTTTCTTTAAAAGAAACCTAAGTGCTGAAATTTAAAGCCATTGTTGGCTGTGAACTGCTGTAGCAAACAGAACTAGTGCAACAACCAAAAATTTCTATTTTTCGTCTAAGATTTATGTGCAGTTTGTCTATTTGGGAAGACAATGCTAATTTATTGTGCAGAAAATTCACTAATTAAGTTTGGTTAGTGATGTAGAGCTATTCTTTTATCCTAAATTCATGGTTTAAGGGTGATATATTAAGGTGTAATGCTAAGCTTAAAAGTTAGGGATATTGAGACTTGGCCCCGACTAGCAAAATTGATATCGTTGATCAATATTTTTGCATAGATTGAGGCCATTGGGGGCTATTTTGGTTGGTGTTCTATGCGTGCAAGGTTGGGGAACTTGTCATTAGCGAGGTAAGTGAGACTTTAAGCTGTAGTGCTTGCTTTTCAAACCTACTATGAAAAATGTGTTTTATCTGTCTGGCCCATGTGTTGGGACAAGCATGTGCTTGACAGAATACTAAACATTCTTTTATGAGTTATATGTGGTGTGATATTGGATATCCTTTTTCATTATCGATAGTTACTAGGAGCATACATAACTGTCGTAATATGTTAGGGGCATACCTATGCTGCCGTAATATGTTAGGATCCTTGTACATGCTGCCGTAGTACACCTTGGGGCATTATATATGTTGTTGTGGACTTGTCGGGGTGCTAGGACAACCTTTTTCACTGTCATTATTTGACAAGCTTTGAGTGTGGATTGAGTTTGAGACATTTTGTGTCTTTTTTGAACAATTGTTTGGGCTTATTGAACATTATATCGTGACATATACACTTGTGCATACTATTATGTGTTTGTTGTATAGATGTATTTTCTAACACTTGTTCCAGGGATATTAAGGTTGCGGGTCGAGGATCTTACTGGGTTATATTAACATATAGCTCACTCATTACCTACATGTCTATGCAGATACTATTGTAGAGGGTGAGACTAGTGGCTGACAAGCTCTTTCGCGTGGATTCTACGGTTGAGGTGAGCCTTCGCATTGTTCGTGGAGGCTACTGTTTCAGCTTTATCTATCTATAGTTTATGATTTTTTTTCTTGGGGTTTGCATGCCCAACAGTTGAACTCATGTTACTCTATTAGATGCTTCATAGTCTTATTGTGGGATTTGGGCTAGAGACATATTAGTTAAGTGATGCTTTCTTTTAATAAATCAATATACGATTTTGGTTGGATAGTGATTTTGTTTTGATGAGTATTGATGAGTTTTAGAGTTGCACATATCATATCTTTGTGCTTAAATAATTTGGTAAGTGTATGGATATTTGGTAAGCCTGACAGGTGGTTTTAGCAGGTGCCAGTCACATCTAGGGGGTGTTTCAGGATGTGACAATCGGGGTAGGATGTCTGTGCCTAGGGTGAGCGAGATGGTTAGATTAATTCAAGAAGAGGCTCACTATGCTCGATATTTTATCTATCCGAGAGTGATAATGATGTATCACGATCTTAGTCAGCATTACTAGTGGTGCAGCATGAAGAGGGATATTTCTAAGTTAGTGTCTATGTGCTTGACTTGCCAACAGGTCAAGTGTGAGCACCAGCGGCCCAGAGGCATGTCATAGAGGATGCCCATTCCTAATTAGAAGTAGGAACATATTACCATGGACTATATTTTGGGTTTACCTCCCACTGTGGGTGGCTATGAATCTATTTAGGTGGTTGTTGAAAGTTTGACCAAATCTACCCAATTCATTATGATTCGGGTGAAGTATGTGGAGGGGAAGTTAGCTCAGCTCTTCATCAGTCAGATAGTATGGGTTCATGGGGTGCCTTTTTCTATTGTCTCCGATCGAGGTTCAATATTCACTTCTCACTTCTAGAGAGCCTTACAACATGGTTTGTGTACTCGGTTAGACATGAGTGCAACTTTTCATCCTCAAATAGATGGTCAGGCTAAGCAGATGATTTGGTTGATGGAGGACATGTTTCGAGCATGTGTCATTCACTTTGATCCTTTGTGGGATCAACACTTTCCATAGAGGAGTTCGCCTATAACAACACAAGTCATTCCTATATTTAGATGGCCCTGTTTGAGGTGTTGTAGATCTTCGATTGGTTGGTTTGATTCAGCTGAGATGGACTCATTGGACACTGATTTACATAGAGATGCCATGGAGCAGGAGTGTATGATTCAGGGTAGGTTGTTGATGACTCAGAGTTGAAAAAAGAGTTATGCATATCAGAGAGTTCGAGCTCTTGAGTTTATGGAGGGTGATTATATTTGGCTTAGAGTGCCGCCCATGAAGGGCGTGATGAGGTTTGGGAGGAAGGATAAGCTTAGCCCTTGATTCATTGGCCCTTTTGAGATTTTTGGGTGAGTTAAAGAGGTGGCCTATAAGTTGGCCTTGTCACCTAACTTGTCACCTGTGCATCCTATTTTCAATGTTTCCATGCTTCGAATGTTTGTGACGAATGAGTCTCATGTGCTTTCACTTGATTCAGTAGTGTTGGGTCCATATTTATCCTTTGATGAGGAGCCTATAGCTGTATTGGATAGGTAGGTTCGCAATCTTAGTACCAAGGAAATCACTTCAGTGAAGGTGCAATGGAAGCACCACTCAGTTGGAGCTATGACTTGGGAGACGGTGTCTGGCATGCATGCCTGATATCCTCAACTTTTCGTTAGGTACTTATTTTTACTTTATTTTTTATGACGAACATGGTTTTAGTGGTAGATAATGTAATGATCTAGAAGGCCATTTTTGTAAATTTTTATAAAATTATAATTTTATCCCTCTCGATAGTTGCCTCGAGTCATTTCAAATCAGTTTATGAAGTTGGTTTTGAAATTTGAGTAAAAGGTTGAGATTTTTGGAAACTTTTAGTTTTGGAAGGCTTAAGTTAAAAAGTCATATTTGGTGTCAATCTAAGTTTCAAGTCTTGGAATGGAGTTCCATCAATTTCAGAATATGGAATTTGGTCTAGAAAAGTTGTCGGTTTCGAATTTGGAGTTATTTTGTGGATTTGAAGTCTTTAGTTGGAAGTTTAGGGAATTTTGGCCTTTGAATTGACTTTGGTCAACATTTAGAATTTGGATGCTCGAATCGGATTTTTGACAGTTCTGTTAGATTTAGGGGATATTTTAGGCCTGGGAGAGGTCTTTGGTGATTTTTCAGAGGTTTTCGAGCTCAGTTTAGTCTTTGTGAGCCTTAAATTAGTTTATTGTGGCTTTCCCAGGTTTTAGGAGACCTCGGATTCATGTTTTGACGGTTCCATTGAGTCTGGAACATTGAGTTTAGTTGGGTAGCATATCTGGTTTGTACACTAGGGGTTGTAAATAAATCTCGAGGGTCCATTCGGTGAATTTTATGCCATGTGAGAATTGCTGGTTTTCTCTTTCTCGTTCAGTTATATTTGTTCATCCGATCACTGGCCTACTCACGCGATCACAAAGGTATGTGTTGTTGTGCATCGGGATCACATAGATGGCCATTGAGATTGTGAAGCATTGTTTTGCTGATCATTGCGATCGCGATGGTCAAATTAAATTAGTTGACCATTTTTAACCCAATGCTATCGTGAGACCTAGTCATAAACTTTTCTCAAAAATCAGGATTTCTTTCCATTTCTCCCATTGTTGAACCCTATTAGCTCATTGTCGGCAATTTCAAAAGGGATTTCAAATTTCTTTGATTGGATAACAATTTCTAACCTTCTTTTACCCATTAATACTTCATGATTTCAAGGATAAACATGGTTTTTGGTTCCAAACTTGGAAGGTTTAAGGTTTTGGTAAAATGGTGATTTAAGATTTATTTGAGATTTGTTCTGAAAATGGTTTTCACCGATAGTTTCCAAATGTGTTGGATAACCCAATTTTATACTAATTTCCATATTCACCCACTGTTTCTGGTATTGGGTTTTTGGGTCATTTTGACCCCATTTTACAAAAAATATTGATATGGGCATTGATAGTTCTGAATTCTTATTGTGGGTTTGTATTTGAATACCTTGTGTTGATTTAGAGACTCAAAGAAGGGGGAAAACCCAAGTTAAGGAGTGATTGTGTGCTTAAATTGAGGCAAGTGGACTTCTAGACCTTTGTTAAGCTTGTAAAATCTTGTATTCATTGATTTATATGTTGGGAGTAATGGGAATTGGTGATGGGATGAACTATTCACTTTGTTTGATCTTAATGATAAAAAGGGGATAATGAAAAAGGCAATGTTATGATAAGTTGATGTGTATAATATGGTGAATGATTTGAGTGATGATATTAATGTATTATTGATGAAACACTATGACTAGCTTGTTATGAATTGTGAATTGATATGGAAGGTGTCATCTCATTATTATTATGTAAATATGCCTATTTGTATTGGTTTTGAAACACCGTGATGAGGTCTATTATGATGATTATGCCGAAGGGAAATGGATCTGTTGATGCCGAAGGATAATGGTTCCAGCAAGTGAGATATGCCGAAGGAAAATAATTCCAAAGGGTACATGGACCTTGTGCGTCCCCCATGGGTTCTGGACTAAGATTCAGCAGATGTGTATCATTAGGACATAAATGCATCACCTTACCTTACATTGCATTGCATTGCACCGCATTTACCATTTGTGAACTTGTGAATACTTCTTTAGTGACCTTGTGATGGATTGACTTGATGTTGGTGTTGATAAACTCTACTGCTGAAGTGTTATTACTGAACTATGTGCTACTTGAATTGTGAACTGTTAGGTTGGTCTAATTTATGTTCTTGTTGTAATTTGTGGAGGTTCGGTTGGGTGTGATAGAAATACCCATATTCTTCATTGCTTTACTTTGTGCTTTGAGGTTTTCTTGCTTTGTACCGTCTTGTTTGGTACTCACCCTTTGCTTCTACACTTGTATAGGTTTTGAGCTTGGATCATCGTGATACTCTTTTCTTCTCTACTTCATCCGAGGCTTTCATGTGGATACTTGAGAGGTAGCTGCTTGTCAACTCAGCGGACCCGCTTGTTCTTTTGGTATGTTCTTGTTCTACTTTAGAAACAAAGACGTTTGAGACCTGTATTTCTTGTCAAATCAGTTGTATTATTGTAGAGGCTTGTATACCTGACAACCAGATTTTGAGATGTTTATGAGATTGGCTAAGTTATTCGTACTTATGTCATTAATAGTTTACTTTCCACATTTCTATCATTATGTTTTGGGTTTTAGGCTTACTTGTCTTTGTAGGATGAGACGAGTGTCATCACACCCATTTTTGGATCATGACAAATTGAGAGGTAGCTTTCTTAAGGGAAAATTCCAAGTTTTAGTTTTATCTTGAGTCCCTATCATACTTCACAAGCGAGACCAGCAAAATTTTTATTGGTAATGGGTTTTTGAAAAGATTCTGAAAAATGAGGAAAAAATGAATTTGAAGGAATCTTTTGTGATGACTATAGATTCTTCATTTAGCTTTGTGATTTATAAGCGGGCAATAATTAACCCATTGTATTTTGTCAAAAGTCATTTTCGGCTCAATTGATTTTGAGACTAACTTGAGATCTTGTTGATTTGTGATACCTTGTGTGGTGAGATGTTGAATAATTCTTATATATCCATACTATTTAGAACTTGTCCCAAAATATTATTCAACGAGAAATTCTAACTATGAATTGGCTTGGAAGATGAACCCAGTCCCTCTTTGATAAGTTGCAATTATTGATCCTATTTAACCCCATTGAGCCTTAACCAATTTCTTTGGTCACCATATTGCACACCTTAATCAATTTCTTTGGTCACCCTGTTGCACACCTTAACCCCTACCTCCCTAATTAGTAGTGATGAAATTTTAAGCTAAAAGCCTAAGTTTGGTGGGAAGACAAGAATAGATAAGTGATGTAGACAAAAGCCTATGTTTGGGGGTGTGCGCATCAAAGAATGAAAGAGGAATGAGCTAAAATGTAAAGGGCACCATAAGCTTCAATTGAAAGAGTACTTAGTAATCCTATGGATCAAAGAGCAAAAGGAAGAAAAATAAGGAATTTGTGCTAACTAATCTTGTGCACATCTTAATGTGAAGAAAAATGAGCTTTGAATGAATGATTGATGTCATTAATGAGATAAATAAGATGAAAATAAATTAGTGATATGAGCGGTATGCGCAAAGTGAGATGTAATAGCATTAGGGAGGTTTCTAAGTCACCTGGACCATATGATATCCTATCTTTTGCGCCTAGCCTATGATTTGACCCCCATGTCCTTGGTGATTCCAGACTTTACAATTCTACATTAGTGTTAATTTACATACTGGGTAAGCCTATGGTTTGATGTATGTATGCTTAAATTTCTTTGTGATAGTTTATGTGTTTGCATGATATATAATCTCTTGATATGATATACATGATTGTGAGTGGGATTCTCTCTTGTTGTGAGTGGCAATGCATCCTCCGAGTGAATGGTGAGCTCTTGATTTCAATTGAGCTGAATGAATGCGACAATTTTGTGTGAATCCATAAGCAAACCTTGAAGGTTGATGTCATTGACTTGAGATGCTTGAAGATGTGCTTGAATGAAATAATGTTCCTGAATTTTGGTTGAAAACTGATTTTAAATGAGAAGTGATTTCAAAAGAAGATGACATTTGCCTTATGGAAATAGTGGAATCAATTGTGATTTGTGTTTGTATATAGAGTCTTTTCCCTTTATTTTCCACCTTGAATAGCAAGAGAGTAAGCATGACCAATAGTGGGAAGATAATAAAATGTTACTCCTAACCCCAATAAAAGTATCATTTAGACCCATAAGAAAATAAAGCATGCTTTCATCTTGGTGAGCTTTAACACCCTTTTCTTTTGCTCCACATTCACACTCACAATTACAAGCAGAAAAAGTGTTTAGTGCATCTAACTCATCCCATAAACTTTTCATTCTTATAAAATAAGTAGAAATACTGAAATTTCTTTGAACTACAACATTTAAATCCTTTTGAAGTTGAAATAATTTTGCTCCATTTGCCTGACCAAACCTATCTTCTAGGTCAGACCACAAAATTTTGGCATTTTTAAAGTAAAGAACAGATTCAACAATTTCTTTGGAAAGAGAATTGAACAACCATTACAATACCATGTTGCACCTTGTTATTGTTTTTGAAGGGTTTTATCAGTAGGAAAAAATAGAGATCCATCAATGAATCCAAGTTTGCTTTTAGCTGAAAGAGCAATAATAATAGTCCTTCTCCAACCATCATAAATTCTTGTGAACACCTAATTTTTTTACCAAACTTAAGCTTTACACCTTTTAGTGTTTAAATATTTATTTTTGGTCTAAATGATATATTTTTCTTAACTTATATTATAAGTTCAATTTATTTTAAAAGACTTGAAAACTATTTAAAATAGAGTCATATTTTAGGTAAGTTTTGTTTCCATTTTTTCAAAAGAAATTTTTTATGAAAAATAAAATAAAATATATGTTTATCCTTCAATTGAGGATTTAATAAATAAGCTAGTGTTTCATAATTATATTTTTAGATTAACAATTTAATTCTTCATGTATTTTGGTTAATTCAAAATAGTTAACTAATATTTTCATTATATTGTACATGTATTATTATTATTATTATTATTATTATTATTATTATTATTTTGTTGGTTAATTATTACTATTATTATTATTATTTTAAATTAATTAAAGATAAGACCTACACTACTTAAACCTATCCTAAACTACAAAAACCACCCCCAGTAACTTATCCACAACTCCCCCATCCCTTATCTATATACATCCACACACGTACTACACTACTCAGAGAAGGAAAAAAGAAACTCCTATTCTATTCCTATAAAAACAATACACAATTATAAAGAGCCAAATATTATGTAATATTTTTAAATTTTAGACCCAAATATCCCAACAATAATCCAACACCTACATTTGCAAAAGAGAAAAAAGGGAGAGGAAAATAAGTTCGAGTTTGAGGTTTTTATTTGCGGTTTCAGTTCAGGGCTTTTGAATAAATTATTTCCTATTATTTCGAGCTTTTGGCGTGATGATTTATGATTATATATGTCATGACCTTCAGGTCATTTATGTGTTTATGCCTCCTGTTCGTCATTTAGTACTTTCGTGTAGCGACCCCAAGTCATTTATGACTTGCTGGGACTGACAGTTCGGTCACCGGGTCTTTTGTTAGATTTTATGTGAGTTTAGTGTTTTGGAACTTTTGAACCTTGAACGATCCTTTTCGATCAAAAGTTCAAGAAGATAACATCTGAATTCAATTTTGATAATTCCATCAGCTCCAGAAGGGTCATTTTAGGCTAGTAGCATGGTCGAAATGACTCCAGAGGTTTTCGGTGTGAGTCGGTGCGATTAGGCGTTTTAACTTTAAAGTTTAAGGCAAAGTTTGACTTTAGTCAACATTCTGAGTAAACGCGCTCACATGAGAATTCCGTCAGAGCAGCTAGCTCCAGAATGTCGATCTTGGTCTACATTGACCCTTTGTTCGTGTCCCGAGGCTTCCGAGCTAATTCCGAGCCTCTTTGTAATTTTGACTTAAAATGGCGGTTCGGTGTGAGACCCACTCTTTATTAAGATGACCTTGTATGAAAATTTTGACTTCGCCATTGAGTCCGGCATATCAAATTTGGTATGGCTGCATATTTCGTTTGCGTGCACGGGGCTCCGGACGAGTTCAGAACACCCTGTCGGAGTTTTTAAGTTTCCAAAAAAAATGCTGAAATCTAGTGCATATATAGCAGAAATATCAGCTCATTTTGAAAACTTCAAAACCCCATATCTCTCTCATTTCTTGGCCAAATGAAGTGATTATAAGTGTGGAAGCTTCATTTTGATAGTGGCTTCGCTGTGGAGTGATCGGAAGTTGTTGGGTGCACGTCATTTGAGGTAAAATTGAGATAAACCAAACTGTTGTAGCTCTTTTTGAGTTCTTGATTTTGGCTATATTCATTTGGTGATATTTTACTCATTTTAGCTTGGTTTTGGGTGATTCGAAGTCCCACGTGTCGGGAATTATCGAGGCTACGTCGTGGTGTGTTCAAGGAGTTCTAGGCATCCTTTGTTTTTTGTAAATTCCAAGTTTACCTGCTGCATCTTTTTTTAAAAATTGATTAAAGTGTGATTTATTTTCATGTTGGGTTTTCACTGCGTTTTGAGCCCCGAATTGTGTTCCATTTTGGAATACAAGTTTGGGGTACTGTTTTGTCCGGTGCGGGTCCCACAATTCCTGTTAGACTCTAAAAATATGTTCGGCTCCATTTTCGGTGATTGTTTTGTCTAAACAACTGTATTGACGCTGTGATCCTATTTTTGATAGTGTGGCAGCGTTCAGAGGCCTTTCAGAAGGAAAAAGCTTCGGCCTTGTGATTTGGAGAACACGTGGTCGGCCTACAGGTAGGCTACGGCTTCCTTTCTATCTAGATTGAGCTTGAATGTGTGAACTCATGTTGATTAGTGTGAATTGGGGGAGGTAGTATTCTTACCTCTCTTATTAGATACCATGTTTTAGGTTTGATCGGTATTATTTCGGGCATAGTACCTCACAAGATGAGTGGTTTTGGTTTGTACATCCTATGTGAATTACTTGATTTGACTTGCTTTCTGATGCATGTCCAGCCTTAGCCTAGGATAGACAGTGTTGTTTTACACTCTAGAGCTTTGTGTTTTACTTTATCTCCGACGTCATTTCAGACAGACTAGATCCTTGTAGACTGGAATAGCAGACTTGAGTCTGATAGTATGAGCCTTAGTTTAGGTGAATTTGTGGCTTATTAGATCTTCTATCCTCTCTCTCTCTATTTTTATAGTTCCGAAGTGTTATCGGATGCTTATGTTTTCGCGACGATTGGAGATTGAGTTGTACTAGGCTGGGAGTCTTATGTTGATACCTTTGGGTGGGAAGCATCCCATGATGACTTGACTTGACATGGGATTCTCCTTGGAATTGCCACGCCCTTGGCACTCTTGTTGGTTAGGTTATGAGTTGGGTAGTTGCAGTGATTTTTACGATTCGAGGACGTTATTTCCAGTTTGAGATTGACATTTTACGGTTCGAGGATGTTATTTCTAGCTTGAGACTGATACTTTAGATTCGAGGCTCAGATTCTATCATCTTGGGTTCGAGGCCCAGATTCTATCATTTTAGGTTCGAGGCCCCGCTACAACTTTGGGTTCAAGGCCTTGATCCTATGACTGTGGGTTCGAGGCCCGGTTGACTTTTTTTGGACTTTGGTTTGGGTCACGACCCAAGGTACCCCCTAGACATGACATGGCATACAAGACCCCGGAAGGCCTCATACAAGCCACTTAGCATACATTCATACAAGATAGTAGAAATTAAAGAGTCCAAAAGATAAAAATCACAATAGAGTGTAAGGAAGACATCAGCGGAAGTCTACAACTTATGTCTCAATCCACCTAACATAATAGAATAGAAGTGAAGGTTTGGGACGCAGCCCAGTACAATATCCAAACAAAATAATGGAAAGCATGAAAATGTAACAAGGTTAGGTCCTCGGACATAGGAGGCCTCACCAAGTCTTCACGATCACTGATACTGACTAGCCACGAGTGTGATGAGAAGAACCGCCAAGTCCTACATCGATAGAATCAATGTAGGCAAGAGTATGCATTAGTACAATCAAGTACCAAGTACTAAAGCAATGCACAAACAACACATAAATCATGCTAGAGAGAGGGACATAATCTTGACATGCAATCGCCAAGCTGAACATGATAAAACATAAGAAACATGAAGCATAAACCATGGCCAATACAAGCTACTCATCTTTCCTTTACTTTACTTTAGACCATCATAATAACACTTGTTCATTAGTTGTGGGGAAATAGCCTTAACCGACATATAAGACCATGTGAGCTATCAACATGGAATCCGGTGTCTGCTCCGCACCGAAAAGGGGTGTCCTACTTGCCATGGTAAGACCATGAATTTCCAGCTTGTGTGGATCCATTAGCTAGTGTGTACTTAAAGACAACCATCCTATGGTGGCACATAGTTTATGGGACATGGGTAATCGCCACTTGTCCACTCGGTGCTAAGCGTAATTCCCCACGGATTAGTCATAGTCATTTCATTATTAGTAGACATGGGTAATCGCCTCTTATCTACATTAGGGAACATGGGTAATCGCCTCTTGTCCATTCATAGAATAGCTCCTTAATCTTGGATTCATTACTAGTAGAAATGGGTAATCGCCTCTTGTCTACATTAGGGAACATGGGTAATTGCCTCTTGTCCCTTCATAGAATAGCTCCTTAATCATGGATGTAAGCTTAGTTGAGCAAACCTTTCAACAAGTTATGAATCATTATATGTGAGAAAACCTTTCACCTTCATAGGTTGAGCATTACATGAGAAACCCTTTCACAACTCAACATTTGCATAACATACCATAATCTTCATAAAACATACATGAGTCCATAAGCTTCATATTTACATAGCTCATCATGCTCTTAACTCATAAATCATGGATTCATAAGCTTCACCTCAAAACATGCAATTCAATGCAAGCTAATACTTAGAAAGCCATAAATCAAGGCAATTTAGTCATAATTGAGGGAACCCACATAATAGAGGAAAATCATAGATTTTGATTGAACATGCATCTTTTCATAAAATACCCTCTTTTCATCATTCATAGTCTTACATAAAATTCATAGCTTGATAATCATAATCCTTAACTCAATTCATAAAGAGTTCATGCAATTCATCTTTTTCTCAATTCAACCCACAATCATAAGCATAATCACAAATTAGGGGAAATTTAGCATAAGCTCATGGGATTCATCGAATTGCATACAAATCATGCTAAATCGTGCACTAGCTTACTTTACCACGCTAAATCGTGCACTATCAATTCTAACATCAACAATGGGAAGCATACTTGAAGAACCCATAATAGTTATCAAAACCCTAGTTCACCTTGAGGGAATTGAACTTGAAATCTTTGATGAAAGGTAAGGACTCATTGGAGGAAAGGCTCCAAATGGTGAATACTATCATACCTCTATGCCAAAGCCTTGAAATCGAAAGAGGATTGATGACCTCGATTCAAACCCTAGCTTCCCTTCTTCTTCTCCTAGAGAGAAAAGAAACAATTTGAGAGAGAAATATTTTGAATGGGTGAGAGTGAGGAGGTTAGGGCTTAGAAAATATATATAGGGTAAGGGGTTGAGGGTAAAATCATCCTAGATTAGGAATAAAACATATAGGGAAAAGACCAAGAAGCCCTTAAATAAAACTTTTGGGGACCATTGACGGTCATGACCTACCGTCCGTACATCACTTGACGGACCGTCCTGTTGAACCGTCAAAAGATTCAGCGAGTTGGTATCTGGGGACCCTGCTACAGCGGTCTCTATCTACGGTTGGTAGGTCTATCTACGGACCGTACACCACCACCGTAGATCACTGCCTTGAGTTCAAGAATTTGGCCAAGTCTGGGGGACCTCTACGGCTACCTTCTACGGACCGTCATTCGACTTACGAACCTTCCTGCTACCCGTAGATTAGACTTCAGAAACTAGGAATTACTGAAATTGTCAGAGCCACTGATGACTCTTCACCTACGGTCCGTCAACCTTACTACGGCCCGTAAGTGGCCTCCGTAGGTCACTTGCCTACAGGTAAATTCTGCATCCTCATTCCTTGGAAAACTGGGGTATTACAATATCTCCCCCTTAGGGACATTCGTCCTCAAATGAGAACCTGGACATCCTGAGAAGGGCGATAGACTCAGACTAACAACCCAACCTAGCATGCAAGCACATAAATGCACATATCCGAGGAGAAAACAAAAATTCCAAGCTAAAGCATGCTCAATATGAAAAATTTCATGAAGATTTTATGCAACTCATACTCAATGCACATATATCATGTTAGACTCTTCATGAACATGTATAAATCATGGAATCATGGAAATCAACTATGACACATGAGACCAAAAGAATGAACCATGAGGAACTAGGTACCTCAAGCTAGAGGAGGATCGAAAGGAAAGAGATGAGGATAGCGAGACATCATATCGGCCTCGGCCTCCCAAGTAGCACCCTCAACTAATTGATTCCTCCATAGAACTTTCACAGAAGAAACTTCTTTATTTCTTAACTTTCGGACTTGTCGGTCTAAAATCTCAACCGGAACCTCTTCATAGGAAAGACTATCCTTTATGTCAAGAGTCTCTTTGGCACTATAGAGGTCGGATCACCAACACATCTTTTCAACAATGAGACATGGAAAACCGGATGTACTAATGCCAACTCATTAGGCAAATCAATCTCATAAGCAACTTTACCAACACGCCTCAAAATCTGATATGGGCCTACATAACGGGGGCTAATCTTCCCTTTCTTCCCAAATCTCATTAAACCCTTCATAGGTGAAATTTTCAAGTAAACCCAATCATCAACATCAAACTCTAGTTCTCTTCTTCTAACATCGGCATAGGACTTTTGTCGACTTTGTGCCGTTTTCAGCCTTTCTCTAATAAGCCAAACTTTCTCCATAGCTTCATGCACTAACTCGGGGCTTATCAAAGCAACTTCCCCAATTTCAAACCAACCTATGGGAGATCTACACCTCCTACCATAGAGAGCTTCAAATGGAGCCATACCAATACTAGAATGGTAGCTGTTATTATAAGCAAACTCAATCAAAGGCAAATGATCATCCTAATTACCCTTGAAGTCAATTGCACAAGCTCTCAACATATCTTCCAAAGTTTGGATGGTACGCTCCACTTGCCCATCGGTTTGGGGATGTAAGTTTAACACAAGTACCAAGGCCCTTTTGGAAAAATTTCCAAAACTGAGAAGTAAACTGTGTACCACGATCAAAGATAATGGATAAAGGCACTCCATGCAACCTAACCATCTCCCTTAAGTACAACTTAGCATAATCCTCCGCCGAGTAAGAAACCTTAATGGGAATGAAATGGGCTGATTTCGTCATACGGTCTACAATCACCCAAATCGAATCATACTGTCGCCAAGTGCGCGGCAAGCCAACAATAAAGTCCATGTTCACATCTTCCCACTTCCAAGTAGGAATGTCAATATCTTGGGACAGACCTCCCGATCTTTGGTGTTCAACTTTCACTTGTTGGCAATTAGGACATCTAGCCACAAATCCCGCAATATCCTTCTTCATCCCATTCCACCAATAGATCTCCCGCAAGTCACGGTACATCTTGGTAGCTCCCGGGTGAATGGAATAACGAGAACCATGGGCCTCAATCAAGATTTGTCCTCTTAGGTCATCTACATTAGGGACACATAAATGGCCCTGATATCTTAGCACTCCATCTCCCCCTTGGGAGAAAGCCTCAACGGACTTCTTTAGCACCGCTTCTTTCAATTCGACTAGGTTCGGATCAAGATCTTGCTTAGCTTTCACATCATGCACATAGGAAGATTCTGAACCATTGTGGACCATAACACCACCTTGGGTGGAATCAACTAATCGCACACCCAAACAGGCCAATATGTGAACATCACAAACTAGTTCCCTTTTACCATCCCCAATATGGGCAACACTACCCATTGACATCCGACTAAGAGCATCTGCCACCACTTTAGCCATGCCAGGGTGATAGAGGACATTCATTTCATAGTCCTTTAATAGCTCAAGCCACCTCCTTTGGTGAAGATTTAAGTCTTTTTGCTTAAACACATATTGCAAACTCTTATGGTCGGTAAAGACGTCAACATGGACACCATGCAAGTAATGCCGCCATATCTTTAGAGCAAACACAATTGCCGCTAGCTCCAAATTATGAGTAGGGTAATTCTTTTCATGCACCTTTAGTTGCCTTGAAGCATAAGAAATCACCTTTCCGCTTTGCATAAGAACACACCCTAGCCCAATCCTTGAGGCATCACAATACACTACAAAACCATCGGTTCCTTCCAGTAGAGTCAATATCGGGGCCGAGGTAAGTCTATTTTCAACTCTTGAAAACTCGCTTCACACTTTTCGGACAAAGTAAACTTAGCCTTCTTTTGAGTTTGAGCCGTTAATGGTGAAGCAATTGAAGAAAACCCTTCAACAAACCTTCGATAGTAACCGGCTAAGCCCAAGAAACTACGAATATCCGAAGGTGATAGAGGTCTAGGCCAATTCTTAACCGCATCCGTCTTCTTAGGATCTACCTCGACACATTTACCAAAAACAATGTGACCAAGGAAGGCTACGGACCTTAACCAAAACTCACATTTCTCGAACTTAGCAAAGAGTTGTTGGTCCTTGAGGACTTGCAACACAATCCTCAAATGATCAGCATGTTCACTATCACTCCTTGAGTAAATCAAGATATCATCTATAAACACAATCACGAACATATCAAGGTATTGTCTGAACACTCGATTCATCAAATCCATGAACGCGGCCGGAGCATTAGTTAATCCAAAAGACATCACAAGAAACTCATAGTGCCCATATCTTGTCTGGAAATCTGTTTTCGGAATGTCATCATCCCTTACCTTCAATTGGTGATAGCCCGAACGAAGATCAATCTTAGAGAAATAACTATCCCCTTGGAGTTGGTCAAACAAATCATCAATTCTCGGGAGAGGATACCTATTCTTGATAGTAACCTTATTCAATTGGCGGTACTCAATACACATACGGAGTGAACCATCTTTCTTTCTAACAAACAAGACCGGAGCACCCCATGGAGAAATACTTGGTCGGATGAAACCCTTATCCAACAAGTCTTTCAATTGCACTTTTGGTTCCTTAAGTTCTGCCGGAGCCATTATATAAGGAGGAATAGAGATAGGTTGCGTATCAGAGAGATAGGTTGCGTATCAGGGAGAAGGTCAATACTGAAGTATATTTCCCTCTCGGGTAAATCATCGGGAAACACTTCCAAAAATTCATTAACAACCGGGACTGACTCAAGAGTAGGGGTTTCGGAATTCACACCCCTCACCCTAACAAGATGGTAAATGCAACCCTTAGAAATCATCTTTCTAGCTTGTAGACAAGAAACAAATTAACCCTTAAGCGTATAATTTCCCCCTTTCCACTCCAGGATAGGCTCATCTAGAAATTGGAACTTGACCATTCGGGTCCTACAATCAATAAAGGCATAACAAGAATGCAACCAATCAATCCCGAGGATAACATTGAAGTCTAGCATATCAAGCTCTACAAGATCCACATGAGTGACTCTATGGAATAAAGATACAGAACAATTTCTATAGACTCACTTATCCACAATAGATTCACCGATAGGAGTAGAGATACAGAATGGATCTAGCAACACATCTGGAACAACATCAAACCTCATAGCCACATAAGGCATCACAAAAGACAAGGTAGCACCGAGATCAAGCAAAGCATAAACCTCAAAGTGGTAGATTTTTAACATATCGGTAACCACATCGGGAGAACCCCCTTGCTCAGGACGGGCCTGAATTGCATAGAACCGGTTTTGCTTTTGATTTCCACTAGAACTTTCCGGATTTTGGGGTTGAGCCCTTCGATGATTTTATCCTCCCTTCTTAGTAGCCAAGGGACAATCCCTTACTTTATGACCTGTCTTACCACATCCAAAACATGAATTCAAACCGGCTAGACAAGTACCCTCATGTTTCCTCCCACACTTGGCACAAGTAGGCAATGAGGAGCCACTACCGTTTCCTTCTTGAGGCTTAGGGTTAAACACCCTTTCTTTATTGAACTTAGGAGGAGCATTGGAAGGACCTTGATTAGAGAACCTTTGTCTAGGCTTAAAACGACCATGTCCATCGGACCTTGAATGAGAGAAACCACCATCACCGGTCTTAGCCCTCTTGGACTCTTAGATCTTTCCTTGAGCTTGTCCTCCTCTATCTGTTGCGCATGAACCATGAGGCCAGAAATATCCATGTCATTAATAAGTATGGTGGTACGACACTCCTTGACCACCATTTCGGACACTCCCGAAACAAATTTGCTCATCCTTGCTCTTGGATCGGCAACCATAGAAGGAGCATATCGAGCCAATTGTGTGAAATTCAAAGCATACTCTTTCACACCCATACTCCCTTGACGAAGGTTGATGAACTCGAGTACCTTAGCCTCCCTCATCTCAAGGGGAAAGAATCTATCAAGGAAAGCACCCTTGAATCTCTCCCACTCCGAAGGACCTTCATCAGCCGCCATCTCACTCTTCCATTGGTTGTACCAAATTTGAGCGACAACCTTGAGTTGGTAGGCGGCCAATTCCCCCTTTTCTGTCGGTGACACTCCCATGATCATCAACACTTTATAAACCTTATCAATAAACTCTTGAGGATCTTCCTCTACTTTAGAACCGTGAAACTCCGGAGGGTTCATCCTCGTGAAGTCCCTCACTCTTGACGCCGTTGTACCCACATTTGGGTTCACGGGATCCACAACCTCCCTATTGGCTTGAGCCACCACGGCTTGGGCCAACACCTGAAAAGCAGCCCTGAACTCCGCATTGGTTACTTGCTCGGCCAAAGGATCGGCCGGAACTTGAGGAGCTTAAGGAGGAGTTTCTTGCTCTTCACTCTCTCTCCCATTCCTTCAAGTATAAGCTCTTCGAGACGCCATATCCTGAAACGCGTAGGATAGGGATTATGAGAGAGAGGCATATAGAGTAACACTCTATGCACAACTTAAGGATGATGAAGAAGTGGAGTTTTCTAATCATCTTGTAGCCTCTCATTCATAAATGTGGCGCGCTTCACACTCATGAACAAGACTCTACTCGACGTGGCTTATGAGACATCCTAGAATCTTTCTAAAACCTTGTACTCTGAATACCAAGTTTGTCACGACCCAAGGTACCCCCTAGACGTGACATAGCATACAAGACCCCCAAAGGCCTCATACAAACCACTTAGCATACATTCATACAAGATAGTAGAAATTAAATAGTTCAAAAGATAAAAATCACAATAGAGTGTAAGGAAGACATCAACGAAAGTCTACAACTCATGTCTCAAGCCATCTAACATAATAGAATAGAAATAAAGGTTTGGGACACAGCCCAGTACAATATCCAAACAAAATAACGAAAAGCATGAAAACGTAACAAGGTTAGGTCCTCGGACATAGGAGGCCTCACCAAGTCTTCACGATCACTGGAACTGACTAGCCACGAGTGGGATGAGAAGAACCGCCAAGTCCTACATCAATAGAATCAATGCAGGCAAGAGTTTGCGTTAGTACAATCAAGTACCAAGTATGAAAGCAATTCACAAAGAACACATAAATCATGCTAGAGAGAGGGACATAATCATGACATGCAATGGCCAAGTTGAACATGATAAAACATGAGAAACATGAAGCATAAACCATGGCCAATACAAGCTACTCATCTTTCCTTTACTTTACTTTAGACCATCATCATAACACTTGTTCATTAGTTGTGGGGAAATAGCCTTAACCGACATATAAGACCATGTGAGCTATCAACATGGAATCCGGTGTCTGCCTCACACCGAAAAGGGATGTCCTACTTGACAAGGTAAGACCATGAATTTCCAGCTTGTGTGGATCCATTAGCTAGTGTCTACTTAAAGACAAACATCCTATGGTGGCACATAGTTTATGGGACATGGGTAATCACCACTTGTCCACTCGGTGCTAAGCGTAATTCCCCACGGATTAGTCATAGTCATTTCATTATTAGTAGACATGGGTAATTTCCTCTTATCTACATTAGGGAACATGGGTAATCACCTCTTGTCCCTTCATAGAATAGCTCCTTAATCATGGATTCATTACTAGTAGACATGGGTAATCGCCTCTTGCCTACATTAGGGAACATGGGTAAATTGCCTCTTGTCCCTTTATAGAATAGCTCCTTAATCATGGATGCAAGCTTAGTTGAGCAAACCTTTCAACAAGTTATGAATCATTATATGTGAGAAAACCTTTCACCTTCATAGGTTGAGCATTATATGAGAAACCCTTTCACAACTCAACATTTGCATAACATACCATAATCTTCATAAAACATACATGAGTCCATAAGCTTCATATTTACATAGCTCATCATGCTCTTAACTCATAAATCATGGGTTCATAAGCTTCACCTCAAAACATGCAATTCAATGCAAGCTAATACGTAGAAAGCCATAAATCAAGGCAATTTAGTCATAATTAAGGGAACCCACATAATAGAGGAAAATCATAGATTTTGATTGAACATGCATCTTTTCATAAAATACCCTCTTTTCATCATTCATAGTCTTACATGAAATTTATAGCTTGATAATCATAATCCTTAACTCAATTCATTTAGAGTTCATGCAATTCATCTTTTTCTCAATTCAACCCACAATCATAAGCATAATCACAAATTAGGGGAAATTTAGCATAAGCTCATGGGATTCATCGAATTGCATATAAATCACGCTAAATCATGCACTAGCTTACTTTACCATGCTAAATCGTGCACTATCAATTCTAACATCAACAATGGGAAGCATACTTGAAGAACCCATAATAGTTATCAAAACCCTAGTTCACCTTGAGGGAATTGAACTTGAAATCTTTGATGAAAGGTAAGTACCCATTGGAGGAAAGGCTCCAAATGGTGAATACTATCATACCTCTATGCCAAAGCCTTGAAATCGAAGGAGGATTGATGACCTTGATTGAAACCCTAGCTTTCCTTCTTTTTCTCCTAGAGAGAAAAGAAACAATTTGAGAGAGAAATATTTGGAATGGGTGAGAGTGAGGTGGTTAGGGCTTAGAAAATATATATAGGGTCAGGGGTTGAGGGTAAAATCATCCTTGATTTGGAATAAAACATCTAGGGAAAAGACCAAGAAGCCCTTAAATAAAACTGTCGGGGACCATTGACGGTCATGACCTACGGTCCGTACATCACTTGACGGACCGTCCTGTTGAACTGTCAAAAGATTCAGCGAGTTGGTATCTGGGGACCCTGGAACGGCAGTCTCTATCTACGGTTGGTAGGTCTATCTATGGACCGTACACCACCACCGTAGATCACTGCCTTGAGTTCAAGAATTTGGCCAAGTCTAGGGGACCTCTACGGTTACCTTCTACGGACCGTCATTCGACTTACGAACCTTCCTGCTACCTGTAGATTAGACTTCAGAAACTAGGAATTACTGAAATTGTCAGAGCCACTGACGACTATTCACCTACGATTTGTCAACCTTACTATGGCCCGTAAGTGGCCTCCGTAGGTCACTGCCTACAGGTAAATTTTGCATCCTCATTCCTTGGAAAGCTGGGTGTTACAGTTTGAGTATCTTATTCTTGTAGTCTTAGCTATTCCGTGTACCTGTCAGGCTTTTTGTTCGGGTTTTACTTACACTTGCGCACGAGTGTACCTTCTGGCCTTATGGGGTCCAGTTAGGTTTAGTTTAGCTATACTTAGATTTACTTTTAGTATGCTCGTACGCTTTATTTCTTTTTCCTACTTTGACCTCTATGGGTGTTTAGATTCTCTCTTTTCAGCTTTTTTTTTATCTTTCTTACTTAGTCGGCCTTTGATGCCTACTAAGTACTTGTTGTTTTGGTACTCATGCTACACTTTGCATCTATTTCGTGATGCAGGTCCTAATACCAGTTACCACTGGTGATCAGTTCCTGCCATCTTTTGCAGCTATTGTTCAGAGACAAGGGTGAGCACTTGGCATTGTGGGTTTATCTTGTCTCCTTCTTTTTTTTTAGCAAGTCTCATTGCTTTTTGAGACACATTTTTGTTGTGGTCCACTTTTGGGACCTGTTCTCTTCATTAGAAAACTCTGTACTAGTGACTTCTAGGTTTTGGGTGGGATTTCTGTATATATTTATTTTTGTTTGATTTCGCCTTGTTGTCCTTTGTTTAGATTATTATTTTCACTAATTTCTACCCTTACGCTCATTACTTGATGTTCTTGGATACAACTTGGCTTACCTACTGGTGGAGTATAGTAGGTACCATCATGACTCAAGAAATTGGGTCGTGACAAGTTGGTATCAAAGCCAGGTTCACCGATCTCACTTGCACAACGTAAATACCTGGTAGAGTCCTACAGATCGATGCGGAGACGTCCATACCCAATCTTTGGGAGGCTACAGGGTGTGCCGTAGGATTTTTTCTCTCTTGTATCTTGTTCGTTCAGTGCGTGTGTTATTGGTTTCTTAGAATCTTACTTGTTTCACTCTTGTCACAAGATGGCTCATACGCGTCATGTGGCGGCTCATGGTATGGGTCAACCTCCATTGCCTAGTAAGGGTGCATCATCACCCCCAGATAAAGAGAGGGGTCCAAAGTCTGTAGCGTACCCTCCAACAACCTATGTTCTCGATCAGCCGATGGGGTCGGGACCAGCCCAGCCACCCTCGAGACCGACTATGGTGCCAGACCTTCAGGAAGCTATTGCCCAGCTTTTGAATATGTTCAGTAACATATAGCAAGCTCCAACATCAGCACCTGCACCTGGTTTAGCACCAGCACCTGCACCTGGTCTAGCACCAACACCTGCACCGACACAAGCTTCGCAAGATCAGCCTACAGTAGAGGCACCTAGGGCCCAGGTACCACCTGGGGGTGCCCAACCCGTGATAGCCGGAGCTATGCCGCTAGAGGAGCAGAAGATGCTCGAAGTGTTCCTAAGGCTTTCACCTCCAAGGTTTTCGGGGCTATGGGTGACGATGCACACGAGTTTCTGACCAATTACGGGGAGCAACTGTACACTATGGGCCTTGTTGAGTCGAGAGGGACCGACTTCACTGAATCTCAATTGGATGGGCCAGCCAGACAGTAGTGGCATAGATTTATCAAGACCAAGCCAGTTGGTTCCCCTTAGGTCACCTGGACCGAGTTTTCTAAGGCCTTCTTGGCTCGATTTATCCCTCACAACGTTAGAGATCACCTCCGGGATCTGTTCTCCAGGCTGGAGCAAGGCTCCATGATGGTGTCAGAGTATGAGGTGAGGTTTTATAAGCTCTGCCATCATGCCACTATGATTCTACCTACTTAGAAGGAGAGAGTTCGGTGTTTTGTTCATGGGTTGAGGCTTCAGCTTCGGATTGAGACTTAGTCCATGGTCTCCGAGGGTCATTCTTTTTTGGATGTTGTTAATCACACTGGTACTATTTAGGAGCTCCGTCATGAGGCCAAGGGGGCAGCGACAAGAGAGCTAGATATAAAGGTAGCTACAGCGGGTCCCGTTCTAGGGAGAGGGGCTCCCATGATGGACCGAGGTAGTGATATCAGTAGAACCAGTCCAGCCGGCCAGTGCAGGCCTCATTGCAGGCTTCAGAGAGAGATAGGTATAGTCGAAGTGAGATTGGCTCCGGTCAGAGCCATGCGTCCCAGTCTTGTGCTTCAAGCCGTGGTGGACGTTCTTCTGGGGGCAGATAATCATTGAGTTGCTTTGATTGTGGTGAGTTGTGTCACTGGTCTAGAAATTTTCCTATGCATAGGCGGATTGCTCCTGTTCCACAGACAGCTCCCTCAGCTCTACCAGCAGCACCTCCTGCTAGGGGTCCAGGTTAGGGTCAAGACCGTCGTGGTGGTTATCAGGGTATTGGGGTGGTCCCCAGGGAGGTAGGTCAGACAGTAGGACTGATGGCCAGGGTAGAAGTGGATAAGGTCATTTTTATGCAGTTCCAGTGAGAGTAGAGGCTCAGGCATCAGACGATGTGATCAAAGGTATGATTCTACTTTACCATCAGCCCGCCTCAACTTTATTTGACCTTGGTTCTACTTATTCTTATGTGTTTGTGTATTATGTTTCTTGTTTGGATACGAGTTCTGAGCCTATGGCAGCGTTGTTGCGTGTGTTGACCTCTGTGGGTGAGTGTTTAGTAGTGGATCAAGTGTTATAGTTTTGCTTAGTTACTATCCAGGGGCGTGACACCTATGCTGACCTTATTGTGCTAGATACACTTGATTTTGATGTGATTCTGGGCATGGACTGGTTATCCCTCTATCACACGGTTTTAGAGTGTTTCTCTAAGACCGTTACCTTAGTCGTGCCTGGTATTCCTCCGGTGGTGTGGCAGGTCTCCATTACTAGCACACCGATTGGAGTGATCTTTTTTATTCAGGCTCAGAGGCTAGTGGCAAGCGGATGTCTTTCCTATTTGGCATATGTGCAGGATGTGAGTAGGGAGGTCTCTTTAGTTGAGTCTATTTCTGTTGTCCGAGATTTTATAGATATTTTCCCTACCGACCTACCTGGCCTACTCCCAGAGCGTGATATTAATTTTCTGATTGATCTTGAGCTGAGTACTCAACCTATTTCTATTCGGCCATATCGGATGGCTCCTAAAGATCTCAAGGAGCTCATTGTTCAGCTTTAGGACCTCTTGGGTAAGGGGTTCATTAGGCCTAGTGTATCGCCTTGGCTGGGGCGCTATCGTTCTGTTTGTAAAAAAGAAGGACGGTTCGATGCGCATGTGTATTGATTATAGACAGTTAAATAAGGTGACAGTGAAGAACCGTTACCTTATGCCTAGGATTGATGACCTGTTCGACTAGCTCAGGGTGCCGAAGTGTTCTCGAAGATTGATCTGACATCTGGTTACCACTAGTTGAGGATTAGGACAGTGGACATCTCTAAGACAGCATTTAGGACTCGATATGGCCACTATGAGTTCATAGTGATGTCTTTTGGGTTAACTAATGCCCCTGCCGCCTTCATGGATTTATGACGCATGTGTTCAGGCCGTATCTTGATTTGTTCGTCATTGTGTACATAGATGATATTCTGGTATATTCGCGGAACAGGAGTGATCAGGAGCAATATCAGAGGATTGTGCTCTTGACTTTGAGAGATCATTGGCTTTATGCCAAGTTCTCAAAGTTTGAATTTTGGCTTGGGTCTGTAGTATTCTTGGGGCACGTGGTGACCAAGGATTGCATCATGGTAGATCCAACAAAGATTGAGACTATTCTTGATTGGGCTAGGCCCACTTCATTTACTGAGGTTCGGAGCTTCATCGATTTGGTAGGCTACTACAAACGGTTTGCGGAGGGCTTCTCCACCATTACTGCACCTTTGACCGGTTGACTCACCTCAATGTTCCTTTTGAATGGTCTGAGGAGTGTGATTTGAGCTTTCGAAAGCTCAAGGAGTTGCTAAATATTGCTCTTATATTGACTCTTCCAGTTGAGGGCGAAGGGTTCATGGTCTATTGTGACACATCTGGTGTTGGTTTGGGTTGTGTTTTGATGCAGCGGGGTTAGGTTATTGCTTATGTGTCGAGGCAGCTTAGGTTACATGAGCACAACTACCACACTCATGACTTGGAGTTGGCGGCGAAAGTGTTCATGCTTAAGATCTCGAGGCACTCCCTGTATGGAGTTCATTGTGAAATCTATATTGATCACAAGAGTCTTCAGTATATTTTGAGCCAGAGGGATCTTAATTCGAGGCAGCGTCACTGGATTGAGCTTCTAAAGGAGTATGACCTCTCTATTCTCTACCTTCTGGGAAAGGCGAATATTGTAGCGGATGCCTGTAATCGAAAGACAGTGAGTATGGGAAGTCTAGCCTTTTTATCTAAGGTGGAGCGACCTTTAGCTTTGGATATTCAGTTCTTAGCTAATCAGATGGTTCGGTTAGATGTTTCAGATTCTAGGCGTGTTCTAGCCTATGTGGGAGTTCAGTCCTCTCTACTTGATCAGATCTGTAGCCATCAGTTTGAGGATGAGGCCTTAGTGGCACTTCGAGATCGTGTGTTAGGAGGTGATGTCGGTCAGTTTACCTTGGATTCATATGGGGTTTCAAGGTTTGCAGACTGTATTTGTGTTTTGAGAGTTAGGGGTTTGATTTAGTTGATACTTCAGGAGGCCCATGATTCTAGATATTTTATCCATCCGGGCACCACAAAGATGTACCATGACTTAAGGCAGCATTACTGGTTGAGCGGTATGAGGAGAGATATTGCAGACTATGTATCTTGTTGCCTTAGTTGCCAGCAGGTGAAAGCCGAGCTTTTGAGGCCTAGTGGTGAGTTTCAGAGATTACCCATTATAGACTAGAAGTGGTATCGCATCACCACGGATTTTGTAGCTGGTCTGCCTCGGACTTCTAGAGGTTTCGATAGCATTTGGGTCTTTGTTGATCGGTTGACCAAGTCATCACACTTTCTCCCTGTTCAGTCTTCATTCAGCACTGAAAGGTTAGGCCATATCTACATTCGTGAGGTGGTTCATCTTCATGGTGTACCGGTCTCTATTATATCAGATCAGGGTGCTCAGTTCACTTCTAGCCTTTGGAGGACTTTTCAGGATGAGTTGGGCACTCGTTTTGACCTTAGCATAGCCTTCTACCCACAGACTAATGGTCAGTCAGAGAATACTATTCTGGTTCTTGAGGACATGTTGTGGGCTTGGGTTTTAGAGTTTGGAGGTCGTGGGAGAAGTTCTTGCCTTTGGCGAAGTTTGCATACCAACAACATCTGCCATTCTAGTTGGTTGGTTTGAGACTACAGAACCTAGACCGCATGTCATAAACTTGATTCAAAAAGCTTTAGCAACGGTGAAGGTGATTCAGGATAGGCTGCGGACCGCTTACAGTAGGCACCGGAGTTATGCGGATCGTAGGCGGTGACCTTTGAGGTTCTCAGTTGGTGATAGAATTTTTCTCCACATGTCGCCCATGAAGGGCGTGATGAGATTTGGAAGGCGGGGCAAGCTTAGCCTCAGGTATATTGGGCTTTTCGAGATCCTCTTGATGGTTAGGGAGATTGCATATGAGTTAGATTTTCCTCCGATTTTCTCAGCTATCCACCCATTCTTTCATGTCTCGATGTTGCACCTGTATGTTCTATATGAGTCTCATGTGCTCCAGTATGATACAGTAGAGTTGGATGATCGCTTGACCTTTATGGAGGAGTCAGTTGGTATTCTTGCCAGAGATGTGCGGCGGTTGCGCTCGAGAGCCATTCCTGTGGTTAAGGTCTGTTGGAGGCATCGTCCAGTTTAGGAGGCTACCTTTGAGACCGAGCATGATATGCGGGAGCAGTTTCCTGGCTTTTTTTAGCCTTCAGGTACTTCTTGGCTCTTCCTTTTGCGAATGAAAGTCCCTTTTAGTAGTGGATGTTGTAATGAAATTCAGGTCATCTCTATGTTTATGCCTCCAGTTCATCGTTTAGAGCTATTCTGTAGCGACCCCAAGTCATTTATGACTTGTTGGGACTGACAGTTCGGTCACCTGGTCGTTCATTTAGTTTTTATGTGAGTTTTAGTGTTTTGGAGCTTTAGAACCTTGAACGATCATTTTCGATCAAAAGTTCAAGAAGATGACATCTGAATCCAATTTTGACAATTCCATCAGCTCCGGAATGGTCATTTTAGGCTACTAGCTTGGTCGACATGACTCCCAAGGTTTTCAGTGTCAGTTGGTGCGATCTGGCGTTTTAACTTTAAAGTTTAAGCCTAAGTTTGACTTTAGTCAACAATTTGAGTAAACACGCTCTGATGAGAATTCTGTCAGAGCGGTTAGCTTCGAAATGTCGATTTTGGTCTAGATTGACCCTTCATTCGTGTCCCGAGGCTTTCGAGCAAATTCTGAGCCCCTTTGTGAATTTTTACTAAAATGGTAGTTAGGTGTGGGATCCACTTTTTTATCAAGATGACCTCATATGGAAATTTCAACTGCGCCATTGAGTTCGGCATATCGAATTCGGTATGGTTGCATATCTCGTTTGCATTCACGGGGCTCCAGATGAGTTCGGAACACCCCGTCCGAGTTTTTAAGTTTCCGAAAAAAATGCTGAAATTTGGTGCATATATAGCAGAAATATCAGCTCATTTTGGAAACTTCAAAACCCCATATCTCTCTCATTTCTTGGCCAAATGAGGTGATTCAAAGTGTGGAAGCTTCGTTTTGATGGTGGCTTCACAGTAGAGTGATCGGAAGTTGTTGAGTGCATGACATTCGAGGTAAAATCACGATAAACCAGACTGCTATAGCTCTTTCTGAGTTCTTGATTTTGGCTATATTGATTTGGTGACATCTTGCTCAGTTTAGCTCGATTTTGGGTGATTCAATGTCCCATGTGTCAAGAATTGTCTAGGCTACGCCGTGGAGTGTTCAAGGAGTGCTAGGCATCCTTCGATTTCGGTACATTCTGAGTTTTACCTGTTGTATGTTTTTTTTAAATTGATTAAAGTGTGATTTATTTGCATGTTGAATTTTCGCTACATTTCGAGCCTTGAATTGTGTTCCAATTTTGAATACAAGTTCGGGGGTACTGTTTTGGGTCTTTTGGATGAGTTAAATCTGGAAAGTCTGGTGCAGGTCCCACAATTCCCGTTTGACTCTAAAAATTGGTCCGTAACTGTTTTGGGTGATTTTGGTATCTAAACGATCGTATTGACGTTGTGATCCAATTTTTGATAGTGTGGCAGTGTTCAGAGGCAGTTCGGAAGGAAAAAGCTCCGGCCTTGTGATTTGGAGCGCGCGTGGTCGGCCTACAGGTAGGCTACGATTTCCTTTCTATCTAGATTGAGCCTGAGTGTGTGAACTCATGTTGATTAGTGTGAATTGGGGGCGGGGACCTAGTATTCTTACCTCTCTTCTTAGATACAATGTTTTAGGTTTGATCGGCATTATTTTGGGCATAGTACCTTGCTAGTTGGGTGGTTTAGGTTTGTGCATGCTAAGTGAATTACTTGAATTTACTTGCTTTTTGATGCATGTCCAGCTTTAGGCATGCGTACGAAATATTAATTATGTGTTCGATATATTATATTTCTTGGTTTTTACTTAGGCAAGTTTAATTGTCACGAGTGCAGTTAGCCTTTTCGATTCTCTAATGAAGTGTGTCACTATCTGCAATGTTACGCACTTTTGGTCAATTTGTTCTTATAATTTATTTTCATTAATTCAAATCAAGACGCATAGATGCAAATTTTAACTGCGACATTTAAATAAATAATTTTTGAAAAGGTTGGAAACAGCTGCTGCCAATGCACCACACACTAATAAAATAAGACAATTTTATTTAAATGAATTCTTTAATAAATCAAAGAAGACAGGTAATAAACATTTTTTGTAAAACTCATAAAAGTATACTATATCCAAAAATTATTTTAAGCCATATATAAATCAATAAAGAGACCGTACTTGAACCACGGGACTCGAGGGATGCCTAATATGTTTTCCTCAGTCAACAGAATTCTTTATCCGAATTTCTAGTTCGCTGACCAACAAATAGAGAGTCAATTTTCCTTTTGATTAGAGATATAAATAAGGTAACTTGGAACACCAAAATTCCATTCCAACTGGCGACTCGGTTTTAATAAAATAACTAGCATATGTACCCGCGCGCTGCGCGGATATACTAATTTATTATTATTATTATTATTATTTTAATTTCATAAAACATCAAATAGTTTAAATATTTTTACATATTCCTTTATTATTTTTATGTAGTACAGATAAATTAATATTTTTTCACGTTAACAATTTATTAAATTTAACTTTATCATTGTTTTTACTAATTATTATTTTAATACTATGTAGTATTTAATTGTTATGTCCTTCCCATTATTATTTTGCTTAATCAAAGAAAAAAAAATAGTTTCTATAATTTCTATATTAACGTACTCATCTCGAGCAGACTTAATCATTCTTCTAGTTTCCTATTAATAGTAATGATTGAAATAATTTATGACCATTATTAAAGTTTATTATTATTATAATTATTTTTTTAGTATAACATTCAATGTAATTAATCTTTCCTCCCTTATCTTTATGACATAAAATTTTAAATGTAGCTTTAATTATTTAGAGTATAATTAATCCATTTTAATAATGATTAGCACGAATTATCACAAAAATAATATTTACTATATTAATTTTAAATTAATAAACTATAATACTATATATAATATGTAATAGACTCTAGTGGATTTTGTTTCTCATATTAATAAGTTTTGAGCTTCCGCATTATGGTTGTATTTCGTAAGTTGGGGTTTGAATTTGTTGGTTCGCCCACCTAGGAGGTTAAGTGTAGGTGCCACTCATGACTCGTTTTGGGTCGTGACAAACTTGGTATCAGAGCTTTAGGTTTGATGATCTCATCACACAAGGACAAGTCTAGTAGTGTCTTGTGGAACGGTATGGGGACGCTTTTACTTTTCTTTGAGAGGCTATAGAACTTTAGGAAAACTCCATTCCTTCGTTCTTTCGTGCGATTACTTGAATCCAATTGGTATCTAGGTGATACAAATTGGTATCTGACCTCCTTGACTCTATTTCACATATGGTTAGAACTAGAGCAACAGAAGTTGCAACACCAACACTAGCAAGAGAGGGTGCGCCCTTGGGAATAGACATGTTTCCCCGATTCATTGTGGGCATGTAATGACTAGTGACCAACACGTTCTTTTTATTAGGTTTATTTAAAAGTTAAAACCCCATTCCTCATGGGTACTGAATATGAAGATGCTTATGATTTCCTTGTTGATTGTCATGAGTTGCTTCATAACATGAATATAGTGGAGAGGTTTGGTGTTGAGTTTGTGACATATCAGTTTCAGAGAGACGCCAAAATGTGGTGGCGGTCTGATGTTGAGTGTCGACTAGTAAATGAACTACCTATGACTTGGGTAGCAGTTTTTAGCTTCTTCATGGAGAAGTATATGCCCAGACTTTGAGGAATATGAGGAGAGATGAGTTCCTGAATATAGAGTAACGGAAGATACCTGTTGCAGCCTATGAGGCCAAATTTTGTGCTTTATCTAGATATGTGACTCAGCTTTGCTTCATTTTGGAAGAGCTGATTCGCTGCTTTGTGAAGGGATTGAGGTCAGATTTGAAGATTCAAGCTTTATAGGTGGTTGCTTCAGCAAAATCTTTTCAGAAAATGGTTGATTTTGTGATAGAGGTAAAGGGGGTGAAGCTAGATGACTTTGCCAATGTGACAACATTCAAGAAGTTTCATAAGAGACGGCTAGATAATGAACACCATTATTTTGAAAATATAGTCAGTAAAGTTATCATAACACGTATAGGTTACTTAGCGAATGATGAAATTATGTTGAGCCAATTGCGATCAGAATCTCTACTACAATTTCATATATTTAATGTATATCAAAGAGGGTCATGATACGACTACTACAGCAGTACCTATGCTTACTTGGTTAGAGTTATGAAGTGTGTTACTTTTGATATTGACCTGATCTAAGAAAGAATGCATATCACTTGGGCTAGAGACAAAACGGATTTGATAATGTTTTGCAGCTATTTAATGGGTAGAAATGTGTGGGCTATTTGGATACGATCTTCTCAATAGGTATGATGTGTTCTAGTGATGGATCTAATGGACTTTCACATTGTGGTACTAGTGTTATGTGGAAACAAATACATCAATTGTAAAGTGTGAATACTAACTACTTAAGGAGTTGTCAATTGTATGACATGTTCAGATAATGAGATTCAGTGTTGCATTCACACTTGAGAAACGAACTATTTTGTTACTATGGATGCTTGGGTTTACTATTGTTTTTAAGAAAGATTTTAGTGGTGGATCTTTGGTACGGTATTAATACATTTAGGTTGTGAAGTGTATCTCGAGGATTCTAAATGAGGACTGGTGATTTTATCTTAAGCTCCAAAGGATGGATTGATATCGAAATGACAAGCTTATGAGCAAAGAAAGTCCTAGTGAGTATACTTGGGTGAAGGCAATTGTAGATTTTAGTAAGAAAATGTGTATAAAATTTGGTTAGTCCTTTGGATTTGATTGATATAACTGGGTTTGAGGTGTTATGTCGATGAAAAGGTTAACTTCGTGTTGATGTAAAGGGCTAACTGAGCAAGATGGTAATAAGAGTTCGTGATAGATTGTGATTGGGATGCAACTATATAATAAGAATTGTTGGTTAAACTATATAAATATATATATATATATATATATTATGTAGAATAGATTGGTGGGAAGATTAAGGTCCTGGAGGTTGGTTTCGTAGTTAATTGTACTAGGCATGTAATTTTAGTATCTTGTTATGTTTCAAGTTTTAATATATTGAGATAGGTAATTAAATATTAGGTGTATGGTATTATATGAATTTCATTAGATTTATGTTATTTTGAGGAATTAAGACTTAACCATAGGCTTGAAATTTAAGAAATAGGAGACGTGATATATTAATTGACCTCAAAATTAGAAACTTAATTATAGATTTGTGCCCTATAATTGTTGGGTAATCTTTTTGTCTAAACTAGACATATAGTAATATGGGCGTCTGCAGACTCGTTTGCTTACGAATATTGTATACTTGATAGATTGGAAACGTTCTGAGGCGCTGAGAAATGGAAAAACATTGTGAAATTAGCTTGCTTGACTTTGATTCTTCAGTTGAGGTAGGTTATGGTTTATTCTATGTGATAGATAGACTCTTAATAGTTATTGATAGTCATTGAGTGATATTGTGAAATCTTCTATATACTTGGTTGTTGTGGTTTGGATAATTCATGTGTAGTTTGTGATTAGTCTGAAATCCCAAGACTGTGAAATCTATAATCTTGAACTTGTTCTATTAATGTGATGCCTTGAATAAAGAAGGCTTGATAAAATATTGTTAATGAAGTGAAAAGTGATGATAAAGAATGAGAAGTTAACTATGTTGTTGGATCGGGTGCCACGAACCGGCACGATATACTTGAATCGGGTACCACGAACCGGCACGATATATTAGGATCAGGTGCCACAAGCCGGTACGATATTATTGGATCGGGTGTCACGTTTCGATACAATATTATTGGATCTGGTGTCATGTTTCGGCACGGTAATATTTAAAGAAAATATGTTTAAATAACTTAATGTACCCAATTTCAAAGAACCCATTTTCCAAAAGAGCGTGTTGTGGAGGCCTGAGTCCTCATGTGTGGTCTTGATATTGTTGACTGATTACGTACTTGCTTCAGTGTTGTTGTTACTTGTTCATGTTATTTGTTGCTTGTCACCTACTAAGTGCTATAGTTGATTTGATACTATTACTTATTTCATTTTGATTTCTATTTTGAGTCGACTGATGATATCTACTCAGTACATGTTGCCATGTACTGGTTCTTACTTGTATTTTGTTCTTCGTTCTCATTTTGTGGAGTGTAGCGAGTGTACTAGCGACTTCGACTCGCCCTCAGCTCTAGCCAGTCTCCAGCATATCAAATTCCAGGGTGAGCTATTCATTCTAGCTCGTGTTGGATTCTCTCGGTCATGGCTTGATGTCCTTAGTTTTCGGACACAAACTACTTTATTTATTATTTTTTGTTGGTGTCTTTGATACTCTTAGACTTAGTCTTTGGGGATTAGATGTTTTTGATATGATGACTTTTAGGTTTTGAGGATAATATGTAATAGATTCTAGTGAATTTTGTTTCCCACATTAATAAGTTTTGAGCTTCCACATTATGGTTGTATTTCATAAGTTGGAGTTTGACTTTGTTGGTTTGCCCACCTAGGAGGTTAAGTGTGGGTGCCACTCATGACTCGTTTTGGGTCGTGACACAACCAGCCTCCGATTTTCCTCTTTTTTTCTCAAAATACCAATCAACAATTATAAAAAAACTGCGAAACTAATTTAAAAGTTTCTTTACAAGAAAACGACCACCACATTTCATAACAGGCCTCATGTCTCTTTCTCATGATAAGACAATCATGAAACATATATATAATCATACATATATATCATCTAAGTTATTTATTATAGATGCAAGCATGACTCTTGATGCCAATCATTGGAAAACTATATGCACAACCAAAGCATATCAGAACCATATTGCTTACATGAATAATAGACAACACATATGTTTATTCTAGAACACATACAATCATGATAGAACACATAAACTTTTTGAAATTTAATTCAAGGATTACCTCTTGAAGCATGAACATATATCTTCAAGCGAATCCACAAGTTAGACATAAGACCTTCAAGCAAACCCACAAGTTAGACATCAGTTCTGCGGTCTTCTACAGTGATCCCAAGTTCACATCCGAACTTTCTCAATACTTAAACCAAAGCTTTATATGAATTTGCTTTTGAAATGAATTGAATTTTAATTTTTTTTAATCAAGATGTACGAAGATATATGTGTATCAATATATGTTTATCGAATTATGTTTATTGTTTTCATTATTTCAGCCTGATGCGGAGATTGAGCTTATTTCACTTTGGATAAAAAGATTGGATGACCAAACAAATGCAAGAGAATTTTTTTATGTTTATTTGATGTGGATTTTAAAATTGTAATGTTAAAGTTATTATACACAAGTTTATATTACTTTTATTTGACATGAATTTGTATTTGTGAAGCTTATTAATATAGATCTGTTTAATGAAATTTGATTTACATTAAATGTGTTATTTAGTAAAATTATTTATTATTTTGAAGGCTTGATGTATATCAAATTTCACCTTTATTATTAAAATAACAATAATAATTTTGTAGGACTCCACAAATCAAATTATGTATTAAACCCACGCAAATCTAATTTTTAAAATATTGAGATCATATTGTAATGGTTCTAAACTGTCACAAATTGATACTAAAAACCTCCACAAATTTAAATGCCATTTTGCGGGGGGCGTCGTGGAGGTTTACTAAAACCGCTGCAAATATGCTCATGGCAAGGGTAATTGAAGCGTTTTTAGAAATCGCCACAATTTAATTTGTGGGATCCTTAAACCGCCATTAATTGACAAAATAACCCCCATAAATTGAGCATTTTTTTGTAGTGTTTATTATTTTCATCTTAAATTATGATATAAAAATATTAAATTCATTAACTTATTCTAATACATGGGTCAAATCGAATAGGGTATTAATTTATATCATGAACTTGGCCCATTAACTATTCAACTATATTAATTATTTAATAAATATTCGCCAACTAAATACTCGTAGTTATCGAATAGTTTAAAATTTTCATTTAAAATTTTACGAGAAGAGTCAAAATAGGTCTAGTGCTCAAAACGACCTAACAGATCGTTACACTTATGTTATGCTAATCCTTCATTCAGTCTTACTTCCGCTTTCTAATCTATTTATTTGAGATTTAGGCTGATATGTCTTGGTGGATAAGGCAGGTGCCATCGAACCCGGTTTTTGGATTGTGATAGCTTGCTAGTTAATTCTTTGGTTTCAGAAAAAAGTTACTACTGATTAATTATCGGTAAATTCAATTTGACGTACTATCATTACATTAAAAAAAATCCTATCATAACTTATAATAATTTACCGTTACATAGAAGACAATATGAATTATCATGTTCCACCAATACTCTAAGAGGTTATGCGATATATACGGTGTGGAAATAGGCCTAACATTTCTCATGGCACAATCGCATACAACATCTTTCCTAAAACATAAGAGATTATATAATTCAATCAAAAGAAACCAATAAAATGATCATATTAAAATTAAAATGTGAATCAAAATAATTTAAACCATCAAGATTAATATTATAGACTACAAGGTATGAAATTGAGCTATTAACATATTAATGTATATAGAGATGAGAACAGCATTCTAAGGTATTTAAACGTTGACTAGGCAAAGTTTTTATTATTATTAATAATTTATTTACCTATTTTATGATAAAAAATTTCTTATTATGATTATATTTTTGGTAGGTTCTAAGAAAATTGGAAGGTTTGAATTAATTTGACTCATCAAATCTAATATAAATTAATATACATGGAATGTTATTTATAAGATTTCCTAATAAGATAACAAACTTATACTTATTAACAAGCATGAGCTAATCAGTTTTAAATAACATTCCATGTATCCCTTATTTGTATTTATTTCTGTTGAGATTTTTAATTTATTATTAATAAAAGACCATGATACACTCTGTCTATTAGTATAAATTCGATTAAAAAAGTTTTAGCTTTGGCGTGGAGGATAATTGGTTGCCTGATATGACTATTGTTCTTCATATTGGATTCGAAAATGATTATGACGTCATGCGGAAGCTTACAACTGCAAATTATATGATTGATAAATTAGATGCCAAAGAAAAACATACTAAAAACATATAATTATTATGAGTTGGTCAAATGACCTACTCACCTACATATTAAAAACTAATATTGAAAAAACAAAAATTTATTGGAAGAAAATCTCCCCGTAAACAAAAGTCGCTAAACGACTACATTGTGGATGCTATTGTGTTCTTGATATGAGAACAGGGTCTTCAATTTATAGAGTTCCAAGTTTCTCCTCTAAGAAAGGAATAAGACAAATATAGAAAAGAAATATATATTTTCCTTTTAGAAAAAATAAAAACAATTATGGTAATGCTTTACCTTTTCTTTTAGGAAAAAATAAAGCTTATAATAACGTAATAAAATCAGGGTTAAAGCCTAACAAATCTCCCATTTTGGCTGGAGTTCGTTGACAAAACTTGATTCGCCTTCTTCAATGCATGATAATTTTGTTCTTCACAAAATCTTCATAACTGCTGCTTTCCATGGTTAAAAATAAAATTTAAAATATATTGGTTAAAAATGATTTTAAAATATTTTGTTTTTATTTTTAAAATTGCAGCAACAAGAATGCTGAAAATATGGCTGAAACTTGTTTTCCACATGTAGTTAGACAAAAATCTTCATTATCATCAAATTGTTGCAAATTAATTTGAAACCACTTGAACCTATCTTCAACTTCGTTCCATTGGATCTTTGAACCATGTGCTCTGATACCACTTGTTGAGTTCGAAAATGATTATGAAGTCATGTGGAAGCTTACAATTGCAAATTATATGATTGATAAATTAGATGACAAAGAAAAACATACTAAAAACATATAATTATTATGATTTGTTCAAATGACCTACTTACCTACATATTAAAAAGTAATATTGAAAAAACAAAAATTTATTGGAAGAAAATCTCCCATAAATAAAAGTCTCTAAACGACTACATTGTGGATGATATTGTGTTATTGATATGAGAAGATGGATTTAACTTTTCTTTAAGAAAAAAAACAAAGCTTATAATAAGGTAAGAAAATCAGGGAAAAACCCTAACAAATCTCCCATTTTGGCTGGATTTTCTTGACAAAACTTGATTCGTCTTCTTCAATGCATGATAATCTTTTTCTTCACAAAATCTTCATTACTGCTGCTTGCCATGGTAAAAAATAAAATTTTAAATATATGGGTTAAAAATATTTTGTTTTTATTTTTAAAATTGCAGCAACAAGAATGTTTAAAATATGGTTGAAACTTGTTTTCCACATGTAGTTAGACAAAAATCTTCATTATCATCAAATTGTTGCAAATTAATTTGAAACCACTTGAACCTATCTTCAACTACGTTCCATTGGATCTTTGAATTATGTGCCCTGATATCATTTGTTGGGTTCGAAAATGATTATGACGTCATGCGGAAGCTTACAATTGCAAATTATATGATTGATAAATTAGATGACAAAGAAAAACATACTAAAAACATATAATTATTATGATTTTGTCAAATGACCTACTTACCTACATACTAAAAAATAATATTAAAAAAGCAAAAATTTATTGGAAGAAAATCTCTCTCCATGTACAAAAGTCTCTAAATGACTACATTGTGGATGCTATTGTGTTCTTGATATGAGAAGAGGGTCTTCAATTTATAGAGTTCCAAATTTCTCCTTTAAGGAAGAAATAAGCCAAATATAAAAAAAATATATATATTTTTCTTTTAGAAAAAATAAAAGTAATTATGTTAATACTTTAACTTTTCTTTTAGAAAATAATAAAGCTTATAATAAGGTAAGAAAAGAAGAGCAAAACCCTAACAAATCTCTCATTTTGGCTGGATTTTGTTGACAAAACTTTATTTGCCTTCTTCAATGTATGATAATATTGTTCTTCACAAAATCTTCATTACTGCTACTTGCCATGGTTAAAAAAAAAGTTTAAAATGTATAGGTTAAAAATGGTTTTAAAATATTTTGTTTTATTTTAAAAATTGCAGCAACATAAATGTTTAAAATATGGTTGAAACTTGTTTTCCATATGTAGTTAGACAAAGTTCTTCATTATCATTAAATTGTTGCAAATTAATTTGAAACCACTTGAACCCCTCTTCAACTACGTTCCATTGGATCTTAAACCATGTGCTCTAATACCATCTGTTGGTTTCGAAAATGATTATGACGTCATGCGAAGCTTACAATTGCAAATTATATGATTGATAAATTAGATGACAAAGAAAAACATACTAAAAACATATTTCAGTTAATAAGTATAAGTTTGTTATCTTATTAGGATTTGTAAAATAAAGCCCAACTGCCTTATTTGTATTTATTTCCGTTGAAATTTTTAATTTATTATTAATAAAAGACCATGATACACTCTGTCTATTAGTATAAATTCGATTAAATTTTTTTAGCTTTGGCGTGGGGGATAATTGGTTGCCTGATATGACTATTTTCTTCATGTTGGGTTCGAAAATGATTATGACGTCATGCGGAAGCTTACAACTGCAAATTATATGATTGATAAATTAGATGCCAAAGAAAAACATACTAAAAACATATAATTATTATGATTTGGTCAAATGACCTACTCACCTACATATTAAAAACTAATATTGAATAAACAAAAAATTATTGGATGAAAATCTCCCCGTAAACAAAAGTCTCTAAACGACTACATTGTGGATGTTATTGTGTTCTTGATATGAGAACAGGGTCTTCAATTTATAGAGTTCCAAGTTTCTCCTCTAAGGAATGAATAAGCCAAATATAGAAAAGAAATATATATTTTCCTTTTAGAAAAAATAAAAGCAATTATGGTAATGCTTTACCTTTACTTTTAGGAAAAAATAAAGCTTATAATAACATAAAAAGATCAGGGTAAAAGCCTAACAAATCTCCCATTTTGGCTCGATTTTGTTGACAAAACTTGATTCACCTTCTTCAATGCATAATAATCTTGTTTTTCACAAATTCTTCATGACCGCTGCTTGCCATGGTTAAAAATAAAGTTTAAAATATATGAGTTAAAAATGGTTTAAAAATATTATGTTTTTATTGTTAAAATAGCAGCAACAAGAATGTTGAAAATATGGTTGAAACTTGTTTTCCACATGTAGTTAGACAAAAATATTCATTATCATCAAATTGTTGCAAATTAATTTGAAACCACTTGAACCTATCTTTAACTTCGTTCCATTGCATCTTTGAACCATGTGCTCTGATACTATTTGTTGGGTTCGAAAATGATTATGGCGTCATGCGGAAGCTTACAATTGCAAATTATATGATTAATAAATTAGATGACAAAGAAAAACATACTAAAAACATATAATTATTATTATTTAGTCAAATGACGTACTCACTTACATATTAAAAAATAATATTGAAAAATCAAAAATTTATTGGAAGAAAATCTCCCCATAAACAAAAGTATCTAAACGACTGCATTGTGGATGCTATTGTGTTCTTGATATGAGAAGAGGGTCTTCAATTTATAGTGTTCCAAGTTTCTCCTCTAAGGAATGAATAAGCAAAATATAGAAAAGAAATATATATTTTCTTTTTAGAAAAAATAAAAGCAAATATGGTAATGCTTTACCTTTTTCTTTTAGGAAAAAATAAAGCTTATAATAAAGTTAGAAAATCAGGGCAAAACCCTAACAAATCTCCCATTTTGGCTGAATTTTGTCGACAAAACTTGATTTGCCTTTTTCAATGCATGATAATCTTGTTCTTTACAAAATCTTCATTACTGCTGCTTGCCATTGTTAAAAATAAAGTTTAAAATATATAGGTTAAAAATGGATTAAAAATATTTTGTTTTTATTTTTAAAATTGCAGCAACAGGAATGGTTAAAATATGGTTGAAACTTGTTTTCCACATATAGTTAGACAAAATTCTTCATTATCATCAAATTGTTGTAAATTAATTTGAAACCACTTGAACCTATCTTCAACTTTGTTCCATTGGATCTCTGAACCATGTGCTTTGATACCTCTTGTTGGGTTCTAAAATGATTATGACGTCATGCGGAAACTTACAATTGCAAATTATATGATTGATAAATTAGATGACAAAGAAAAACATACTAAAAACATATAATTATTATGATTTGGTTAAATGACCTACTCACCTACATATTAAAAACTAATATTGAAAAGACAAAAATTTATTGGAAGAAAATCTCCCATAAACAAAAGTCTCTAAAGGACTACATTGTGGATGCTATTGTGTTCTTAATATGATAAGAGGGTCTTCAATTTATAGAGTTCCAAGTTTTTCCTCTAAAAGAGGAATAAGCCAAATATAGGAAAAAATATATATATTTTCCTTTTAGAAAAAATAAAAACAATTATGGTAATGCTTTACCTTTTTCTTTTAAGAAAAAATTAAGCTGAAAATAAGGTAAAAAAATCAGGGCAAAACCTTACAAATCTCCCATTTTGACTGAATTTTCTTGACAAAACTAGATTCGCCTTGTTCAATGCATGATAATCTTGTTTTTCACAAAATCTTCCTTACTACTGCTTGCCATTGTTAAAAATAAAGTTTAAAATATATGGGTTAAAAAAGGTTTTAAAATATTTTATTTTAATTTTAAAATTGCAGCAACAAGAATGTTGAAAATATGGTTGAAACTTGTTTTTCACATCTAGTTAGACAAAAATCTTCATTATCATCAAATTGTTGCAAACTAATTTGAACCACTTGAACCTATCTTCAACTTCGTTCTATTGGATCTTTGAACCATGCGCTCTGATATCACTTGTTGGGTTCTAAAATGATTATGAAATCATGCGGAAGCTTACAATTGCAAACTATATGATTGATAAATTAGATGACAAAGAAAAACATACTAAAAACATACAATTATTATGATTTGGTCAAATGACCTACTCACCTACATATTAAAAACTAAAATGAAAAAATAAAAATTTATTGGAAGAAAATATCCCCATAAACAAAAGTCTCTAAACGACTACATTGTGAATGTTATTGTGTCTTGATATGAGAAGAGGGTCTTCAATTTATAGAGTTCCAAGTTTCTCCTCTAAGGAATGAATAAGGCAAATATAGAAACAAAATATATATTTTCTTTTTAGAAAAAATAAAAGCAATTATGGTAATGCTTTACTTTTTCTTTTAGGAAAAATAAAGCTTATAATAAGGTAAGAAAATCAGGGCAAAATCCTAACAAATCTCCCATTTTGGCTGGATTTTGTTGACAAAACATGATTTGCCTTCTTCAATGCATGATAATCTTGTTCTTCACAAAATTTTCATTACTGCTGCTTGCCATGGTTAAAAATAAAGTTTAAAATATATGGTTTAAAAATATTTTGTTTTTATTTTTAAAATTGCAGCAACAAGAATGTTGAAAATATGGTTGAAACTTGTTTTCTACATATAGCTAGACAAAAAACTTCATTATTATCAAATTGTTGCAAATTAATTTGAAACCACTTAAACCTATCTTCAACTTCATTCCGTTGGATCTTTGAATCATGTGCTCTGATACCACTTGTTGGGTTCGAAAATGATTATGACGTCATGCGGAAGCTTACATTTGCAAATTATATGATTGATAAATTAGATGACAAAGAAAAACATACTAAAAACATATAATTATTATGATTTGGTCAAATGACGTACTCACTTACATATTAAAAACTAATATTGAAAAAACAAAAAATTATTGGAAGAAAATCTCCCCATAAACAAAAGTCTCTAAACGACTACATTGTGGATGCTATTGTGTTTTTGATGTGAGAAGAGGGTCTTCAATTTATAGAGTTACAAGTCTCTCCTCTAAGGAAGGAATAAGCCAAATATTGAAAAGAAATATATATTTTTCTTTTAGAAAAAATAAAAGCAATTATGGTAATGCTTTAACTTTTCTTTTAGAAAAAAATAATGAAAATAAGGTAAGAAAATTAGGGCAAAACCCTAACACTTCATCCTTAAATCCGAACCTCACATTGTGTGCTTGTTGTTCGTTCTTCTTGTTGACCCTTTTGGATTTATAGGTTGAAAAAACAAAAGTTTCATATTTGTTATTTCCCCTTTTAACTTCAATTTTTTGAGATCATAAATTTCTCCAGATAACATACAATCTATTATACACCAAAGGGTGAGGCCTAGAGGTCAATGAAGTGGGTTGAGCACCATAAGGTCTCATGTTCAATTTCTAGCAGAGACAAAATATTAGGTGATTCTTTTCATCTGTTCTAGTCTTTGTGAACAAAGTTACCTAGCACCGGTTGTTGTCGGGAGGTGACAGGTTTCTCATGAAATTAGTCGAGGTGTATGCAAATTGGCCTGAGTACCACAGTTATAAAAAAACACTATCTATTATCAAAGAGCCACCTTACAACGTCAACTTGTGGTACCCTTTATTCGTGAGACTTACTATGGTACTGAGCCTCTTTCTGGCGATATGCTGGTTATTTTTCCTTCATGTTTTCTATAGGAGCAGAGCTACCGTTCTACTTGTTTGTTCGGTAGAACCCCGTACCTTTGATTTAGAATGTATATTTGTGTTAACGTTGTTGCATTTCTACTGTTAGATTTGGATTAATCCTTCAAATGAAAGAAACAAATCCAACTGGAAGCACTACCAAAGGATAATACACACAAACGGGGACTAACTTTTTCAAGAACTCATACTAATGTACAGAAGATAGTTTGTATAAGTTGGTTAGATTTTTGGAACCATTAGTTCACTTTCATAAATGACAGAAATTAAAGCATATATATAATGCCTTTATTTTTAGTTTATAACTAGACCAGAGAATATACCTATAGGGTATATCAATTTCACATGCTATAATTTCTATTTTTCTATCATTATGTGTCTACCCAATCGAAGCATTAATTACGTATCTACCAGAGAACCGTGAATTACTTATCCTTTAGTAATTCAAATCATTACTTTTGTATTTAAAAACTTGAATTCATGCCACTTTTAAGATAACTCCATAAATAGATAGTTGCATGATATTGACTCTTTTCTTTCCTCTGAACATAGAAATCTTTACTTTACCAAAATCACTATTTGTTGGAATTTCATTTTGATTACCAAAAGATTTCTTTTTTATTACAAAATATTCTTTTTCTAGAATATTAGAGATTCATTTTTCTTTTTTTAAGTCTATGTCATATTTTTCTTCCTTTATTTTTTTATGTAAATAAGTTTAGGGTTTAACTATCTATCTATATATCTTTATTAAAGCAAGAGCAGAAGCATCAGAAGTTTCCAAGTAGCAGCCTAATATTAAGCCGCTTGGCTGTTTTAAATTAAGGCTCTTTAAAACAGAATTAAAAAAATTAAAATAACTATTTAAAACATTAAAAAAAACAATGACAACTAACCAATTTTTTTTATTTTTATATAAGCTATTTAAAACAGAAAAAAAAAATCAATTGACCAAAAAGTAAAAGAAACGATAAAATAGTTTACAAAAAAATACATTAATGAATATATGTCAAGAGAATATTTAGAATACGTCTTCAAAAAATAGGATAAAAATAAACAGAATTTTAAATTAATTATTTAAAACAGAAAAAAAATCAACCGAAGAAATTATTTTCTTTGTAAAACGGAATAAAAATTATTGTAGGGAACTTAAAAGTTAAACCAATCAAAATTATAAAAACAAAAAAATATCAACTCTAAACAACCCCTAAAATTTCTCACTCACTTGCATAGCTTCCTCTTCCCTTCAAAACTCAACTATATATGTGGTAAAAAAAAAGTAACTCAAATTTCTTTTAGATTTTTCTGTGAAAAAAAATGTTTCTCAATAAATATGAATTTTCAAGGCTATATTCATCTCTACATCTCTTGGAAAAGTAAGTTTTAACATTTTTTCTATACTATTCTTTTCTTACTTTGTAAAAATAAATAGATCATAAACTAAAAAAAATTAAGATTATTGATTTATTTTTATCTTAGTGACATTATGTAAAATAATCATAAATATTTTTATTCATATTATTTGTTTATTCAGTTTTAATATTTTATACATATTTAAAGTTTTTTGCTTTATCCATGAACAAATTTGATAGGTAGCAATTCTTTACGATTTGAATTTACATTATATGTTTTAAATATAAAAGTTATATTCAAAAAAAGAATTAACATTAAATTTACAAATAATTTTTTTTTATGTTTATAGGTATAAAAAGGATTGAACTAAAGAAAGGAGTATTAAGGCTTCAACATATATATTTTCCAAAATAATGTCAAATGTCAACACTATTTTTTTCGATATTCCTGTTTTTTATTATTTTTAAATGCATTATAAACATGTATTTCCCAAAATAGTGTCAATTCTTAACACCACAAAAAATCTCAACTTTTCAGATTTAACAAAATAATTTACAAAATATTAAATGTATTTCCCAGAATATTGCCGAATGTAAGCACCACACAAAAAATTAACAAATTTTTACGATTTAAAAATTTACTCTTTCAAAAATGAAATAATTTTAATTTTTACAAAAAAAAAAAAACATGTAACCAACTAAATAGTTTGTTTTAAAATTTCCCATTACATTACCACAAATACAAACCACCCCTAAAATCTCTCACCCACTTACCTAATTTCCTCAATTCTTCAAAACTCAATTGTATTCATCAATAAATTTAATAACGTTAATGTAACGATTCCCTAGGTCGTTTTGAGCACTAGAACTATTCTGACTCTTCCCGTAAAAAAATTAAATTAAGATTTTCAACTATTCGTTTAACTACGATTATTCAGTTGACGGATATTTGTTAAATAATTAGTTTAATTGGAAGTTAACGGGCCAAGCCCATAAGTTTTTTAATGTGGAATTGACACAAAGGAACAACTGCTGCATAAATAGCAATTTATAGCCCAACTTTATTTAGCAATTAATAGTCCAAAAAAAAAAAGAAAAAATTACTAAATTACACAGCTTTAAAAAAATTATTTTTCATATTTTCCTATATCTTTTAAAAATTTCTAAAATCTCTTATTTTAATAATGTATCTGTATTAATGTATCCGCGCTTTCACTAATGTGTCCGGATTGAGAGATTCCTTATTTTAATAATGTATTTGTATTAATGTATCCGCGCTTTCACTAATGTATCCGGATTGAGTTAATTTTAAGAGATTAATGTAATTAGAAAAAAGTAGGGATAGATAGCAATTTCATCTTTAAACTGTGTGATTTATGTAAGTTATACAAAAAAAAAAAATAGCACGTATTAGCCCAAAAGTTATTTAACATTATTTTATAAATTTATTTTTTTACTATTTGTGCAACCAATTGGCAAGAAAGTCATCACATCAAGGACATCTAATCCCCAAATACTAAGTCTAAGAATATCAAAGACCCCAAAATAAATAAATAAAGTAGTTTGTGTCCGAAAACTAAGGACATCATGCCATGACTGAGAGAATCCAACACGAGCTAGAATGAATAGCTCACCCTGGAATCTAATATGCTGGAGACTGGATAGAGCTGAGGGTGAGTCGAAGTCACTGGTACACTCGCTGCACTCCACAAAAGGAGAACGAAGAACAAAATACAAGTAAGGATTAGTACAGGGCAACATGTACTGAGTAGATATCATCGGCTGACTAAAAATAGAAACCACTATGCAATAAGTAATAGTATAAAACCAACTATAGCACTTAGCAGGTTACAAGCAACAAACAACATGAACAAGTAACAACAACACTGAAGCAAGTACGTAATCAGTCAACAATATCAAGACCACACATGAGGACTCATGCCTCCACAACACGCTCTTTTGGGAAATGGGTTCTTTGAGATTGGGTACATTAAGTTATTTAAATATATTTTCTTTAAATGTTACAGTGTCGGAATGTGACACCCTATCCAATAATATCGTGTTGGAATGTGATACTCGATCCAATAATACCGTGCCGGCTTGTGGCACCCGATCCCAATATATTGTGTCGGTTCGCGGCACCCGATCCAAGTATATCGTGTCGGTTCGTGGCACCCGATCCAACAACATAGTTAACTTCTCATTCTTTATCATCACTTTTCACTGGATTAACAATATTTCATCAAGCCTTCTTTATTCAAGGCATCACGTTAATAGAACAAGTTCAAGATTATAGATTTCACGGTCTTGGGATTTCAGACCAATCACAAACTACACATGAATTATCCAAACCACAACAACCAAGTACATAGAAGATTTCACAATATCACTCAATGACTATCAATCACTATTAAGAGTCTATCTATCACATAGAATAAACCATAACCTACCTCAACCGAAGAATCGAAGTCAAGCAAACTAATTTCCCAATGCTTTTCCTTTCCTCAACGCCTCAAAATGTTTCCAATCTATCAAGTATACAATATTCGTAAGCAAACGAGTCCGTAGACACCCATATTACTATATGTCTAGTTTAAACAAAAAGATTACCCAACAATTATAGGGCACGAATCTATAATCAAGTTCCTAATCTTGAGGTCAATTAATATATCATGTCTCCTATTTCTTAAATTTCAAGCCTATGGTTAAATCTTAATCCTCAAAATAACACAAATCTAATGAAATTCATATAATATCATACACCTAATATTTAATTACTTATCTCAATATATTAAAACTTGAAACATAACGAGATACCAAAATTACATGTCTAGTACAATTAACTACGAAACCCACCTCTAGGACCTTAATCTTCCCACCAATCTATTCTACATAATATATATATATATCACTAATTTTGATTGTATGCAAATTAACACTTACCGTAACATTAACCTAGACATACTTTAATTCACTCCAATCATTCATTAGCCCATTATTGATTAGTTACTACCATATTTAAGGTTGTAATAAGTTAAAAAGAAACCAACAGACAGAACTTCTACAAAATTGATACCGTTCAACCCACCAATATCATCTCTCAAATATTAACATAAATTGCTTTGCCCAATTTCGACAGTTAAATGGTATCACTTTCACTCAAACAACACATCAATATGCTAATAATATTTTGCCTTATCAACCCAATATCTACGTATACAAGCATTAAAATAGGGTTAAGGATTTCTCTGTACCTGAGAGGCTCGTGCCTTGCAGAGGCTTCTCTTTGTCGATATATTTGAGCCGCAAATACTTTTTCTTATGATTAAAAAAATAATACATACCCTTTTAAACTTAATTTAGTTTTTATATATGGGCCAAGTAATATAAGGTATTAATAATTTTCAGACTTGGCCCATTCACAATCTACTAAAAATCAATTATTTGATAAATACCCACCAACTAAATAATCGTACCTACACGAATGGTTCAAGATTCTTATTTAAAATTTACAGGAAGAGTCAAAATGATTCTAGTACTCAAAATGATCTAACGGATTGTTACATGTTGTCGGCTAGTCTCCACATAGTTAGTGGAAGGTTGATTAAAACCTACAATTGTTTGAAATTTGTTTTTCTAATTTTTTATTTATTAAAAAAAAATGGAATGGAGAAACATCTCTGCAACTGAAGCTACAAGGCTTCAGAGGGATTGTTTGATTTTTTTTTATATATACCAATCTCAGTATGATTATAATGAGGGCAAAATTCTTAGGCTAAGTAATCTATAGTCTTTTGTTAGTTTTGTCTTAAAGAAACACGTGAGTTGGTTTCTTTTCTTGTTTGATAATTATATGAGCTCTTTTGTCTATTTCTTATGGTATATTATATTGTATAAATTAAGATTTTGTGATAAATAAATAGTATTACTATGGTGATCTATTTATTTGAAATCATTGAATTTTTTAAAAAGTTTTATACATGAGAAATTATGCCATTATATGAATATAATTGAGAATTATGATTAATAAATAAGATCCACTGACGTAGTCTATTTATTTGAGTCATTGAGATATACTCAATGTATCATGTATAAATTATCCTGCATAAATGTATATTGGTAAAGGTTTGTTCACTTGAAAGAAAACTTATCTTTAAATACTAGTAACACTTAATTAATTCATGAGAAGAGATTCTAAAGAATTTCACCGGTCCAAAAGGGAAAACATAATATCTTGAATTTTCAGGTGTATTAATTGAGAGAACAATTTGTAGTAAGGAGATATTGTGTCTTAGTAAAAGAAAGAACACAAAGCATGTCTTGTGCTCATGGGATAATTATAAAAGCGTATGTGAATCCGAATCAAGTTATTTTAATCTTTAACTATGCCTAAAATGGTTTTTTTAAAATTTGATCATAGTTTAGGTTGTAATGACCTGGTTGATCATTTTTGGTATTTTGTAAAATTTACCATTTTATCCCTCCCAACTTTTGACACAGTTATTCTTGATTAAGTTTGGAAAGTTGATTTCGAACCTTGAGCAAAGAATTGAGATTTTGGTAAGTTTTGAGTTTGAAAGGATAAATGGCTTAAAGGTGGTTTTTGGTGTCATTCGGGGTTCGGATGCTCGAATTAGAATTCTAAGAGTTCCGTTGATTTCTGAGGATGATTTTAGGCCTAAGTAATGTCTTGATTGAATTTTTAGAGGTCCCGAGCTTATTTTGGCCTTTTTGGGTGTTTGTTAGTTTCTTATGGTTTCCACGGATGTCGGGTCGAGAAGACCTTGGATTCATGTTTTGACGATTCTATTGAGTCCAGAACATCGAGCATAATCGATTTACATACCTGGTTCGTGTGTACGGAGTTCCAAACGACTCTCGAGAATCCTTTTGATGGTTTGAGAGTTGGTTGTGTTTCTGGTGCTGCAGGCCTTGCTTTTGCGAAGGTCTTGGCACTTAAGCGACCCTCGCAGAAGCGATGAGGGCTTTGCTTTTGTGAGGCCCGAGTTTTAGAAGTGAACCCTGGGTCACTTTTGTGACATCAGAGAGGGGTTTGTGCCTGAAAATTTTGGGGTTTTAGCCCTATTTTCCATTTTTGAGTTCTGGAAACCCTTGGAGGTGATTTTTGAAAAGATTTCTTGTGTTAAATAATTTGGGTAAGTTCTTGTGACCCTAAAACTTCATTTCCCTTTGACATTTTATGGATTCTAATATCATAATTTGGGATTTAATTTAGAAAATGGCAAGATTTTGCATGAACTTGAGTTTTTATCTTAAATGAAGATTATGAGCTGATTTTGATCCATTTTTCGAAATGATTTTCACCAATGAGTTCCTAAAGCCTTAAATATCACTTTCAAGTATTGATTTCCGGATTCAAACCTCCTCTTTGAAATTGGATTTTGAGTTGATAGACCCATTATTCTAAGTAATTGATGTGGATATTGTTGTTTCCGGATGTGGGTATCATTTTCAAGTATTGTTGTTTAGTAGAATTGTCTACTTCTCTTTATTGTGTGTGTTGGGGAGTAATCGAGAATGAGGTGAAGGATTTATTGCTCCACCTGATTAATGTTAACCAACAAAAAAGGGGGAAAATGAAAAGGTTTCTTTATGATAATGGTAAATTGTGAATTGCCTTGTTGTGGCCCTATTTGATTGATTGGTAAATTGCTTGAATGCATGAAAGTTGACTTGAATTGTGTGAATTGTTGTCTCTCCGTGTGGTGTGATATTGCTTGGGTGCATTGATTTTTAAACACCATGATGAAATATTTGATACATATGCTGATGGAAAATGGTTTCAACAAGTGATATTTTGTGATAAAGCTGAAGGGAAATGGTTTTGACTAGTGATATAAATGCCGAAGGAAAATGGTTCTGACAAGTGATATTTTGTGATAAAGCCAAAGGAAAATGGTTCTGGCTAGTGATATAATGCCGAAGGGAAATAGTTCCGGCAAGTGATTTAATGTGAAAGCCGAAGGGAAATGGTTCCGGCTAGTGACATTGTGTGGAAGGGAAATGGTTCCGACAAATGTTTACTCTTGTGATCAATCTACTTGATGCATATATTTGACTTACTTGATGCATGTGATTGAACTAATTGAAGTGTTTGATTGGTTTATTTGAAATGTGAATTGAACATGTTGATATTCGTGGTTGAAATGCTTAATACTTGGGAGTAAATGATTTGATACTTGTCGGTTGATGAGATATGACTTTTGGTCTATGATGTTTGAGCCTTGAGACTTGTATATTGTAGAACTGTTAGGTTGGGATAATTTTTGTGTAGGTAGTAGTTTGTGGAGGTTCGGTTGGGATGGAAAGGAGTATTCGATTCTAGCTAGGTTGCCTTGTTTATTAGGTTGCTTACTGGGTACCGTGTTGTTGGTACTTACTCCTTGCTTATACAGTTGTGTAGGTTCTGAGCCCGAATCCGTGTGATATTCTCTTTCTTCTTCTAATTTTGAGGCTCGTTGAAGGACTTGAGAGGTAGTTGCTAGTCATCTCGGTGGGTACTTTTTTCCTTTTGTTATGTTTTGTTCTACTTGAGAAATAAAGACATTGAGACTTGTATTTATCTTTCGAATTCTGTATTTACTTTAGTGGATTGTACACGTGACAAGTAGATTTTGGAATATTGTTTAGAATGAATAAGTTTTTCGCCTTTGTCTTGTTCTTACTTTATCTTTTCGCATTTCCTTTGTTTTGTTGGATTGAGACTGACTTGTCTTGATGAGAATAGACAAGAGACATCACAACCAATTTTGGGTCATGACAAAATGATATTAGAGCCACAGGTTCATAAGTCTCACGTGTGTACTAGCCAAGTTTAAAGAGAGTCTCGAGGACCTGTATGAAGACATCTGTACTTATCTTCGAGAGGCTATGAAGACTATTAGGAAACTTCCTTTCGTTCGTTCTTTCTTATCATTCGTGGTTGTCTTCGCTAGTGCTGAGTTGCCGCATGTTGTTTCGGCAGATGCCGAGGACCCGAGCTTTTGTTTCCAGTGGTAGAGGGAAGGTAGTCCCCAAGGTAGTTTCTGAGACCCCAGCTAGGAGTAGAGGTAGGGCTAGAGCTAGAGGTCGTGCTCATGGAGTAGCACCACCTAGAGGTCGTACAGTGGAGAGGCACCAACTAGAGGGAGAGGTAGAGAGGTTTTACCTAAGCCACAGGTTGAGATTGCTGAGGACCAGGTTCCTCTTGAGTTTGGAGCTCCTCTGTTTCAGGAGACTTTGTTAAGGATGCTAGATGTCCTGGAGAACTTCTCTCATGGTGGTGCGATAGGTACACCACATGGTTCTCAGGCAGGATTAGGGGCAGACTCTAAGTCAATAGCAGACTCCACGTATTCAGGACAGGTGGGTCAGCCACCAGTGGTTCCGACATTGGTTGTGGGTGTTCAGATTGCTCTTGAGGTTATTCTGACGACTGCTGAGCAGCAGTGTTATAAGAGGTTTCAAAAGATGAAACCACCCTAGTTTCAGGGTGGTAAGAGCGAGGATGCTCATGAGTTTTTGACTTTGTGCCATGAGATTCTTGAGGCAGTAGGTATGGTAGATGCTCGTGGTGTTCAATTTGTTGCACTTCATCTTTTTGGATGCGCCAGAGAGTGATGGGGGACTTTTATGAGGTCTAGGCCAGCTGGATCTCCCCCAGCTGAGTGGGATATGTTCTCTAGTGCTTTCTAGGATTTCTTCATTCCTTGGAGCATGAGGGAGGAGAGTCGATTGAGGTTTGAAGACTTGAGATAGGGCAATTTTTCTGTGACTAAGTATGAGGCCCGTTTCTATGAGCTTTCTAGGCATGCTATGACTATTTTTTTCGATGAGGCAGAGAGAGTTTGCAGGTTTGTGAGAGGGTTGATTTTTTTACCAGGTCATATGTGTTCCGAGCAACGAGAGAGGGGGCTTCCTTCCAGTCCATTGTGAGCACCACCAAAGAGGTGGAGTTGATGCTTTTAGAGGAGTTTGGAGAGCCCAAGAGGGTCCATTCTTCTAGTCAATTTTATGGTGCCTTATCTGGAGGCAAGGGTTCACATAGAGGTGGTGGCTCCTTTAAGTGTCGTGGGCCAGTTCATGCATCTACACAAGCAACAGAGAGTGGCCAGTCATCCCGAGGATCTAATGGTTCTGGTCGAGGTTGCCATGGTAGTTCATCTGGTTTGCAGCAACAAATATCTGTGCCGAGGTCTTGTTATGGTTTTAGGGATCTAGGTCATATGACTCTATAATGTCCTCTATAGAATCACTCAGGACCCCAGCGTGCTTATTCAACTGCTCCAGTTAGAGATTCAGTGCCTCTGGCTAGGGGTAGAGGCAGGGGTCAGCCTAGAAGAGGTGGCAGGACTTCTTGTAGGGGTGCCACAACTCCATAGAGTGGAGGTTGGGTACTACTCAGGCTACAGGTGGTCGTGGCAGACATTGTTATGCTTTTCTAAGGAGGCTTGAGGCCGAGACTTTCGATGTTGTGATCACAGGTATCATCCCAGTTTGCTATCCACCTACATCTGTATTATTTGATCTGGGTATAATTTCTCCTATGTGTCTACCTACTTTGCTGCTGGATTTGATATGATGTATGTTTGCATGCCTCTGCCTATTCATGTTTCTACATCAGTGGGTGAGTTCTTAGTGGTGGATCGAGTGTATCAATCCTATCTTGTTTGGTAGACTTTGGGTATACTTGATCATTTTTGGGATGGTAGACTTTGATGTTATCTTGGGTATGGATTGGCTCTCCCCACATCATGCTATTTTAGACTCTTTTGCTAAGACTATGACCTTAGCGATGTTGGGTGTCCCAAGAGTTGAGTGGACGGGTGCTAGTGGTTCTTACCCTAGCAAGGTTATCTCCTTCATTCGAGCTCAGAGATTGGTTGATAGGGGTGTTTATCTTATTTGGCTTTCATTCAGGATACTAGTGTTGGGCCACCTCCCATGGATTCAGTGCCCATGGTTCGAGAGTTTGTAGATGTATTTCCTACTGATCTTTCAGGTATCCCTCATGATAGGGATATTGATTTTGCTATTGATTTGGAGTCGGGCACCAAGCCCATCTCTATTCCACATGATCGTATGGCTCCAGCAGAATTGAAGGAACTGAAGGATCAGTTACAGGATTTGTTAAGTAAGAGGTTCATTCGCCCTAGTGTTTCCCCATGGGGTGCTCCTATTTTTTTGTGAGGAAGAAGGATAGAACCATGAGGATATGCATTGATTACAGAAAGTTGAACAAAGTGACAGTGAAGAACAAGTATCCTCTTCCTCGTATTGATGACCTATTTGATCAGGGGCATATTTTTTTCTAAGATTGACTTCAGATCCAGTTATCATCAGTTGAAGATTAGGGCATCGAATATCCCTAAGATAGCCTTCAGGACTCGATATGAGCACTATGAGTTTCTTGTGATGTCTTTTTCTTTGACTAACGCCCCTACAACATTCATGGAGTTGATGAACGGGGTGTTCCGACCTTATTTGGATTCTTTTTTGGTAGTCTTCATTGATGACATCTCGGTGTACTCAAAACCTGAGGAAGATCATGATCGACATTTATGGATCGTACTCCAAAGATTGAGGGAAGAGAAATTATATGCCAAGTTCTCAAAGTGTGAATTTCAGCTTGGTTCTGTTGCATTTCTGGGACACGTGGGGTCCTAGGAGGGTATTAGGGTGGATCCAGCCAAGATTAAGGCTGTTAGAGGTTGGACCAGGCCTACTTCAGTTACCGAGATTCAGTTTTTTGTAAGACTTGCAGGCTATTACAGGTGATTTGTTCAAAGCTTCTCCACCATTGCATCTCCCTTGACCAGATTGACTCGCCAGAAATTTAGCTTTCAGTGGTCCGATGAGTGTGAAAAGAGCTTCCAAAAGCTTAAGACCTTGTTGACTTCGGCTCCTATTTTGACTTTACTCGAGGAGGGTGTAGACTTGACTGTTTATTGTGATACTTCTGGAGTCGTCTTAGTTGGTGTTCTGATGCAAAAAGGGAAGGTGATTGCCTATGCTTTTAGACAGTTAAAGACCCATGAGAAGAATTATCCTACTCATGACTTGGAGTTGGCAGCTGTAGTATTTGTGCTTAAGCTGTGGCGACATTATCTTTATGGGGTTCATTGTGAGGTCTTCACTGATCATCAGAGCCTTCAGTACATTTTCAGTCGGAGGGATCTGAACTTGAGGGGGCGCAGGTGGCTTGAGTTACTGAAGAATTATGATATCACCATCTTGTATCATCCGCGGAAGGCCAATGTGATGGCCGATGCCTTGAGTAGGAAGATTTCTAGCATAGGAAGTCTTGCAGCTTTTAGTGTGGAGGAGAGACCTTTGGGTAGAGATGTTCATAGGTTAGCCAACAGTCTTGTTCAATTGCAGATTTCTGATGAGAGACGTGGTTGGATTACTTTCATTGAGGCTCGTTCTTCCTTAGTTGAGCAGATTCGAGAGTACCAGTTTGATGATGAGAAGTTGTGTCTCATTCGAGCCAAAGTGTTGAGAGGGGAAGCCAAGGAGGTTATTCTTGATTCTAATGGTGTCTTGAGGATTGGAGATACGATTTGTGTGCCCAAGACGGGTGAGTTGATTAAATTGATTCTTGAGAAGGCCCATTGTACTCGATATTCCATTCATCCGGGAGCGACAAAGATGTATCATGATCTGAGCCAGCATTACTGGTGGTGTGGCATGAAGAGAGATATTGCAGACTTCGTTTCTAGGTGTTTGATTTGCCCACAGGTCAAGTGTGAGCACCAGCAGCCTAGAGATATATTTCAGAGAATGCCTATTCCTACTTGGAAGTGGGAACGGATCACTATGGACTTCGTTGTGGGCTTGCCTACCATCGTGGGTGGTTATGATTCTATTTGGAAGGTTGTTGACAGACTGACCAAGCCTTACCCCTTCATTTCGGTTTGGGTGAAGTACACGGTGGAGAAGTTAACCCAGCTTTGCATTAGTCAGATTGTACGATTGCATGGAGTAGTTGTTTCTATCGTCTCTGATTGGGGGTTATTGTTCACCTCTCACTTTTGGAAGGGTTTGCAGCATGTCTTGGGTACTTGGTTATATATGAGTATAACTTTCCACCCTCAGACAGATGGACAGTCCGAGCAGACAATTAAGATGTTGGAGGATATGCTCCGAGCTTGCATGATCGACTTTGGTGCTAGATGGGATCAACATTTTCCCTAAGTAGAGTTTTTCTACAACAATAGTTATCACTCTAGTATTCAGATGACCCCGTATGAGACGTTATATGGTAGATGGTGTAGATCTCCGTTCTGTTGGTTTGATTCGGCTGAGATGGACTCCTTAGATATTGACTTGCTTAGATATGCTATGGAGTAGGTTCGTATGATTCAGAACAAACTGTTGACGTCCAGAGTCGGTAGAAGAATTCTGCAGATTAGAAAGTTCGAGCCCTAGAGTTTATGGAAGGCGACCATGTTTGACTCTGAGTATCACCCATGAAGGGTGTGATGAGGTTCGGGAACAAGGGAAAGCTTAGCCCTAGATTCATTGGACCTTTTAAGATTTTGATCTGAGTGGGAGAGGTGGCCTATAAGTTGGCCTTACCACTTAGCTTGGCAGCTATTCAACCTGTGTTTCATGTCTCCATGCTTCGGAAGTACGTGCCGGATAAGTCTCATGTGCTTTCTCTTAATTTAGTTGAGTTGGAGCCAAACTTATCTTTTGAAGAGGATCCTATAGCCATTTTGGATAGGCAGGTCCAAAAGCTTATTACAACCAAAGAGATTGCTTTAGTGAAGGTGCAGTGGAAGCACCATTCAGTTAGTGAGGCGACTTAAGAGATGGAGTCGGACATGTGTGACAGATATCCTCATCTCTTCGAGGCTTCAGGTATTTTATTTTGCTTTATGTTCGAGGACGAACATGGTTTTTAGTGATGGATAATGTAATGACCCGATTGGTCATTTTTGGTATTTCTATGAAATTTACCATTTTGCCCCTCCCAACTTTTGACCCCGAGTTATTCTTAATTTAGTTTGGAAAGTTGGTTTCAAACCTTGAGTAAAAAGTTGAGATTTTGGCAAATTTTGAGTTTGGAAAGCAATGTTGCTTAAAACATGGCTTTTGGTGTCATTCGGGGTTTGGATGCTCGGATTGGAATTAGGAGAGTTCCATTGGATTCGGGAGATGATTTTAGGCCTAAGTGAGGTCTTGATTACTTTTTAGAGGTCCCGAGCTTGTTTGGACCTTTTACGTTGTTTGTTAGTTTCTTGTGGTTTTCATGGATGTCGGGTCGAAGAGACCTCAGATTCGTATTTTGACAGTACCATTGAGTACTGAACGTCGAGTATAATTGATTTACATACATGGTTTGTGTGTATGGGGTTCTGTGTTTTCTGGTACTGCAAGCCTCACTTTTGTGAAGGTCCTATCGCTTAAGCGACCTTCCCTTAAGTGAAAACCTATTGCTAAAGCGATGAGGGCTTTGCTTTTCTGAGGCCTGCGTTTTAGCGGGGTTCACTTTTGCAAACCCTGGGCCGCTTTTGCAACATCAGAGAGGGGTTTATGCCTAAAAATTTTGGGGTTTTTGCCCTATTTTCCATTATTGAGTTTGGGAAACCCTTGGAGGTGATTTTTGAAAGGGTTTCTTGTGTTAAATCATTTGGGTAAGCTCTTGTGACCCTAAAACTTCATTTCTCTTTGACTATTTATGGATTCTAACATCATAATTTGGGATTTGATTTGGAAAATGACAAGGTTTTGCAAGAACTTGAGTTGTGATCTTAAATGAAGATTATGAGCTGATTTTGATCCCTTTTTTGAAATAGTTTTCACCAATGAGTTCTTAAATCCTTAAATGTCATTTTTATCTATTGATTTCCAGATTCAAACCTCCTTTTTGAAATTAGATTTTGAGTTGGTAGACCCATTTTTCTAAGTAATTAATGTGGGTATTGTTGTTTTCGGATATTTATTGTGAATACTTGATTGTTATAGATTGTGTGGCTTTTGAAGTGATTCGGACGGAGAAAACTCAAGCTTCGGATTGATTAATTGATTGCTTTAAGACAAGTGATCTCTTAAACTTTACAATTTAGTAGAATTGTCTACTTCTCTTCATTGTATGTCTATTGGGGAGTAACTGGGAATGAAGTGAAGGGTTTATTGCTCCACTTGATTAATGTTAACAAATAAAAAAGGGGGAAAATGCAAAGGTTTCTTGATGATAATGGTAAATTGTGGATTGTCTTATTATGGCCATATTTGATTGATTAGTGAATTGCTTGAATGCACAAAATTGGACTTGAATTGTGTGAATTGTTGTCTCTCCATGTGGTGTGATATTGCTTGTGTGTATTGATTTTAAAATACCGTGATTAGACATTTGATACAAATGCCGAAGGAAAATGGTTCTGGTAAGTGATATTTTGTGATAGGGAAATGGTTCCGACTAGTGATATAATGCCGAAGGGAAATTGTTTAGGCAAGTGATTTAATGTGAAAGCTGAAGGGAAATAGTTTTGGCTAGTGACATTGTGCCAAAGGGAAATGGTTCCGGCAAATGTTGACTCTTGTTATCATTCTACTTGATGCATATATTTGACTTACTTGATGCATGTGATTGAACTAATTGATGTGTTTGATTGATTTATTTGAAATGTGAGTTGAACATGTTTATATTCGTGGTTGAAATGCTTAATACTTGGGAGTAAATGATTTGATACTTGTCGGTTGATGAGATGTGACTTTTGGTCTATGATCTTTGAGCTTTGAGACTTGTGTATTGTAGAACTGTTAGGTTTGGCTGATTTCTGTGTAGGTTGTAGTTTGTGGAGGTTCGGTTGTGATGGAAAGGAGTATTCGATTCTATCTAGGTTGCCTTGTTTACTAGGTTGCTTGCTGGGTACCGTGTTGTTGGTACTCACTCCTTGCTTCTACACTTGTGTAAGTTCCGAGCTTGGACCCGTGTGATCTTCTCCTTCTTCTTCTGATTTCGAGGCTCGTTGAAGGACTTGAGAGGTAGCTGCTAGTCATTCTGGTGGAGCCTCTTTTCCTTTTGTTATGTTTTGTTCTACATCAGAAACAAAGACATTGAGACTTCTATTTATCTTTCGAATTCTTTATTTACTTTAGTGGCTTGTACACGTGAAAACCAGATTTTGGGGTATTATTTAGAATGAATAAGTTTTCCGCCTTTGTCTTATTCTTGTTTTATCTTTCCACATTTCCTTCGTTTCATTGGGTTGAGGCTGACTTATCTTGGTGGAAATAGACAAGCGTCATCACATCTATTTTTGGATCGTGACATAGGTGGTCATGAATCATTTGATCTCTGGTTGACATTAAATTTGATAATTCCATTTAAAATCATTTAGATGGGTTTTAGGTAGTTTGTCAGATTAAAATTTGATTTGAATGTGATAAGATCATTCTTTTTGTCAGTTATGTTTATGTTAAATTTGGAACATGATTACATATGGTAATTTAATATGAATTGATATGTGATAATAATGTAGGTCATATTGTTTTAATTCCTAAAGATACTTAAATCACTTGAATTTGAATTTGGCCATACCTTTGGAAATAAAGTATTTTTATAGACACTAATTGACCGAAAATTTGGTAAGTTCATTGAAAACGGCCTAGAGAAAAATACTCACTACTATGTGGTTATAGTTTTGTGGTTGTTAAGATGGTTTTTAAGTTATTTTTGGGATTAAATGTGATTTAGAATGAATATAATCATTTATATTGATTTTATTTATGTTAAATGTGGTACATGATTACACGTGATGATTTAACATGAATTGATATATGATAAGGGTTTAGGTATGATTCTTTTTCCTTAAATCATTTGAATCTGAATTTGATCATAGCTTTGGAGATAAATATTAATTTTGAACTATGATTGATCTGAAATTCGGTAGGTTCATCAGAAACGATCAAATTAAAAATACTCATAGCTATGAAGTGATTTTGCAATATGAGGTCGTTTAGATGAGGTTTTTTAGATATTTTTTGTATCTTGAAATTAATTTTAAAGAAAAATTACTCGACTATGATATAGTGGTGATAGAGTTTGTTCTCTATGGTCTTCATGATTAAATTTTAGTGAATTATTAAGTTCTTATGTTGGCTTTAGACCTTCCTCCATATCGGATGAAATTAATACAAGTCACTAGATTTAATTTCTAGTTTTGATAATCTGTGTTGACTCTCCCTATCTGAGTAATATATTATTGGATCAATGGATCTAGGGATAATGATATTCACTTGGCTTAAATAAACAATATACTCTCCATCTGAGTTAGCTCTTGTTCTAAATTTATTGGAGTGAATACCTGACACCATATATGTATGTTGCATGAGTGATTTTTTTTTCTTCATAATTTGTCGTTTAAGATGCATGAATACCTATGAGGTATGTTTTAAATTTTAATATTCAATGTATAAATAAATATGTTGATTTTTGAAAAATAGTACTCAGATATTGTAAGTAGTTTTTAAAATTTTGTTCTTTGTTCTTGATTCGTGTATCTATTTCACAAATGATGATATGTGATAGGAATTACTGAACTGAAAAATTTTAAATTCTATTTTGGTCAAACAACGTTTTCAACCGAATTGATCATAGTTTTGGAATTCGATAAAAAAGACTCTGATTGATCTGAAATTTGGTAGATTCATAAAAATAGCCTAGTAAGAAATATTTTTTTTCAGATCGTTATATGAGTTTTTGATCATATTTGGTTATAAGGGTCCTTCCCGTGATTATCAAGATTAAATAGTAGTGAAGTATTAATTTCATGTGATGGCTTAGACCTTCATCCATATCAGATAAAATTAGTACAAGTCATTATATATTTAATCGCTAATTTTGATATTTTGTATTAAATCTCCTGAACTGAGTAATATATGATTGGATCAATGTAACTAGAATGATTTTCACTTGACTTAAGCTAACAGTAGACTCTCCATCTGAGTTAGTTCTGTATAAGTGTAACACCTCGGACTTGAAAAAAGAAGGAAAATAAGATTTTTGGGTTGCAGGCTGTACCTACGGTGGGTAGAAGCACTTACAGACCGTAGATAGCATCCGTAGGTAGTGGGGAAATAATTTTCTACAAACAAGTCTCAGAAACCTTTTTATGATTCACCAGAACGGCCCATCACCCTATGTACGAGCCGTAGGTAGGTCTCGTAGGTCACTCCCAAACTTAGTGAAATTTTAAGGCCTAAAGTTGGTTTTTATGGTTGGCATGTACAGACCGTAGGAAGACGTACGAGCCGTACATGGGTTCCGTCAAAAGTTGTTCCAAATAATAGATTCTGAATCTTTCTATGGTTGACCGGTACGGTCCGAAGGACCTACGGACCGTACGGCGAGTCCAATAGTTATTTTAAAGGGGCTTTTGGGTCTTTTCCTAGTTATTTTAACCCAATACTATGTCATTTTATGTAATGACCTTCAAGTCATTTCTATGTTTATGCCTCCTGTTTGTAATTTAGAGCTTTCCTCTAGCGAACCCCAAGTCATTTATGACTTGCTGGGACTGACAGTTCGGTCACCTGGTCGTTCGTTTAGTTTTTATTTGAGTTTTAGTGTTTTGGAGTTTTTGAACCTTGAACAATCATTTTTGATCAAAAGTTTAAGAAGATGACATCTGAATCCAATTCTAATGATTCCATTAGCTCCGGGAGGGTCATTTTAGGCTAGTAGCATGGTCGGTATGACTCTCAAGGTTTTCAGTGTGAGTCGGTGCGATTAGGCATTTTAACTTTAAAGTTTAATCCTAAGTTTTACTTTAGTCAACATTCTGAATAAACGCACTCGGATGAGAATTTCGTCCATGCAGTTAGCTTCGGAATGTCAAGTTTGGTCTAGATTGACCCTTTGTTCGTGTCCCGAGGCTTCCGAGCTAATTCTGAGCCCCTTTGTAGATTTTGACTTAAAATGGTGATTGGGTGTGGGACCCACTCTTTGTCAAGATGACCTTGTATGGAAATTTTGACTATGCCGTTGAGTCAGGTATATCAAATTTGGTATGGTTTCATATCTCGTTTGCGTGCACGGGGCTCTGAACGAGTTCGAAATACCTCGTCGAAGTGTTTAAGTTTCTGAAAAAAATGCTGAAATATGGTGTATATATAGCAGAAATATTGACTCATTTTGGAAACTTCAAAACCCCATATCTCTCTCATTTCTCGGCCAAATGAGGTGATTCAAAGTGTGAAAGCTTCAATTTGATGGTGGCTTCATTGTAGAGTGATCAGAAGTTATCGGGTGTGTGTCGTTCGAGGTAAAATTGCGAAAAACCAGACTGCTGTAGCTATTTTCGAGTTCTTGATTTTGGCTATATTGATTGGGTGATATCTTGCTCATTTTAGCTCGGTTTTGGGTGATTCGAAGTCCCACATGTCAGGAATTATTGAGGCTACATTGTGGAGTGTTTAAGGAGTGTGGGGAATCCTTTGATTTTGGTGAATTCTGAGTTTTACCTGCTGCATGTTTTTTTTTAAAATGATTAAAGTGGAATTTATTTGCATGTTGGGTTTTCGGTGCATTTCGAGCCCTGAATTGTGTTCCATTTTGAAACAAAAATTTGGGGTAATGTTTTGGGTCTTTTGGTAGAGTCAAATCTAGATAGTCTGGTGCGGGTCCCACAACTCCCGTTTGACTCTAAAAATTGGCCTTGCTCCATTTTGGGTGATTTTGGTGTCTAAACGACCGTATTGATGTTGTGATCCTATTTTTGATAGTGTTTTAGCGTTCAAAGGATGTTCAGAAAGGAAAAGCTCCAGCCTTGTGATTTGGATCGCACACGGTCGATCGACAGGTAGGCTACGGCTTCCTTTCTATCTAGATTGAGCCTGAATGTGTGAACTCATGTTGATTAGTGTAAATTAGGGGTGGAGGCCTAGTATTCTTACCTCTCTTATTAGATACCATGCTTTAGGTTTGATCGACATTGTTTCGGGCATAGTACCTTGCTAGTTGGGTGGTTTGGGTTTATGCATGCTCTATGAATTACTTGAATTTACTTGCTTTGTTATGCATGTCTAGCCTAAGCCTAGGATAGACCAGTGTTGCCTTAGACTCTTGAGCTTTGTGCTTTACTTTGTCTCCGACGTCGTTTCAGACAGACTAGATCCTTGTAGACTGGAATAGCAGACTTGAGTCTGATAGTATGAGCCTTAGTTTAGGTGAATTCATATCTTATTAGATCTTCTATCCTCTCTCTCCCTATTTATGTGATTTCGAAGTGTTACCAGATGTTTATGCTATCGCGATGATTGGAGATTGAGTTGTACTAGGCTGGGAGCTTTCTTTTGATACCTTTGGGTGGGCGACGTCCCATGGTGACTTGACTTGACATGAGATTCTCCTTGGAATTGACACACCCTTGGCACTCTTGTTGGTTAGGTTATGAGTTGATTAGTTACACTGATTATTTACGGTTCAAGACCGTTATTTCTAGTTCGAGGCTGATGTTTTACGGTTTGAGGCTATTATTTCCATCTTGAGACTGATGCTTTGGGTTCGAGGCACAAATTATATCTCCTTGGGTTCGAGGCCCAGATTCTATCATTTTTGGTTCGAGGCCAGCTTCTATAACTTTAGGTTCGAGGCCCAGATCTTATCACTATGGGTTCGAGGCCCGATTGACTTCTTTTGGACTTGGGTTTGAGTATCTTATTCTTGTAGTCTTAGCTATTCTGTGTACCTATAGGGCTTATAGGGGTCCGCTTGTGTGCACGAGCGTACCTTTTGGGCTTATGGGGGTATAGTTAGGTTTAGGTTAGCTATACTTAAATTTACTTTCAGTATGCTTGTGTGCTTTCTTTCTTCTTCCCGCTTTGACCTCTATGTGTGTTAAGATTCTCTCTTTTCAGCTTGTTTTTGCCTTTCTTGCTCAGTCGGCCTTTGATGCCTACTGAGTACCTATTGTTTTGGTACTCATGCTACACTCTGCATCTATTTCATATTGCAGGTTCCAGTTCCAGTTACCAACGGTGATCAGTTCCTGCCATTTTTTGCAGATGTGGTTTGGAGATGACGGTGAGCACTTGGCGTTTTGGGTTTATCATGTCTCCTTCTTTTGTTTTAGCTAGTCTTGTTTCTTTTTGAGACACGCTTTGTTGTGGTCCACTTTTGGGACTTGTACTCTTTATTAGACAGCTCTGTACTAGTGACTTTCAAGTTTTGGGAGGGATTTCTGTATATATTTATTTTTGTTTGCTTTTGCCTTGTTGTCCTTTGTTTAGATTATTATTTTCGCTAGTTTCTATCCTTACGCTCATTACTTGATGTTCCTGGTTACGGCTACCTTACCTTCTGGTGGGGTATAGTAGGTGCCATCATGACTCGAGAAATTGAGTCGTGATAAGTTGGTATTAGAGCCGCAGGTTCACCAGTCTCACTTGTACAGAGCTAATACCTAGTAGAGTCCTTCGGATCGGTGCAGAGATGTCCGTATCTAATCTTTGGGAGGCTATTGGGTGTCCTTAGAAATTCTTCTCTCTTGTATCTTATTCGTGCAGTGTGTGTGTTATTGGTTTGTTAGAATCTTACTTGTTTCACTCTTTTCGCAGGATGGCTCGTACGTGCCATGTGGCGGCTTGGGGTAAGGGTCGAACTCCATTGCCTTATAGGGGTGCATCACCACCCCCAGATAGAGAGCGAGGTTTGAAGCCCGTAGCGGACCCTCTAGCAGTCCGTGTTCGGTGGAGTTGGGACCAGCCAAGCCACTCCCCGGACCGACTATGGCATCGGATCTTCAGGCAGCTATTGCCCATCTTTTGACTATGCTTGGTGGCATGCAGTAGGCTCCAGCACCAGCACCTGCACTTGCTCCAGCACCTGCACTTGCTCCAGTACCATCACCTGCTCCAGCACCAGCACCTGTATTTGCTCTAGCGCCAGCAGTGGCACCTGCGCCAGCACCTGTTCAACAGGATCAGCCTATAGCATAGGCACCCAGGGCCTAGGTACTACCTAGGGGTGCCCAGCTCGTGATCACGGCTGAAACTATGCTGCTAGAAGAGAAAAAGATGCTAGTGTTCCTGAGGATTTCACCTCTAAGGTTTTTTGAAGCTGTGGGTGAGGATGCCCACGAGTTTCTGACCACTTACCGAGAGCGGCTGTACACTTTGGGTCTTGTGGAGTTGAGAGGGGTCGACTTCACTGCATATCAGTTGGATAGGCCAGCCAGACAGTGGCGGTGTACATTTATCGAGACTAGGCCAGCTAGTTCCCCTCTGGGTCACCTTGATCAAGTTTTTTGAGGCCTTTTTGGCCCAATTTTTCCCTCGCAACGTTAGAGATCAGGGCTCCATGGAAGTTTTAGAGTATGAGGTGACGTTTCATGAGCTCTCCTATCATTCCACCATGATTCTACCTACTGAGGAGGAGAGAGTTTGGTGTTTTGTTTGTGGGTTGAGGCTTCAGCTTTGGATTGAGACTCAGTCTATGGTCTCCATGGGTCATTCTTTTTTGGATTTTGTTGATCACGTCTGCACTACTGAGGAGCTCCATTGTGAGGCCCAAGGGGGCAGCGACAAGAGTGCAAGATATGAGGGTGCTACAATGAGTCTCGTTCCAAGAAGAGGGGCTCCTATGATGGGTCCAGGCAACGGTACCCGTAGGTTCAGTCCAGCCAGTAGTGCAGGCCTTATTGGAGGCTTTAGAAGGAGACTGGTATATTCAGAGTGAGATTAGCTCCAGTCAGAGTCATGCGTCCCAGTTTTGTGTTTCAAGTCGCGATGGTTGTTCTTTTGGGGGCAGATCATCATCGAGTTGCTTTGATTGTGGTGAGTTGAGTCACTGGCCTAGAGATTGTCCTATGAATAGGTGGATTGCTCCTTCTTCACATACAACTCCATCAGCATCACCTCCATCTGGGGGTCGAGGTCAGGGTCAGGGCCATCGTGGTGGTTATCAGGGTTTTAGGGTGGTCCCCAGGGAGGTAGGTCAGGCGGTAGGATTGATGGCCAGGGTAGAGGTGGAAAAGGCCATTTCTATGCAGCTCTAGTGAGGGTGGAGGCTGAGGCATTGGGTGATGTGATCACAGGTACGATTATATTGTCCCATCAGCTATCCTCGGCTTTATTTGACCCTAGTTCTACTTATTCTTATATGTCTATGTATTATGTCTCTCATTTGGATATGAGTTTTGAGCCTATGGTAGCACCATTACCTGTGTTGACCCCTATGGGTGAGTCTTTAGTAGTGGATCAAGTGTTACGATCTTGCTTAGTTACAACCCAGGGGCATGACACTCGGACTGACCTTATTGTTTTTATATGCTTGATTTTGATATGATTCTGGGCATGTACTAATTATCCCCCTATTGCGTGGTTTTAGATTGTTTCTCTATGACTGTTACCTTAGTCGTGCTTGGTATTCCTCTGGTGGTGTGGCAGGGCTCCATTAGTAGCACACATGTAGGAGTGATCTCATTTATTCAGGCTCAGAGGCTAGTGGCTAGAGGATGTCTTTCCTATTTGGCATATGTGCAAGATGTGAGTAAGGAGGTCCCTTCAATTGAGTCTATGCCTGTTGTTTGAGATCTTATAGATATGTTCCCTACCGACCTACATGGCCTAACCCAGAGCGTGATATTGATTTTATGATTGAGCTTGAGTCTGGTACTCGACCTATTTCTATTCTGTCGTATCGGATAGCTGCTGCAGAGCTTAAGGAGCTCTGTGTTCAGCTTCAGGACCTCTTAGGTAAGGGGTTCATTATGCCTAGTGTATCGCCTTGGGGCACTCCCGTTCTGTTTGTGAAGAAGAAGGACGAGTCGATGCGCATATGTATTGATTATAGGTAGTTGAATAAGGTGATGGTGTAGAACCGTTACCCATGCCTAGGATTGATGATCTGTTCGACCAGCTTTAGGGTGCCGCAATGTTCTCCTAGATTGATCTGAGGTATGGTTACCATCTGTTAAGGATTAGGGTAGCAGACATCCCTAAGACCGCATTTAGGAATCAATATGACCATTATGAGTTCCTAGTGATGTATTTTGGGTTGACTAATGCCCCTGCTGCCTTCATGGACTTGATGACACAGGTGTTCAGGCCGTATCTTGATTTGTTCATCATTGTGTTTATAGATGATATTTTGGAATATTCATGGAGCAGGAGTGATCATGAGCAACATCTGAGGATTGTGCTCCAGACTTTGAAAGATCAGTGGCTTTATGCCAAGTGCTCAAAGTGTGAGTTTTGGCTTGAGTCTGTAGCATTCTTGGGGAATGTGATGTCCAATGATGGCATCATGGTAGATCCGACAAAGATTGAGGCTATTCGTGATTAGGCTAGACCCACTTTAGATACTGAGGTTCAAAGTTTCATCAGTTTGGTAGGCTACTACAGATGGTTTGTGGAGGGCTTCTCCACCATTGCTGCGCCTTTGACCCGGTTGACTAGCCTCGATGTTCCTTTTAAGTGGTCTGAGATGTGTGAGTTGAGCTTTCGGAAGCTCAAGGAGTTGTTGACTACTGATCCTGTATTGACTCTTCCAGTTGAGGGCGAGGGCTTCACGATCTATTGTGACGCATTCGGTGTTGGTTTGGGTTATGTTTTGATGCAGCAGGGCCGGGTCATTGCTTATGCATCGAGGCAGCTTATGTTACATGAGCGCAACTACCCTACTCATGAGTTGGAGTTGGCGGAGGTAGTTTTCGTGCTTAAGATCTGGAGGCACTACCTGTATAGAGTTCATTGTGAAATCTACATTGATCACAGGAGTCTTTTGTATATTATGAGCCAGAGGTTTCTTCGAGGCAGCGTTGTTGGATTGAGCTTCTAAAGGACTATGACCTCTCTATTCTCTACCATCCGGAAAAGGCAAATATAGTAGCAGACCTTGAGTCAGAAGGCATTGAGTATGGGAAGTCTAGCCTTCCTATCTACAGTGGAGCGACCTTTAGCTTTGGACATTCAGTCCTTAGCTAATCATATGGTTTAGTTGGATGTTTCAGATTCTAGGCGTGTTCTAGCCTATGTGGGAGTTCAGTCCTCTCTACTTGATTAGATCAATATCTGTCAGTTTGAGGATGAGGCCTTGGTGGCACTTCGAGATCGTGTGTTAGGAGGTGATGCCGGATAGGTTACCTTGGATTTAGATGGAGTTTTGAGGTTTGCACGCCGTATTTACGTTTCGAGAGTTGGGGGTTTGATTCAGTTTATACTTCAGGACACCCATGATTCTAGATATTCTATCCATTCGGGCACTGCGAAGATGTACTATGACTTGAGACAGCATTACTAGTGGAGCGGTATGAGGAGAGATGTTGCAGACTATGTATCTCATTGCCTTAGTTTCCAGCAGGTGAAGGCCGAGCATTTTAAGCCTGGTGGTGAGTTTCAGAGATTACCCATTCTAGAGTGGAAGTGTGATTGCATCACCATGGATTTTGTAATAGGTCTACCTCGGACTTCTAGAGGTGTTGATAGAATTTGAGTCATTGTTGATCGGTTGACTAAGTCAGCACACTTCCTCCCTGTTCAGTCTTCATTCAGCGTGGAGAGGTTATCCCGTATCTACATTCGTGAGGTGGTTCATCTTCATGGTGTGCCGGTCTCTATTATATCAGATCGGGGTGCTCAGTTTACTTCTAGCTTTTGGAGGACTTTTCAGGATGAGTTGAGCACTCGTGTTGACCTTAGCACAGCCTTCCACTCGCAGACTTATGGTCAGTCAGAGCATACTATTTAGGTTCTTGAGGACATGTTGCGGGCTTGTGTATTATAGTTTGGAGGTTAGTGGGACCAGTCCTTTCCTTTGGCGGAGTTTGCGTAAAACAACAGCTACTATTCTAGCATTCAGATGACCCCATTTGAGGCCTTATATGGTTGGTATTGTCGCTCTCCAATTGATTGGTCTGAGACTACAGAGCCTAGATCGCGTGGCACAGACTTGATTTAGAAGGCTTTAGAGCAGGTGAGGGTGATTCGAGATAGGCTTCGGACTGCTCAGAGTAGGCACCGAAGTTATGCGGATCATAGGCGGCGACCTTTGAGATTCTCAGTTGGTGATAGAGTTTTTCTCCGCGTGTCACCCATGAAGGGCATGATGAGATTTGGGAGGTGGGGCAAGCTTAGCCCCAGGTATATTGGGCCTTTCGAGATCCTTCAGACAATTGGGGAGGTTGCATATGAGTTAGCTTTGCCTCCGATGTTCTAAGCTATCCACCCATTCTTTCATGTCTCGATGCTACACCAGTATGCTCCAGATGATTCTCATGTGCTCCAGTATGAGCACTAGAGTTGGATGATCGCTTGACCTTTGTAGAGGAGCCAGTTGCTATTGTTGCCAAAGATGTGCAACGGTTGCGCTCGAGAGCCATTCTTGTGGTTAAGGTCCATTGGAGGCATTGTCCAGTTGAAGAGGCTACCTAGGAGACCGAGCAAGATATGCGGGAGCAGTTTCCTGGCTTGTTTGAGCCTTCAGGTACTTCTTGACTCTTACTTTCATGGAAGAAAGTCCCTTTTAGTAGTGGATGTTGTAGTGACCTTCAGGTTATTTCTGTGTTTATGCAACCTGTTTATCATTTAGAGCTTTCCTGTAGCGATCCCAAGTCATTTATGACTTGCTGAGACTGACAGTTCGGTCGCCTAGTTGTTCGTTTGGTTTTTATGTGAGTTTTAGTGTTTTGGGGCTTTTGAACCTTGAACGATCATTTTTGATCAAAAGTTCAAGAAGATGACATCTAAATCCAATTTAAACAATTCCGTCAGCTCCGGAAGGGTCATTTTAGGCTAGTAGCATGGTCAACATGACTCTCGAGGTTTTCACTGTGAGTCGGTGCGATTAGGCTTTTTAACTTTAAAGTTTAAGCCTAAGTTTTACTTTAGTAAACATTTTGAGTAAACGCGCTCGCATGAGAATTCTGTCAGTACGGTTAGCTCCGGAATGTTAAGTTTGGTCTAGATTGACCCTTCGTTCGTGTCCTGAGGCTTCAGAACTAATTCGAACCCCTTTGTGGATTTTGACTTAAAATGGCAGTTGGGTGTGGGACCCACTTTTTGTCAAGATGACCTCGTATGGAAATTTTGACTACGCTAAGGAGTCCGGTATATCAACCTTTCTATGGTTGCATATCTCGTTTGCATACACGGGGCTCTGAACAAGTTTAGAACACCCCGTCGGAGTTTTTAAGTTTCCGAAAAAAATGTTGAAATCTGGTTCATATATAGTAGAAATATCAGCTCATTTTGAAAACTTCAAAACCCCATATCTCTCTCATTTCTTGGTCAAATGAGGTGATTCAAAGTGTGGAAGCTTCATTTTGATGGAGGCTTCGCTATAGAGTGATCGGAAGTTGTTGGGTATGCGTCGTTCGAGGTAAAATTGTGATAAACCAGACTGTTGTAGCTCTTTTCGAGTTCTTGATTTTGGCTATATTGATTTAGTGATATGCTGCTCATTTTAGCTCGGTTTTGGGTGATTCAAAGTCCCACGTGTTGGGAATTACCGAGGCTATGTCATGTAGTGTTCAAGAAATGCTGGAAATCCTTTGATTTTGGTAAATTCTGAGTTTTACCTGCTGCATATTTTTTAAAATTGATTAAAGTGTGATTTATTTGCATGATAGATTTTCGCTGTGTTTCAAGCCCCGAATTGTGTTCCATTTTGAAACACAAGTTTGGGGTACTGTTTTGGGACATTTGGCGGAGTCAAATCCAGATAGTTTGGTGTGAGTCCCACAATTCCTGTTTGACTCTAAAAATTGGTCCAGCTCCATTTTGGGTGATTTTGGTGTCTAAACGACCGTATTGATGTTGTGATCTTATTTTTGATAGTTTGGCAGCATGCAGAGGCCGTTCGGAAGGGAAAAGATCCAGTCGTGTTATTTGGAGCACACGCGGTGGGTCTATAGGTAGGCTATGACTTCTTCTCTATCTAGATTGAGCCTGAATGTGTGAACTCATGTTGATTAGTGTGAATTGGGGGCGGAGGCCTAGTATTCTTACCTCCCTTCTTAGATACCATATTTTAGGTTTGATCGGCATTATTTCGGGCATAGCACCTTACTAGTTTGGTGGTTTGGGTTTGTGCATGCTATGTGAATTACTTGAATTTACTTGCTTTTGGATACATGTCCAGCCTTAGCCTAGGATAGACCAGTGTCACCTTAGACTCTCGAGCTTTATGTTTTACTTTGTCTCCGAGGTCATTTCGGACAGACTAGATCCTTGTAGACTGGAATAGAAGACTTGAGTCTGATAGTATGAGCCTTAGTTTAGGCGAATTCGTGGCATATTAGATCTTCTGTCCTCTCTCTCCCTATTTCTGTGGTTTCGAAGTGTTACCGGATGTTTATGCTATCATGACGATTTGAGATTGAGTTGTACTAGGCTGGGAGCCTTCTGTTGATACCTTTGTTTGGGCGGCGTCCCACAGTTATTTGACTTGACATGGGATTCTCCTTGGAATTGACACACCCTTGGCACTCTTGTTGGTTAGGTTATGAGTTGGTTGGTTGTAGTGATTATTTTCGGTTTGAGACCATTATTTCCAGTTTGAGGCCATTATTTCCAGCTTGAGACTAAGGCTTTGGGTTCGAGGTCCAGATTCTATCACCTTGGGTTTGAGGCCTAGATTCCATCATTTTGGGTTTGAGGCCCAATTTCTACAACTTTGGGTTCGAGGCCCAGATCCTATCACTGTAGGTTTGAGGCCTAGTTGACTTCTTTTGGTCTTGGGTTTGAGTATCTTATTCTTATAGTCTTAGCTATTATGTGTACCTGTCGGGCTTATGGGGTCCATTTGGGTTTTATTTAAACTTGGGCACGAGTGTACCTTCTGGGCTTATTTATGGGGTCCAGTTAGGTTTAGTTTAGCTATACTTAGATTTACTTTCAGTATGCTTGTGTACTTTCTTTCTTTTTCCCGCTTTGACTTCTAAGTGTGTTTTGATTCTCTCTTTTCAGCTTGTTTTTGCCTTTCTTGCTCAGTCGTCCTTTGATGCCTACTGAGCACCTGTTGTTTTGGTACCCATGCTACACTCTGCATCTATTTCGTGAGGTAGGTCCCAGTACCAGTTACCAATGGTGATCAGTTCCTGCCATCTTTTGCAGCTGTGGTTCAGAGACGAGGATGAGCACTTGGCATTTTTGGTTTATCCTTTCTATTTCTTTTGTTTTAGCTAGTCTCGTTGCTTTTTGAGACACACTTTGTTGTTGTCCACTATTGGGACTTGTACTCTTTATTAGGCAGCACTGAACTAGTGACTTTCAGGTTCTGGGAGGGATTTATGTATATATTTATTTTGGTTTGCTTCCGCCTTGTTGTCATTTGTTTAGATTATTGTTTTCGCTAGTTTCTACCCTCACGCTCATTACTTGATGTTCTGGGTTACGGGTTGGCTTATCTAGTCATGGGTATAGTAGGTTCCATCATGACTCGAGAAATCGGGTCATAACATTTTACCTTCTATCCTAAGCCTTATATAAAGGTTTTAAACCCCCAAATTACCCATTCACAACTAATTCTCCTAATTTCCCAAAACTTGACCAAATTCTCTCAAGTCTAAAGAAGAAGAGCTAGGGTTCCATTCAAGTCTCCAAATTCTCTATTTTCTTGGGCTTAAAAGGATCAAGGTATGTGTGTATTCACCCATGGAGTCCTTTCCTCCATGGGTTCCCCAAAGATTTCAACTTCCCAAATCAATTTTCAATTGATCAAATTAGGGTTTCAATGCAAAGAATGTGAGTGTCTTCCAATTATGATTGATTCTGATTAATTAAGTATTCTAATGCATGAATTGATGCTAATCTAAGATATTTAGTTGAAATTACATTGACCCAATGCCTAAATGATGTTTTTCAACTATCATCCTATGATGAACCCATGAATTATGAATTATGAATTTATGAAGATATGCATTTTTTATGAAGCTATTGTAAATGAATAAATGATGCTTTGAAAGGAAAGTATTGATGATATGGTGAAAGGATTTCTCAGTTATTATGATGATCATGATTGTGAAAGGTATTTCTTACAATAAACTCACATTGATAAAAGGTTTTCTCATCTATGTTGAATGGTGTTTAACGAGCTATTCTATGTTTTGATTTCAAAAGTGTGGATTGGTATTGATCATTGCCTTTTCCTATGTTAAATTGATAATTGGCTTTTATCTACTCCGTTGGAATTTAGACTTAGCAACGAGAGGGCTTTGAGGTGGAGGCTCAAATAGGGTAGTCTCTAGTAGCAAACTCTAGTCCCAAACTACGTGCCCCCGTAGGATTGTCTTAAATGATCTAGCTAGTGGATCCACTTTCGCAAATGATGATATGTATGGATTCTACCTTGGCAAGTAGTTTCTCCTTCTTTCGGTATGAGGGATATACCAGATTCCATGATATAACTCTCATGGTCTTATTGTCGGTTAAAGCTAAAATCCCACAAAATGATTATGTTTTCTTCAAAGTTTTTCTTATGTCCTTTATGTTAAAGTACATGACCATGTTTTGTGATCTTCATGTCATTTCCTCTCTAAAAAGCTTTTAAATATTTCATTATGATCATGCCTATTCAATTTAAGTCATTACACTATCATGTTCATGCATATTGCCTCGTACTTAGCTTTATGTCTTTTCATTTCATACTTTGTATATGATGCATGGGTTATGTCCCAATCACCTTTTCTATGATGTATTAGATGGCTTTGAGACTTACGTTAGACTTCCACTTTTGTCAAACTCTTTTATATGAAATGCTTAATTTAAACTCTTTAAATTCTATTATCTTGTATAATGTATGCTTAAGTGGCTGCTGTGGGGCCTCTCGAGGTCCTATACGCTATGTTAAGCCTAGGGTACACTTTGAGTCGTGACAAACTTGGTATTCAGATCACAAGGTTTAGAAAGGTCCTAGGACATCTCATAAGCCCCGTCGAGTTGAGTCTTGTTTATGAGTGTGAAGCGCATCACACTTATGAATGAGAGGCAATAAGATGTTTAGAAAATTCCACTTCTTTCTCATTCTAAAGTCGTGCGATAGAGTGTAACTCTATATGTCTTTCTCCTAATCCTTACCCGATGATTTTCAGGATATGTCCCCTCGAAGAGCATACGCTAGAAGGAATCCGGGTGAGAATGTGGAACGAGAAGCTCCTCAAACTCCTAAAAATCTCCCCAAATTCTGGTCGTCCCTTTGGCCGAACAAGTGACTAATGTGGAGTTTATGGCTACTTTTCAAGTGTTGGACCAAGCCATGACGGCTCAAGCCAATAGGGAGGCCATGGCCCCCGTGAACCAATATGTGGGTACGGCAGCAACTAGAGTGAGAGACTTCACAAGAATGAATCCTTCGGAGTTTCATGGTTCCAAGGTTGAGAAAGATCCTCAAGAGTTCATCGATGAGGTATACAAGTTTTGATGATCATGGGTGTGATGCCGGTGGAAAAGGTGGAATTGGCCGCTTATCAACTTAAGGGTGTTGCTCAAATTTGGTTCAACCAATGGAAGTAAGAGAGGGCGGTTGATGTGGGTTCTCTTGATTGGGAAAAGTTTAAGGTTGCTTTCGTTTATTGGTTCTTTCCCCTTGAGATGCGGGACACAAAGGTGCTTGAATTCATTAACCTTCATCAAGGAAACATGAATGTGAAGGAATATGTTTTGAAATTCACACAATTGTCTAGACATGCTCCTGCTATGGTTGCCGATCCTAGGGCAAGGATGAGTAAATTTGTTTTAGGTGTGTCCAAAATGGTGGTTAAAGAATGTCGTACTGCCATGCTCATTAAGGAAAGGGATATTTCTCACCTAATGATACATGCTCAACAAATCGAAGAGGAGAAACTTAAGGAGAAGTCTAGGGAGGCAAAGATGGCTATGACCGGTGATGGTGACTTTTCACACTCAAGATCCAATGGGCATGGTCATTCTATGTTCCGACAAAGGTTTTCCGGTCAAGGTTCCTCCAATGCTTCAGCTCCTAAGTTCAACAAAGAGAGGGTGTCTAACCGTAAGCCTCAAGGAGTAAATGATGATGGAAATGGATCTTCAGTTCCCACATGCCAAAAGTGGGGCAAGAGTCATCCAGGAAAATGCTTGATGGGTCGGATAATTGCTTTTGCTGTGGCAAGAGTGGTCACCTCTTGAGGAATTGTCCAATTAGACTTGACAAGGGAAAAGATGGTAGGCAAGATTTGTCTAGTGGTTTAGGTTCAAGCGCTCCTAAGCAAAACCAGTTCTATGCACTCTAAACTCGACATGATCAAGAGGGTTCTCCCGATGTTGTTACCGGTATGTTGAAAGTTTTTCATCTTGATGTTTATGCTTTGCTTATCCCGGTGCTACCTTGTCTCTTGTGATGCCATATGTGGCTATGAGGTTTGATATTCTTTCGGATGTGTTGATAGACCCTTTTTCTATCTCTACTCCTATTGGTGAATCTATTGTGGCTAAGACAATCTATAGAAGTTGTCCTGTCTTCTTATCCCATAGAGTCACTCATGTTGATCTTGTAGAGCTTGATATGGTAGACTTCGATGTTATTCTTGGTATGGATTGGCTCCATTCTTGTCATGCTTCTATTGATTGTAGAACCCGAGTGTTCAAGTTTCAATTTCCAAATGAGCCCGTCTTAGAGTGGAAAGGGGGAAATTCTATGCCTTAGGGTCCATTTGTTTCTTGTCTTAAAGCTAGAAAGATAATCTCAAAGGGTTTAATATACCATCTTGTTCGGTTTAGGTACATGGATTCTTAAATCCTTATCTTTGAGTTGGTCTCCGTTGTTAATGAGTTTTCTGAAGTTTTTCCCGATGATTTACCCGGTGTTCCTCCCGAAAGGGAAATAGACTTCGGTATTGACCATTCTCCCAGATACGCAACCTATCTCTATTCCTTCTTACCGAATGGCTCCGGTAGAACTTAAGAAATTAAAGGAGAAATTGAAAGATTTGTTGGATAAGGGTTTTATCCGACTGAGTATCTCTCCATGGGGTGCTCCAGTTTTGTTTGTTCGAAAAAAAGATGGTTCACTTCGGATGTGTATTGACCATCAACAATTGAACAAGGTTACCATTAAAAATAAGTATCCTCTTCCAAGGACAAATTATTTGGTTGATCAACTCCAAGGAGCGAGTTACTTCTCTAAGATTGACATCTGGTCGTGTTATCACCAATTGAGGATAAAGAAAGATGACATTCTGAAGATAGCTTTTCAAACTCGGTATGTTCACTATGAGTTCTTGGTAATGTCGTTTGGCTTGACTAATGCTCTTCCCACATTTATGGATTTGATGAATAGGGTGTTTAGACAATACCTAGATATGTTTGTGATTGTGTTTATCAATGATATCTTGATTTACTCAATGAGTGAGGATCAGCATACCAATCATTTGAGGATTGTGTAAGGACCAACAACTCTTTGCAAAGTTTAGTAAATATGAGTTTTGGTTGAGATTTGTGGCTTTCTTGGTCATATTAATTTCGGTAAAGGTATTGAGGTAGATCCTATAAAGAAAAATTATGGTTAAAATTTGGCCTAGACCTCTATCCCCTTTCGATATTTGAAGTTTCTTGGGTTTGCTGGTTATTATAGAAGGTTTGTGGAAGGATTTTCTTCGATTGCCTCTCCATTGATGACTTTGACCCAAAAGAAAGTTAAGTTTGTATGGTCTGATGCGTGTGAGAAGAGTTTCCAAGAATTGAAAGATAGGCTTACCTCCGCTTCGGTGTTAACTTTACTGGAAGGATCCGATGGGTTTGTGGTTTACTATGATACTTCAAGGGTTTGACTAGGATGTGTTCTTATGCAAAATGGGAAGGTTATTTCTTATGCTTCACAGTGTTCTTATGCAAAATGGGAAGGTTATTTCTTATGCTTCACAACAACTTAAAATCCATGAAAAGAACTATACTACCCATGATTTGAAACTAGCAGTGACTGTGTTTGCTTTAAAGATTTGGAGGCATTACTTAATAGTGTTCATGTTGACGTCTTTACCAACCACCAAAGTTTGCAATACGTGTTCAAGCAAAAGGATCTAAATCTTTGCCAAAGGAGGTGGCTTGAGTTGCTAAAGCATTATGACATGAGTGTCCTCTATCACTCCGACAAGGCGAATGTTGTGGCGGATGCTCTTAGTCGGCTATCAATGGGTAGTGTTGCTCATGTTGAGGATGATAAGAAGGAGTTGGTTTGAGATATTCATAATTTAGCCTGATTGGGTGTTCGGTTGATTGATTCTAATAAAGGTGGTGTTATTGTTCATAATGGTTCAGAATCGTCCTTTATGTCGGATGTGAAAGTCAAGCAAGGTCTTGATATGATTTTTGTTGAGTTGAAGGAAGCGGTGCTTAAAAAGTCCGTTGAGGCTTTCTCCCAAGGGGGAAATGGTGTGCTTCGATATCAAGGTCATTTGTGTGTTCCCAATGTTGATGGTTTGAGGGAGAAAATTTTGTCAGAGGCCCATAGTTCTCAATATTCCATTCACCCGGGAGCCACCAAGATGTACCGTGACTTGCAGGAGGTCTATTGGTGGAATGGGATGAAGAAGGACATTGTGGAATTTATGGCTAAGTGTCCTAACTGTCAACAAGTTGAACATTAAAAGCTGGGAGGTTTTTCCCAAGACATTAGTATTCCTACTCGGAAGTGGGAAGACTTGAATATGGACTTTATTGTTAGTTTACCCCTCACCTAGTGGCAACATGACTCATTTGGGTTATTATGGATCGTATGACGAAATCAATTCATTTCATTTCTGTCAAGGTTTCTTATTCGATGGAGGACTATGCGAAGTTGTACCTAAGGGAGAAGGTTAGGTTGCATGGAGTGCCTCTATAAATTATCTCCAATCGTGATACCCAATTCACCTCTCAGTTTTGGAAATCTTTCCAAAGGGGCCTTGGCACTCGTGTCAAGCTTAGTACGGTCTTTCATCCTCAAATCGATGGAAAGCGGAGCGTACTATCCAAACTTTGGAAGATATGTTGAGAGCTTGTGTGATTGACTTCAAGGGTAATTGGGATGATCATTTGCCTTTGATTGAGTTTGCTTATAACAATAGCTATCATTCAAGTATTGGTATGACTCCATTTGAGGCTCTTTATGGTAAGAGGTGTAGATCTCCTATAGGTTGGTTTGAAGTTGGTGAGATCGCTTTGATAAGTCCCGAGCTGGTACATGAGGCTATGGAGAAAGTTCAGCTCATTAGAGAAAGGTTGAAAATGGCTCAAAGTCGACAAAAGTCCTATGCTGATGTTAGAAGGAGAGATCTAGAATTTGATGTTAATGATTGGGTTTACCTAAAAATTTTACCCATGAAGGGTGTAATGAGGTTTAGAAAGAAAGGGAAGCTTAGTCCCCGTTATGTGGGCCCATATCAAATTTTAAGGTGAATTGCTAAGGTTGCTTATGAACTTGATCTGCCTAATAACTTAGCATCGGTGCATCCGATTTTCCATGTCTCCTTGTTGAAGAAATGTGTTGGTGATCCGACGTCTATTGTACCATTGGAGAGTCTGGGTATAAAATAGAGTCTTTCTTATAAAGAAGTTTCGGTTGAGATTTTGGACCGGCAAGTTAAGAAGTTAAGAAATAAGAAAGTTGCATCCGTGAAAGTCTTATGGAGGAATCAAAGAGTTTGGGGTGCTACTTGGGAAGCCGAGGCCGATATGATGTCCCGTTATCCCTATCTCTTTCCCTCCGATCCTACTCTAGCTAGAGGTATTTAGTTCCCCATGGTTCATCCTCATGTCGTAGTTAGTTTCATGTTTCCTCGTACATGCATACTCATGAAAACCTGCTTTTAATATTTTGATTGAGTTATGATTGATTTCTTCATAATTATGTGCATTTGAGTATGACTTGCATGGATACCTTATGCAATGATGTTTTGTATATGTTTAAGCTAGGAGTTGATGTTTCTTCTTGGTTATGTGTTATTGATGAAGTTGTATTCTTGTTAGGCAGTTAGATCTCCTCCCCTACCCTCCTTATGTTTTCTTGAGTCACATGCGAGGACGAATATCCCCAAGGGGGAGATATTGTGACACCTCGGACTTGGAAAAAGAAGGAAAATAAAATCTTTGGGTTGCAGGCTGTACCTACGGTTGGTAGAAGCACCTACAGACTGTAGATGTCATTCGTAGGTAGTGGGAAAATAATTTTCTACAAAGAAGTCTTAGTAACCTTTTTATGGTTCACCAGGATGGCCCTTCACCGTATGTACGAGTCGTAGGTAGGTCTCGTAGGTCACTCCAAATCGTAGGCTGAGTTTGACAGTTAGTTTAAAGGGGTTTTTGAGTCTTTTCCTAATTGTTTTAACCCAATACTATGTTGTTTTACCTTCTACCCTAAGCCCTATATAAAGGTTTTAAACCCACAAAATTACCCATTCACAACTCATTCTTCTAATTTACCAAAACTTGACCAAATTCATTCTCCCAAATTCTCTCAAGTCTAAAGAAGAAGAAGAAGAAGAGCTAGAGTTCCATTCAAGTCTCCACATTCTTCATTTTCCTGGGCTTAAAGGACCAAGGTATGTGTGTATTCACCCATGGAGTCCTTTCCTCCATGGGGTCCCCAAATATTTCAACTTCCCAAATCAATTTTCAATTGATCAAATTAGGTTTCAATGCAAAGAATGTGGGTTTCATCCAATTATGATTGATTCTGATTAATTAAGTATTTTAATGCATGAAATGATGATAATCTATCATATTTAGTTGAAATTGCATTGACCCAATGCCTAAATTATATTTTTCAACTATGATCCTATGATGAAATTATGAATTATGAATTTATGAAGATATGCATGTTTTCATGAAGCTATTGTAAATGAATAAATGGTGCTTTGAAAGGAAAGTATTGATGCAATGGTGAAAGGATTTCTCACTTATTATGATGATCATGATTGTGAAAGGTATTTATCACAATAAATTCACATTGATGAAAGGTTTTCTCATCTATGTTGAATGATGTTTAAAGAGCTATTCTATGTTTTGATTTCAAAAGTGTGGATTGGTATTGATCATTGCCTTTCACTATGTTAAATTGATAATTGACTTTTATCTACTCCGTTGGGATTTAGACTTAGCACCAAGAGGGCTTTGAGGTGGAGGCTCAAATAGGATAGTCTCTAGTAGCAATCTCTAGTCCCAAACTACGTGCCCCCGTAGGGTTGTCTTAAATGACCTAGCTAGTGGATCCACTTTAGCAAATAATGATACGTACAAATTCTACCTTGGCAAGTAGTTTCCCCTTCTTTCGGTATAAGATATATATAACGGATTCCGTGATATAGCTCTCATGGTCTTATTGTCGGTTAAAGCTAAAATCCCAAAAAATGATTATGTTTTCTTCAAAGCTTTTCTTATGTCCTTTATGTTAAAGTACTTGACCATGTTTTATGATCTTCATGCTATTTCCTCCATAAAAAACTCGTAAATGTTTCATTATGATCATGCCTATTCTATTTAAGTCATTATACTATCATGTTCATGTTCATGCATATTGCATCGTACTTAGCATATTACATGTACTAATGCATACTTGTGCCTACATTATCTCATGAATATAGGGTCCAACATTCCTACCTCGCACACTCATGGCTAGACATCTATTTTAGTGCTTCAAGTGGTTGGTGAGTCCTCATGTTTTGAGGACCGAGAGACTTTATAGCTTTATGTCTTTTCATTTCATACTTTTTATGTGATGCATGGGTTACGTCCCAATCACCTTTCCTATGATGTATTAGATGGCTTTGAGGCTTATGTTAGACTTCCTCTTTTGTCAAACTCTTTTATATGAAATGCTTTCTTTGAACTCTTTAAATTCTATTATCTTGTATGATGTATGCTAAGTGGCTTGTGTGGGGTCTCTCGGGGTCCTATACGCCATGTTACGCCTAGGGTACACTTTGGGTCGTGACAATAATTTTATGGAGTGAACAATCGATCATTGTGCATGTGTAATGTATGAGTAGCTCTCCAATCCCATCGATTGGGTATTCGAGATGCATGGATATATATGTATAAAGTGAGCCCTGAATTTTATTATTTAGGATTATTCAATATATTATGATTTATTTAATGTATTATATTTCAAATTCTCAATAGACTTTACGGACCCACTTAGTACTACTCAAGCATTTCTTTTGGTAGAAATAAGATATTAATTCAAAGAATGCATTGTACATATACCTTATGTTAGAAGAAAATATTTTCAATTTCTAACTAGATAAGAGATGAATGCTTAATATATTTTTCATGTAACTCTTCTATTAATGAGTTTGATAAATATTTATCTCTTACTATATATTGATGCATGAAATTTTTTTAGTATTATCTCTCATGAATTGAATTATATTAATCTATCTCATAAGAGAAAATATCTTTCAAATTGAATGAAACTTCTCTGTATTCTAGCGTCTACGTCATTTATTATGGATAAAACTTCGAGGCTGATTCAAGGATGGACATAACGGTTCATTGAAAGTGAAGTCACTATCAAGATGTGAGTCCTATTTAAAAGGGAAAATGACTAGAGACCTTTCCTCTCAAAAAGGAAATAGAGGTAGTGATAAGTTAGAGTTAATCTATTCTGATTTGTGCGGTAAATGATCATTCTGACAAGAGGATAATTTGAGTGTTCTGAGATATTCAGAAGGTTACTCATGATATGAATTTATATTTTTGAAATTTTGTAAGTCTGAATATCTTGATAAACTGAAAGTATTTAAGACAGAAATGAAAATAGCATAATGAAAAATATATAAAGTCACTGCAATCTGATTGTAGTGACGTATACCTCTCTACAGAGATGATGAGTCACTTATCTCATAGAATAATTGCATTTCAATTGTCTACAACAAACACTCTATTATAGACTGATGTAAAAGAGAAAAGAAATAGACTCTTATGAAGATGATAAGATTAATGATTAACTTATTCGTCTTTGATTTGTTTCTTTTGGGATATGCTCTAAGAACTACATAGCACATTCTAAATTTAATTCCTTTCAAATAAGTACCTTGGATAATTATTGAACTAGTTGAATTTGACGTAAGTCTAATCTGTGACATGTTCAGATATAGAATTGTCCAGCACATGTGCTAAGAGGGAGAATAAGCAAATTGGAATTAAGAAAGGAATATGTGTGTTAATTGGATATCCTAAAGAATGAAAGAAAGTTTGTTTTACTGTCCTAAAGAAAATAAGGCAATTGTTGACACAGCTGTGAGATTTCTAGAAAATGATCATTTAGTAAATCATGTTTCTAGAAGTAAACTAGTTTTACAGGAACTGAACAAAGAAATAACATATGAGTCAGTTGTAAATTAGACGCTCAAGAACCTCTAATCGATATGTCAGAATTGATGTTCCATTACATTTAAGTAGCGGGAGAAACGTTACTAGACATAACAAAATCTACTATTTCAAGTAGTGGGAGTGATGTTGAGAAAATTAAAGAACACTATATGAAAAAGTTGTTAATATTTCATTACTGAAAGGTTTTGAAGAAAATATTAAGACTCAAGAACATGTAAGTGTGAATATAGTAGTAGTACTTAGTCGTAGTGGGAGAATCATAACGAAGATTGGTTTGTTTTGAATGCTTTAGAAGACTTTCATGATAGAACTCCTAAAAAGAAGTACACTTTTGGAGATTTTCATGACAAGGTCTCTCAAGATCTAGTACAAAATCGATTTATTACAGCGAAGCACTACTAGACGAAATTGCATGAGAAAACAATTTGGTAAAAATTCTTTCGATAAGAACTAAAGGAATGTCTGTGAAAGTTGTTTATGCATTTTTAAGAGTCTAAGTGGGAGATTGTTAGGGTGTATACTATTAATTATGTATTTAGAAATAGTATTTTAACAATTTTCAAGATTAAATATCTAAGTAGGAGATTGGTAGGGTATATACTATTAACCATGCATTTAGATATAGTACATTATAACAATTGTGATGGTTAAAAGTCTAAGTGGTAGATTTTTGGGATATATACTATTAACCATATGTTTAGATATAATATTTATTGTAGAATAACTATTTATTCTATTTTAAAAAAAGAGTTTTAATAGATCATATATTCGTTTATGACGTCTATTTACTTATATAATAGATGATTTAGTGTATAGAGTTTTAGCTTATACAAAGAGGATTAAATCATCGGTTCTTATAAGTATAAATTTTTTTTTGTTCACAATCTAAGATGAAAATTGGACATGTCATCGGTATAATTGTAGCACAAGATTATATATAATTTATCTTTATTATGGGAAAGGTATGGTTTCAAATTCTTGTGCTAGTACATTTTGTATGTATTGAACGGAATCGAGTAAAGATAATTGTTTTAGACTGACCGACAAAAGTGTATTATCTAAACTGTTAAATTTACTTATATTCTTAATTCTGATATAACTGTTATGATTTGTATATGTTAATTATCATTTTGATTTATTAAAATGTGAGATTCTGAGATGGGTAAACATGCTTGGTAGATTAGATGATAAAAATATATATTGGTGAAATAATAAGTTAGTTGATGGAATACATGTCTCGATATAGAGATTGATGATATGCCTTTTCGAGAAGCTTATAAGTTTTTATCGTGTAAAATCTTGCAAGTAGATTTATGAATCCGACACATTAAATAAGTTAAGCAGTGCTCTAAAGAAAATTAATCTTTGAATTAAATTCTTCAGTAATTTAACTTATTGATTAGTGTCTGTATTCTTAACATGGGGAGTTACATAAGTATTTAATGGGAAATTTTGAAATTTAAATAGAGGAGTGCAATTACGAATTTCTAGTGGAATGATTTGTAATTTATTATGGTAAGAATAATTCAAATTAATTATTTGGAATTATTTTCATAATAGGAAGCCTCAGTAATTAATTATGTGGTCCCTACAGTGTCCATATTTAACTAGAACTCAGAATCCTATTTCTAGGGGGGAAGGAAGAGTAGTAATGTGTGTTTTCATGTTTTTTCAAGAAAAGAAGCGTGTATTTGGTTCTCCTTTTTGGACTGAGAAGATATCTCTATAAGTAGGGATTCTTCTAACCTAGAAAGACAATAAGTTTTCTATTCATACTTTTCCACCCAAATATTGAGAGAATTCGAATGTGAACTTGGGATCACTATATAAGACCGCAGAACTGTTGTCTAACTTGTGGATTCGCTTGAAGGTCTTATGTCTAAATTGTGGATTCGCTTGAAGATATTTGCTCACGCTTCAAGAGGTAATCCTTAAATTAAATTTCAAAAAGTTTATGTGTTCTAGCATGATTGTATATGTTCTAGCATAAACATATGTGTTGTCTATTATTCATGTAAGCAGTATGATTCTGGTATGCTTCTGTTGTGCATATAGTTTTCCAACAAAGACCTCAAACCAGCAAAGTTGGGACAAACTCTTGAAAAAGTAGAAAACTTATTTTACATGATTTGCAGATTAGCATAATGTGTACACAAGTGTACAACTTAACTACCAAAGGTTAAGCAATACAATTCACGATTGCTTCTGTCCAACATTTCATTGTAAGAGTATATGAACCAGGAGGAGTCATTCTAGGCAAGGCTTGAGAGTGAAGAATCAAAAAATCATCCGTCACAAGGCAAGATGTCTCTTTAAAAATGTCATGGGACTCCTTGTGGATGTGAAGGAATAGGTACTTGACGTCTATCACTAACTTTCCGCCACTGATATTCTCATATGTAGTCGCAGTAATACTTAAAGTGTTCTCTTTACCTCCTTTGACAGGGTAAGGTGTTATATCTACTCTACTGACCTTAACAATATAATTCGCCTTGTTATTGCAATATTGGAAGTCAGTGGAATTGGCTAAAGCTAGTGGGAAGAGAATACAAAATGTTATCAACTCAATTTCATACATTGTAGTCTATGAGAATCTTGATAATATACATATATCGATTTACATTATATTTGATCAAAAGTTAAAATTAAACCAAACCTATCAGTCAAAAATACCTACCAAAAACATAATCTTGGCCTCATTTGTTTGCATTTAATGTTGAGATTCAAACTTCAGCCCGTTAAATGCATTTGTTTTTTGAGTTTTAAATTCTCTTAATGAGTTTGATAGATCTGAATGAATTGAATATGTGATAGAGTCTTACCATCATTCAAACTCTTTAAAATATGCTACTTTTATTTCTAAAAAATTAAAAACAATCCACGCTTCTCTCTCTCTCTCTCTCTCCAACTATCTATCTATTGGTTATTCATATTAACTTGAGTCAATTAGTAATGTCTCAAAAAGTTTTTTTTAAATCTATTTGTTATATGGACAATGATCTTACTGCTTGCTCTTAATAGATTCGAAAGAGTAATTTTTTTTTATAAATACGTACTTTGAAATAATAGTTAGAAATCCTCTATATGTTATGAAATTACTGTGTCATGATCCACACCGTTGTGACTGGCACCCACATTAACTCCCTCAGTGAGCGAATCAATACTTAACAAACTAAACCATGCTTTCATTTAATAGTTCTAGCAAAAAATGGAAGCACATCATAAAATAAGTCTAAGTCTGAAAATAGATGAATAATAATGCGAAAATGTAAACTATTACAAATCCAGAAACCAAAATTCACCATACTAAAACATCTAACAAACATCAATAACAGACTCCATCAACACAATAGCAATAAAAGACATCAGAATGCAGCAAATATGAGCATTAACAACCAATAATTGAGATGATTGTGGATCAGCAAGACATCCAAAATTCTGGAAATGGCTTTGTTAATTGAACAGGCAACGACTCGTTATCTAATTTACTGTCATGTTCAATTAACAAAGCCTCTTCTAGAATTCCTAGAAATCTTAGTGATCCCCTAGTCATCTCAACTATTGGTTGTTGCATTTGTGATATCTGTTGTTGTGGTCGTGTCTATGGAGTTTGTTATTGATTTATCCTAGGAACCTTTAATTGTTGTTCAAGAGGAACATTTTGTTGTCGCTTAAGTTTCCTTGCAGGTTGCTGTTGGAGAGGCAACGACTTTAGCAATTGTCATACATTTGGGGAAAGTTTTGGAGGACATAAAAAAACCTGAAATATGATCTCCAAAAGGGGATGGCATGTATAGAGAGAAAATATAGAGAATGTAATTGAGGGGAAGAAAATAAGGAACAAAAGAAGGGTCGTTAATTGGTGTGAGGTATTTTTACAAGATAATATTAGAAAATCTTGTAAATAACATTCCATATACATTGATTTATATTAGATTTGATGAAGTCAAAATTAATCCAAACCTACCACTTTTCTTAGAACCTACCAAAATCATAATCTTAGTAAGAAAATCTTTATCATAAATAGGTAAATAAATGATTTAAATTTTAAAATTTTTGCTCAGTCAACGTTTTAAATACCTTAAAACAGTGTTCTCATCTCTATATACATTAATATATTAACGACTCAATTTCATACCTTGTAGTCTATAATATTAATCTTGATAGTTTAAATTATTTTATTCACATTTTAATTATAACCTGATCATTTTATTAGTTTCTCTTGATTGAATTATACAATATCTTACGCATTAGGAAAAATGTTGTATGAGATTGTGTCAATAGAAATGATGGCCTACTTCCACACCAGATATATTGCATAACCTGTTAGAGTATTGATGGAACACGATAGTTCATATTGTCTTCTATGTAACCGTAAATTATTATAAGTTATGATAGGATTTTTTAAATTTAATGATAGCACGTTAAATTAAATTTATTGCTAATTAGTAATTAATCAATAATAACTTTTTTCTGAAACCAAAAAATTAGCTAGCAAGAAATAGATAGACATATAAAATTAAGAGGTTGTATATAACAAGATTTTTAGAAAACAAAAGAAAATATGTCAATCATACATAAACAAATAATAAATAAGTAATTTTGGAAATATCAACTTTCTATCAAAATAAATTCATATATTTTGTACGGTACATATTTCATTCTAAAATTTCTAGTCATAGTCTTTTATTAGCTATAACTTAAAAGTATTTGCCTTCTGAATAGAAGTAGAGTAATACAAAATATTCCTTTCTATATTACAAAAACATCAAACTTGTTGTACATTGATAAAACGAGTGCAACTGAGTGTTAAATGAATCATACAAGCAAATCATTTATCATTAAGAGATTGAATAAGTGACCAATTCGAAAGAAGCGTAATATAAAGTAATAATTTATAGTATTAATGTTTTTTAGTCAATTACACTTGGTTACTTAATTTTTTTAGATCGCTTATAACCAAGAATTATAAAAAAAATAATATAAAATTTTCTTTTAAGTGTTTGTTACCCCTTGTAGTCCACGACACATATATAGAAGGACTATTATATACAAAGATATGATAAAAAAATTTAAACAAGAAATTATATAGTAGTCCAATAATGAAACAATCACATTTATGAGTACTTGAAGAAGTGTTAGATAGATTATATTATATTATTGAAGGCAACAAAATGAATTGTAGTCCACGACTCATAGATATAGGACTATTCTATACAAAGATACAAGAAATTATGTAGTAGTTCAATAATGAAACAATCACGTTTATGAGCACCTGAAGAAGTGTTCGATAGATTGTATTATATTCTTGAAACCAACAAAATGAAGGGCACAAACTATGCAACAGCTAAGGAGACTCCTAATTAAAGATCTGCCCTATATAACAGCTATGCAGACTCCTAACTAAAGACTAATAAAGTATCCTAAATAAATAATAAATCTGACAGATAAACGTAAAGTAGATAGCTAACAGTCCTAAACAATCTGAAGGACACGAACTATTGTATGTGGTCCAATACTTCCCCTGTTAGTAATTTCTATTTTGTGGACTCACATATTAATATATTATACGTAGACATGCTATCATTAAAGTAGCCCATTGTATGATCTAATAAAGTATTAAAGTTTTGAGCCTTAAAAGTAAATATCTATTAATATAGGTTTACTTTAGATGAGTTAAAACCTATGAGCCTTTTCTTTAATTATGATGGACACTTATGGAAAATGTACCTTTTCTGAAAGGTACTTCAGAATCCTTAAAAGGATTTAGTCCCTAAATCAGAAGACATGCATTTTTTTCTCTTTTTCTCCATCTCAGAAAAAAACACTACAAAGCAATCTTCAAGGTTTAGAAGATTAAGTTCTTCAAACAAGTTATTGTAATGGAATAAGGACAGTGTTTCTATCATTCTTATATATTGAAATCTATATCTAGAATACTTGTGATCTTGGGTGGATTCTATGAAGAATTCTGTAATGACCCGAAAGGTCATTTTTTGAAATTTTCATAAATTTATCATTTTACCCCTCCTGATATCGACCCCGAGTCATTTATGATTGAGTTTTGAAATTAGGTTCGAACTTTGAGTAAAGAGTTGTAATTTTTGTAAGTTTTTCTGATTTCAAAAGGCTAAAGTTATTAAAAAGTGGTTTTCAATGTCTTTTAAAGTTTCGAGTATTGGAATGAAATTTTATCGGTTCCATCACCCCTAGAATGTGGAAATTGGTATTAGAGAGTTTTTAGTTTCAGATTCGAAGTTTTTTTTGAAGATTTGACGTCCTAAGTTGGAAATCGTTGAGATTTTAGTCTTTGAGTTGACTTTGGTCAATATTCCTGGTTCGAATGCTCGGATCGGATTTATGAGATTCCATTGGATTCGGGAGATGATATTAGGCCTAAGTAAGGTCTTGGTTGAATTTTTAGAAATCTCAGGCTTGATTTGGTCTTTTAGGCTATCACGACCCGATTTCTCGAGTCATGATGGCTCCTACCAACCCGCCAGTAGGCAAGCCAAACCCTATCCCGAAACTTGACAGTAATGGGACTGAGAGTAGAAACTAACCTCAACTATGCAAAAGCATAAGTACAGGAACATATAAAGGAAAGGAGGAAGCGAAACATCCATATACAACAACGATACCTCCCAGAACCTGGAAGTCACATGTACAGAACTACTAAACGAGTACAAGTCCCAAAAGTGGACCACAGAAACAAGCTGTCTCAAAGCAAAAGACAAGACAAAATATATACAGAAGGAGACAGTAATCCCAGAACGTCATGTGCTCACCCTCGTCTTCGGAACAGACAGCTGCAGGTTGGAACTCAACGTTGATAGCTGGTGCTCGGACCTACATCACAAAAATAGATGCAGGGTTTAGCATGAGTACCAATACAACAGGTACCCAGTAGGCTTCAAAGGCCGACTGAGCAAGAAAGGTAAAAAAACAGACTGAAAGGATAGAATCCACCACAACAAAGGTCAAGGGAGAAGAGAATAACTAAACGACAGAAAGACTAAGAACACCTATTCTAAACCTAACTGGGCCCCCCATAAGACCCAGAAGGTACTCTTAAGCACAGATAAACAAAACCCGAACGGACCCCCATAAGCACGACAGGTAAACAGAAGAGCTATTCTACGAGAACGAAGGAAGACTCAAGCCACGAATCGAATCCACCAACCAACTCCACCGAACCAAAGCAGCCAACTCTAACCCGGTAAAAACTCTGACTTCCAAATCGGGCCGCTGGCCAGACAGCAACTCCCAGGGGCCCTAGCCAGCCAGTAGAGTGCTAATGCATGACGGCTCCGGAAACCCGAATCCTGAAACGAAACAACCAGCCAATCCCAAAAGCCTTAATACTCCACTGCCCAATTAGCCAACACTCCCGAGGGCCCTACCCAAGCCAGTAGAGTGTGCTGGTACTCCCGGGGCCCCTACCCATGCCAGTAGAGTACGCTGGACAACCCAAGTATCTCATCTCCAATCGCCCACTTCGCTAATACACTTGGGGGCCCTACCCAAGCTAGTAGAGTACGCGGGGCCATCCAAATATCCCAAACACCAAGCAAAGGTGGACCGCCATCCACTACCAACCACAGTACCGCCGAATCGATCTCGAAATATCTGATAGCTAAGGAAAATCAACAAGCCTCCGATGACACATCGACATCATAGAAATGGGGAGAGAAGCTAGAAAAGCACACCACACAAAGCCTAAATTGAGATCAAACTATCAGACCCAAGTGCTATGTCGATCTACAAGGATCTAGTCATCCGAATCGAAGTCAGATACATACCATAGTCAAACAGGTGCATGGGTCTAAGTCAACACTACTCTATCCTAAGCTAAGGCCAAAGATAAACTCCGATACACTAAGCAGCCAGCCAGACAATCCGCATGCGGCAACATCTAAACAGTCCAGCAAATAATCATAAGAAAAATCATCGATAAGAAACCCCTCCGCTAACATGGTACTAACCCCGCAAATAACCCAAAAACCAACACTAAAGCATGGAGCCTAGATTCACACAAATCAGTATGCATTTACACATTCAAGCCTAATCTAAAGGAAGGGAAGTCGTAACCTACCAAAAGGCCGACTACGCGCGCTCCAAATCACTCTGCCAGAGCTTTTCCCTTTTGAACGGCCTCAGAACGCTGCCACACTATCAAAAATAGAATCACAGCGTCAGTACGGTCGCTTAGACACTAAGATCAACAAAAATAGAGACGGACCAATTTAGGAGTCAAAAATTAGAAAATGTAGGACCTGCTCTGGAAATCTCAAAATTGACTCCGTGAAAAGGTCCTAAACCATCCCCCGAACTTATGTTCCAAAACAGAACACAATTCGGGGTTCGGAACAGCCAACAACACAAAGAAGCAAAAGATGCAAACTTTACACCATAAGCACAAGATAGCAACTTACGCTTCCGATTCACGGAAATCGAGGACTACCCAACACAATCCGACACAACACCCATGATGCCAATGAGATGCAGAGGCCCATCCACGAACGCGGAGAGGAAGATCCCCAGACCTTCCAGACCTCCACGAACGTGGAGAAGAACATCACACACTTCCACGAATGCGGAGCCAAGCCCACGAACACGGAGAAGAGTTGGGTCTGCAACTTTCAACTGTGCACCAGCTGAGTTTGGGCATTCCCAAAACTCCGACGAGGTGCTCGGGATTTTTTTGAAACCCCGAGCACGCAAACGAGATAGGATACCCCACTAAATTCAATGTTTCAGACTCAATGGCGCAGTAGAAATTTCCATACTAGGTGGTTTCGACAAAAACTGGGTCCCACTTCCCAAGTGCCAATTTAGCCAACTTCAATCGAGGGCCTCGGAATTAGATCGGAAGCCTCAGGAAGTGCACGAAGGGTCATTCTAGACCAAACTCAGCATACCAGAACTAACCGCGTTGACGAAATTCTCATCCAAGAACGTTTATCATGAATGTTGACCAAAGTCAACTTCAACCCAAATTTCAAAGGCTAAGAGCCAAATGGCCCCAAAATCACACCAGAAGCCTCAGGACTCGGGCCAACTATGCTTCTAGCCTAATTTGGTCGCTCCAGAGCTGATGGAACTGTCAGAATTCCCATCTGAGGCCGTTTACCTGAGGTTATTATTGAAATCAACTTTTCAAGGTCCAAAAGCTCAAAAATAGGAAAATAGGCATAAAACCCAAACGAACGACCATGCGACCAAATAGTCAGTGCCAGCAAGTCATAAATGACTTGGGGTCGCTACTGGAATGCTCTAAACGACAAGAAGAAGGCACAAACACACAAATGACCTGAAGGGTCATTACAACATCCACTACTAAAAGAACTTTCATTCGCGAAAGTAAGAGTCAAGAAGTACCTGAGGGCTCAAATATGCTAGGAATTGCTCCCGCATCTCCTGTTCGGTCTCCCAGGTAGCCTCTCCGACTGGGCGATGCCTCCAACGGACCTTGACCAAAGGAAAGGCTCTAGACTTCAGCTGCCTCACATCTCCGGCCAAAATAGCAACCGGGTCCTCAGTATAAGTCAAGTGATCATCCAACTCAACGGCATCACACTGGAGCACATGAGACTTATCTGGAACATACTGGCACAACATTGAAACATGGAAAACTAGGTGAATAGCTGAGAATGCTGGGGTAAAGCTAAGTCATAGACCACATCACCAACGATCCTCAAGATCTCAAAAGGTCCAATATATATGGGGCTAAGCTTGTCCCACGTCCCAAACCTCATCAAGCCCTTCATGGGTGATACTTTGAGGAATACTCTATCACCAACAACAAACCTCAACGGTCGACGCCTACGATCTGCATAACTCTGCTATCTACTCTGAGCCACCCTGAGCCGATCATGAATCATCCTCACATGCACTAAGGCCTCCTGAAACAAGTCAGTACCACACAGCCTAGGCTCCGTAGACTCAAACCAACTAATTGGAGTGTGACAACGCCTACCATATAAAGCCTCGAACGGGGCCATCTGAATGCTAGAATGGTAGCTATTGTTGTACGCAAACTCCACCAAAGGCAAGAACTGGTCCCACTGGCCTACAAAGTCCATAACATAGGCCTGCAACATATCCTCAAGAACCTGAATAGTGCGCTCTAACTGGCCATGAGTCTGTGGGTGGAATGTTGTGCTAAGATCAACACGGGTGCCCAACTCCTCCTGAAATACCCTCCAAAAGCTAGAAGTGAATTGTGAACCCCGATCTGAAATGATAGAAACAGGCACCCAATGAAGATGGACCACCTCCCGAATGTAGATACGAACTAACCTCTCAGCACGGAAGGATGTATGAACTGAAATGAAGTGTGCTGACTTGGTCAATCATTTCACGATGACCCAGATGCTATCAACACCTCTAGAAGTCCGAGGCAACCCCACAATGAAATCCATGGGATACGCTCCCACTTCCACTCAAGAATGGGCAATCTCTACAACTCACCACCAGGCCTCAAATGCTCGGTCTTCACCTGCTGACAACACAAGCAACGAGACACATAATCAGAGATGTCTCTCCTCATACCGCTCCACCAGTAATGCTGCCTCAAATCACGATACATCTTAGTAGTGCCCGGATGGATGAAATATCTGGAATCATGGGCCTCCCTAAGGATCAGCTGTATCAAGTCCCCAGCTCTTGAAATACAAATTCGGCCAGAAAATCTCAAAACCTCATCTGAATCTAAGGTAGCCTGCCTGGCATCACCGCCAACACTCTATCTCTAAGTGCCATCAAAGACCCATCCTCGAACTGACGATTACGGATCTGATCCAACAGAGATTATTGAACTCCCACATAGGCTAATACCCTACTAGAATCTGAAACATCAAACCTGATCATCTGATTGGCTAAGGACTTAATGTCCAAAGCCAAGGGTTGCTCCGAAATAGAAAGGAAGGCTAGACTACCCATACTCACTGCCTTCTGGCTCAAGGGGTCCGCTACCACATTCGCCTTGCCCGGATGATAGAGAATAGAGAGGTCATAGTCCTTCAGGAGCTCAATCCAACGGCGCTGCCTCAAATTAAAATCCCTCTGGGTCATAATATATTGAAGGCTCCTTTGATCAGTGTAGATCTCGAATGAACTCCATATAGGTATTGCCTCTAGATCTTAAGCGTGAAAACTACCACCGCCAACTCCAGATCATGAGTGGGGTAGTTGCGCTCATGCAACTTAAGATGCCTCGACGCATAAGCAATAACCTGGCCCTACTGCATAAGAACACAACCCAAACAAACTCCGGATGCGTCACAAATAAACCGTGAAGCCCTCGTCCTCAACTGGAAGAGTAAAAATAGGAGTGGTGGTAAGAAACTTCTTAAGCCTCAAAAAACTCTTCTCACACTCCTCCAACCATACAAAGGGAACATCCTGGCGAGTCAACTGAGTCAAAGGCAATGCTATAGTAGAGAAACCCTCAACAAAACGTATGTAGTACCCTGCCAATTCGATGAAGCTCCGAACCTCAGTCACTGAAGTGGGCCTAGCCCAATCATAGATAACCTCAATCTTCATCAGATCCACCATAATGCCATCCTTGGACACCACGTGCCCTAAGAATGCTACGGACTCAAGAAAAAACTCACACTTTGAGAACTTAGCATAAAGTCGATGATCTCTCAAAGTCTTGAACACTATCCTCAAATGTTGCTCATGCTCACCATGGCTCCGCGAGTATTCCAAGATATCATCAATGAAGACTATGATGAAAGAGTCCAGATATGGCTTGAATACATGAGTCATCAAGTTCATGAAAGAGGCAGGGGCATTAGTCAACCCAAAATACATCACTAGGAACTCATGATGGCCGTAACGAGTCCTAAATGCTGTCTTAGGGATATTCGCTGCTCTAACCCTTAGCTGATGATAGCCAGATCTCAAGTCAATCTTAGAAAACACTGCGGCACCCTGAAGCTGGTCGAACAGATCATCAATACGAGGCATAGGGTAACGATTCCTCAACATCACCTTATTCAGCTGCCTGTAATCAATACACATCCGCATGGTACCATCCTTCTTCTTCACAAACAGAACTGGGGCACCCCAAGGCGATACACTAGGCCGAATGAGCCCCTTACCTAAGAGGTCCTGAAGCTGAACACTGAGCTTCTTGAGCACTGCAGGGGTAATACGGTATGGTGGGATGGAAATAGGACGAGTACTTGGCTCCAAATGAATGGCAAAATCAATATCTCGCTCTGGGGTAGAACAGGAAGGTCGGCAGGAAACACATCAGCAAACTCTCAGACTATAGGCACTAACTCCACCGTAGGGCTCTCCCTACTAACATCTCTAACATAAGCCAAGTAAGCCAAACATCCGCCATCCACAAACCTCCGGGCCTGAATACAAGAAATCACCCCAACTAGTGTGCGATTGTGAGAACCCTACCACACCACCGGTGGAATACCAGGCCTGGCTAAAGTAACGATCTTGGCATAGCAATCCAAGACCGCTTGGTGAGGGGATAACCAATCCATGCCAAAAATCAGATCAAAATCGAGCATACTCAATACAATAAGATCAGCATGAGTGTCCTGCCCCTGGATAGACACCACACAAGATCTGCACACCTGATCCACTACTAAAGAATCCCCTACTGGGGTCGAAACATGCAAAGGTACGACTAAAGGCTCTGGACTCACCCTCAACCGAGGAACATAATAAGAAGATACATAAGAATATGAAGAACCAGGATCAAATAAGGCTAAAGTGAAATGATGGCATAAGAGAACCGTACATGTAATCACATCATCAGATGCCTCGGCCTCTACCCTGGCTAGAGTTGCATAGAAATGACCTTGGGCACCTCTACCCCGTGCATCCACCCTGCCACCTGTCCTACCTCCCCGGGGTCCTCCCCGCGCACCCTGATGCTGAACTCCTCCTCTAGCTGGATGTGCTACTACCGAAACTGATCTCGCCACCGGAGGAGCTGGTAAAGCTGATCTAGTGGTAGGGCACTCCATAGCCTAATGACCAAGCTCTCCATACGTAAAGAAACTCTGGGAAGACCTATTCAGAGCTGGAGGCCGACCACCCCGACCTGAGTAACCTGTCTGGAATCCACCTCAACCCTGACTCAGACCGGCACTATAACTACCCTGTCGGTGCTGGTCACCTCTGATGTCTGTAGTGTTGCCTAAAATGGGTGACTGGACTGACCCAACTGAAACCTCTGTTGGACCCGATCCTGAGTATCCCTAGGCCTAGGATGGTACCTACTAGAGTTGTCATCCTGCCTAGCCCTCTTGCCGCTGCCCCTTTAGGCCTCGCAACAGAGTTGCTCGATCGGGCGGGCATGGTCCACGACATCCAAAAAAGAACGGCCTGCTGATACCATAGACTGCGACTCAATACGCAGCTGCAATCTGTATCCCCTGGTAAAACATCTAACTCTCTCCTCCTCCGTCGGCAATATCATAGTGGCATGGTGGGATAACTCATGAAATCTAGCCTCGTACTCAGAGACCATCATAGAGCCTTGCTCCAATCTCAAAAACTCATCGCGAAGCTGATCTTTGACACTCTGCGGAATAAATCTAGCCAAAAAGGCCTTAGAAAAACTCTGTCCAGGATACCAGTGGGGACCCAGCTGGCCTAGTCTCCATAAACAAGCGCCACCACTGCCTGGCCGGTCCATCTAACTGGTAAGCTGTGAAGTCAGCTCCTCTAGACTCCACCAACCCAAGGGCCTGTAATCTCTCCCAGAAGGAACTAATAAACTTGTGGGCTTCCTCTCCCACAGCCCCAGAAAAACTCGGTGGTGTCAGTCTAAGGAACACTCTGAGCATCTTCTGCTCTCAAAGTGGCATAACTCCATCTAACGCATCCCACTGAACGGCGGCCGGTGCTTGCGGCTGTTGACCCTCTATGGCCGCTGCTGGAGGCTGACCCTATTGATGAATCTCTGGAACTGCTGGAGCAGGCTGACCGTGCTGTGCTGGAGCTGGATCTGGAACTAGAGCTGGGGCCTGCTACTGTTGAATACCCCCTATCACCGCTAGAATCTGTGCAAGCATCGCCCGAAGATCAGGGGCGGCAGCTAGTGCGGGTGGTGGCTGGGCTGGTCCCGGCCCCACTGGCTGAGGAGGAATCTGCTCAATTCGAGGTTTTGCCTCCGGCTCAAGATTCCTTGCTCTATCGCAGCCTGGTGCCGCAGCACTACCTCGACCTCGGGGTCGACCTCTGCTACGCATGCGAGCCATCCAGAGACAGAATGAAACAAGTATGATTCCATGAAACCAATCAGACAGAAATGCATGAAAATGATGCAAGACATAAAAACCTCTTAAGGACATCTTGTAGCCTCCCGAAGATAAGTCACGGACGTCTCTGCACCAATCCGCAGGATTCTACTAGATGCTAGCTCTGTACAAGTGAGACCGGCGAACCTGGGGCACTAATACCAACTTGTCACGACCCGATTTTTCGAGTCATGATGGCTCCTACCAACCTGCCAGTAGGCAAGCCAAACCCTCTCCCAGAACTTGAGAGTAATAGGACTGAGAGTAGAAACTAACATCAACTACGCAGAAGCATAAGTAAAGGAACATATAAAGGAAAGACAAAAGCAAAACATCTATATACAATAATGATACCTCCAAGAACTTGGAAGTCACTACGAGTACAAATCCCAAAAGTGGACCAAAGAAACAAGTTGTCTCAAAGCAAAAGACAAGATAAAATATATACAGAAGGAGACATGTAATCCCAGAACGCCATGTGCTCACCCTCGTCTCTGAAATAGACCGCGCAGGCTCAAACTCAACGCTGATAGCTGGTGCTCGAACCTGCATCACGAAAATAGATATAGAGTGTAGCATGAGTACCAATACAATAGGTACCTAGTAGGCATCAAAAGGCCGACTAAGCAAGAAAGGTAAAAAAAATAGACTGAAAGGATAGAATCCACCACAACAAAGGTCAAGGGAGAAGAGAATAACTAAACGATAGAAAGACTAAGAACACCTGATCTAAACCTAACCGAGCCCCCCATAAGACCCATAAGGTACTCTCAAGTACAGATAAACAAAACCTGAATGGATCCCCATAAGCCCGACTGGTACACAGAAGAGCTATTCTACGAAAATGAAGGAAGACCCAAGCCACGAATCGAATCCATCCACCAACTCCACCAAACCAAAACAACCAACTCTAACCCGGTCAAAAATTTGACTTCCAAATCAAGCCGCCGGCCAGACAGCAACTCCCGTGGGCCTACCCAGCCAGTAGAGTGCCAAGGCATGACGGCTCTGGAAACTTGAATCGTGAAACGAAACAACCAGCCAATCCCAAAAGCCTTAATACTCCGCTGCCCAGTTAGCCAACACTTCCGGGGGCCCTACCAGATCCAGTAGAGTGTGTTGGTACTCTCGGGGGCCCTACCCAAGCCAGTAGAGTACGTTGGACAACCCAAGTACCACATCTCCTATCGCCCATGTGAGACCCTGTGGTTCTTTCGCATAATATACTAGCATGACATTAGTGTATGAAGTGTATATGACTTGGTGTATCCCGTTGGAAAAATAAGGTTGCAAAGGGGTAGTAAGATCAAGAATTAGACTAAATTTGTAGGTCAATGAAGCCTTTAAACAAGTTTGAGTTAAAGAATGCCTCTTGTAACACCCCCCTCGTGCGGAAGATTTAAATTAATCAGTACTTTTGGGGTAAGACGAAGAGTGTCTTATATGCTATGAAGGATGTTTTATAAGGTAATATAGTCACACAATGATCGTAAGTTATGTTTTCAAGTCAAGCAAGTTGTGAAATAAAAGTCGGCAAATGTTAGAGCAAGTTTCTTTGATAAACTTTCTGAAATTTGGGTTAAATGTCTCGGAGCTTTTCTCCCAATCTATAAAGCTTTAGAAGGATCCCAATATATCAAATCGAAGGTCTAAGAGTCTATTTTCCAATGCATTAAACCGTTCATCAATACGTATTCTGAATAGAAGGATATTCACCTTTTTGTGAGACTGCACAAGCAGGCACGTGAAGGTGGGCCCCTCGCCCCTATGTCGGTTGAACTTTATAAAAGTTGATTTACCTTCGTTTTATCTCATTATTTTTGCATAAATAAGAAGAACAGAAGTCCTAAATCCTCTCTAAGGCTCCCCTACCATCCAAGCAAATCTCAATAAGATTTCAACGTGGTTTCACCCTCGGAATGTTCGTAGAGATTATGTTACATCTTTCCTCCTCGTTGGTTGCGATTTAAAGGATTCTTCAAGGTGAAGAAGTCTAGTTTTTAGTGTTGCTGCTGCTCTTTTGAGGTAATAATTATCACCTTTCATTTTATTGAATGAATCCAAGTTATAGCTAAGATATATAAGCAAGAACACACGAATAGACGGTTGGAAAATCTTATTTGGATAGTTATGTGATGTTGGGCTGTTTTGAAGTACTTTCTGATGTTCTTGCCGCTGGAATTTTTGGAAATAATTTTTATGTGTGTGGTTGTTGTTGATATGAATTTGGGAGAGAAGAAGAAGTATAGATGGGTATTGAATAGTAAGGTAAAGTAGTGTGACGTTAGTTCTATTATTGTATAGTGATTTTCAAATGGTTTCTTCTTGATTCAAGGTCTTGTATTTGAGGATACTATTTGTTATTTGAGGAGGCAAGCTAAGATACTATAAAATACATCATGTTTAAGTTAAGGTTCTGCCCTTTTAACCCCTCAGTGCTCTAGAGGAGAAATACATGATTCTAGACGTCATTGTTGGACAAACTCACAAGATTATGATCGGTAGCCGCGAGTTCGAGTTATTATGGTTATGTTGAACAATTATAGGACTGTATCAAATATATTTCTTGATTTAAATGTTTGAATACTCATGGTTGGGGTTTTGTTGTGGCTATTTTGGGGTTGGAAAGGAGGGGGTGGCGTTACACCGAGTTTCTCTTGTTGTGCAGGCGTACTCTATTTGGTTGTGGTGGACTATTTTCATAGGCCTCCAATTGTTCATAACTGCTGGAAAATGCCTGTTATGTCATTAATTTGTGGTTGTTATTTTGACAAGAAAATGTAATGAAGCATAAGTTTAAAAAGGGTCCGGCAAGCTAATCACTCTCCTAGTAATCTCTAAATTACTACTTTGACCCTGACGTGTTAATACTCAGTTTGTAATAGTTGTGTCACTTGATTTTGTGTAGATTACATACTGTAAATAAGGGGTAAATTCCATATTAATACCACAAGACAGAGAATCGAGGTATGTTAAGGCTAAGCTTTGTACTTCCTTTGAGCACGAATTTTAGAAACCTAAATAGTCAAATGTTGTTTTACTATTCTATTGCTAGAAAGACCTTCTGTGAAAGGTATTGGGATTGCAGCTGAAGTATTTTTGTGACTCCATTATGTTGATGTACCACTCATTCAGTTATATAGGGTGTTCAGTGTCAATATGCAGTTTTATCGGTTACCTTGACTATAGGTCCATGTGTATAAATTCTTATTCCTCTTTCGGTGTTGTGACTTGAAAATATTATGGAGGAAAATTGAGAATTTGCAATCAGTCCTCCTTCCTCGCTAATATGTTTCTTTGGAAACCCTTAAAATAGTACATCAATTTCCAAAACTCCCAAATGTAACTCGTACGTTTAAACTACTATAGGGCATATTTTCTTGGAATACTTTCTTTTACAAATATTAAGGAAATATATATAAAAACTAAATTTTAAGTTGCCTTTCTAAAGTTGAATTAAGTGTTCCAGTTTACTACTAGCATATGAGGTTCTACAAGGCATTTACATGTTATACGAAAGTGATTACAGGATTATGAGAACAAGAGTACCAACGGGCCAAGATTGACAACATGATTATGGTAACGTATATGCATTACGAATCCATGACATGACATGCTATGCATTCTACTCCCGAGCTATAATCGGGAGGTATCGGGCCTATTACCTATATTTATACGTATGAGACACATATGGTCACAAGTTAGCGAGTGTGATGCCGGTTAGCTACCGGAAGGCACCACCATTCCTAGCATTTGGTTGGGTATGACATGCATTTGCATCTATATATATGTATTCATGACATACGATTACACGAGCATACCATGCATACTTAATTTGTATAAGGTCGGATGTCATCCATGGAAGCTATCAGAGTTTCTATTTTAGATAGTATCTTTATTACCCTCTTTAGAGAAACTATTTATAATTCTACTTTCTGCCTTACATACCAGTACATTTTTATTCGTACTTACGTCCCATTGCCTGGGGACGCTACACTTGTGTTTCGTGCGTATAGGTCCAGGTAGGAATTCTGATTGACCCTTCTGCTAGGATTCAGGGTTCAATTGTGAGTTGGTAAGCTCCACCTTTTCCGGGAGCTTTAATAGGATGTTTAATTTTGTTGTATATTTTGGGTATAGTCGGGGCCTTGTCCTAACCAGTGCTTATGACACTCTTAGAGGCTATTGTGAACATGATATTCTGGGTTTCTTTCTGCAGCATCCTGTCTCCAGCCCTATAGGCTTGGCATGTATATATATGTATGTATGTATGTATGTCTTCAGTTGCGGCCTAGTCGGCCAGCTAGTACTTTATTATTTTTGTCTTGTCTACCTTTGTCTATATGACTTTGTTATTCAGGTTGTGGCCTTAAAGATCCACGATTAGTATTTTAGATGTTATGCTGCCCGACCTTCTAGGCCCACAGTTGAGTAAGTTAGTTTGTTTCAATGGCGAACTCGATTGAATAAGGTATCGAGTGCTAGTCCGCCTCCCGTAGTTTGGGGCGTGACAAACTTGGTATCAGAGCAGTTCGTGTCCCAGGGAGTCCACAAGCCGTGTCTTGTAGATTCTTGTTTATGGGTGTGTTGTGCACCACATTTATAATCAGGAAACTATAGGGCATTTAGGTTTGGTTACATTTCTTTCAATTTATAGATCATGCTATAGAGCAGAGTTATAAGTACATATGAAATCTAAATCGTGCTTTGTGTTTCTTATCTGACTGAGTACTTATGCTCAAGAGGATTTACCGAGGTTTTACAGTAGAGATTGTGGGCCGTCAGAAATTGGTAGACCTGATAGAGCTAGAGATACTCGACTTTGTTATTAATATGGGCATGGATTGGTCGAAACCTTGTCATGAAAATGTCGACTACCGAGAGAAGACTGTTAGATTTCCATTCCCAAGGGAAGTAGTATGAGAATGGAAGGCTAATGCATCAACACTGAAAGGCAAGTTTATTTCCAATCTTCAGGAAAAGAAATGGTTACCAAAGGTTGTATTTATCATATTGTCCGAGCGAGTTTAAGATATTGATGCTAAGACATCGACTCTTCAGTTATTCTAGTGGTCAATGAGTTTCTAGATGCATTTCCAGGTGAGTTTGTTGGTATTCCCCTAAGAGCAGGAGATTGATTTTCCTACTGATACATTACCAGATGCCCAGCGGATATCAATTCCCCTATTTAGAATTGCACCAGAAAAATTGAAGGTATTGAAAACACAACTAAAGGATATATTAGATAAGGGCTTCATCATGCCTAGTGCATCACCGAGCGATGCACCAATGTTATTTGTACGGAAAAAAGATGACTCATTGCAGAAGTGTATAGACTACCAAAAATTGAATAAGGTGACTATAAAGAACAAATATCTGCTACAAAGGATTGATGGGGTTTTTGACCAACTATATGATGTCAGATGCTTCCCAAAGATTGATTTACATTTTGGGTACCACTAGGTACTTGTTCAAGAGAGTAATATTCCAAAGACAACCTTCATGATTAGATATGGACATTTTGAGTTTCTTGTAATGTCTTTTACATTGACGAATGCCCCAACAGTAATTATGAACTTGATGAATAATATATCCATGTCATTTTTAGACTTATTCGTAATTGTATTAGTTAATGATATTCTAGTACATTCTCATTCAGAGGCAAAGCATATATATCATCTCCAAGGTTAGAGGTTGTATGCTAAGCTCTCCAAGTATGAGTTCTGGTTGTGTTCAGTGCTCTTTTTTAGGGGGGTATATTGTATTAGATGCTGGTATTCGAGTTGACTTACAAAAGATTGAGGAGGTGAAGACTTTGCTTAGACTTATGAACCTTATAGAAGTTCAAAGCTTTTTGGGGGTTAGTAGAGTATTACAAAAGGTTTGTGGAAGGATATTATTTTACACTTTCAGCACCCCTAAAAAAGTTGACTCAGAAAGAAGCTAGGATTCAATTGACAATAGACTATGAGGGGAAATTCCAAGAGCTGAGAGATAGATAGACTTCAGCACTAGTTTTGACCTTACAAGACGGTTCAGAGGGCAATGCAATGTATTATGATGCTTCAAGTGTTGGGCTGGTTTATGTTGTGACAAATCACATAAATGTTATTGCTTATGCTTCATGACAGTTAAAGAAGAATTAAAAGAACTACCCGACAGATGATTTGAGTTGACTGCAGTTTTTCATGCCTTGAAGATTTTGAGGCATTACTTGAATGTCTTTAATGTTGATATTTATACAAATCATACGAGCCCCCAGTATATTTTTTTTAGACTAAAAAAGTTGAACCTACGATAGCACAGATGTCATGAATTGTTGAAAGTCTTTGATGTGGATATTTTATACTCTCCAAGGAAAAACAATATAGTAGCAGATGCCCTCAATCATAAGTCTATGGGAAGTCTATCACCTTGGGAAACTGGGAATCTGGAGATGGCCTAAGAGCTCCATCTGCTAGTTGGTCGGGAGGTTAGATTATTACACGCCAATGATACTAGAGTCATAGTTCAGGACTAAATAATATCATCTCTAGTTGTGAAGGTAAAGGCCTGACAAAACCAGGATCCTAGCTTAGATCAACTCAGAGGCAAGGCTCAGCAGTAGGAGTGTTTAGCCTTTGATAGAGAAGGAGATAGAGTCTTCAGATTCATAAATCAGTTATATGTTTTGAATCTCACAAGGCTTCTATAGAAAATTATGGGACAGAAAAACCATTCTCGCTACTCTGTTCACATAGGATTCATGAAAATATGTCGTGGTATTAAGGAGATATATTGTCAACAAGTTGAGGTAGAGCATCAAAGACCTAGTTGGCTGACTCAGTAGCTAGTTATTCCATTGTGGAAGTGGAAGGATATAAATATGAATTTTGTCACATGTTTGCCTCATTCGCGATGGAAGATCAATTCCATTTGGGTGATTATTGATAGGTTGACGAATTCAGCCCATTTGTTTCTAGTCAGGGCTACATTCTAGCTGAAGGTTATGTTGGGATGTACATTAGAGAGATATTTAGACTTCATGGTGTCCTAGTATTGATTATTTCATATTAAGGGGCACAATTTAAAGCACAGTTATGGAAATCCTTGTTGAAGGGTTTGGGGACTCAAGTTAATCTTAGTACGACTTTTAATCTCCAGATTGATGGCCAAGCCAAACGTATGATCCAGATGCTCAAGGACATGTGATGGGTATGTGCACTAAATTTCAGTAAGAGATGGTATGATCACGTGTCACTGATTGAGTTTACTTATAATAACAACTTCCAAGCTAGTATTCAGATAGCTCCTTACGAAGCACTATCCGGGCGGAAGAGCTGGTCACTAATTGATTAGTTAGATCTCGATCTAGTCCAACAATTGATATAGAAGGTAAAGCTTATTAGAGATTGATTATAGATAGCATAGAGTTGGTAGAAGTGTTATGCATATGTTTGACAGTGAGACTTAGAGTTTTATATAGCAGATTGGGTCTTCTTGAAAGTATTTCCTATGAAGGGTATCATTTTATTCGTCAAGAAAGTGAAGCTCAGTTCAAGTTATGTAAGGAAATATATGATTATTTGGATTATTGATAGGGTGGCATATGAGCTAGATTTGTCTTCAGAATTTGAAAGCGGTCCATCCGGTGTTCCATGTATCTATGTTGTAGAAGAGAATTGGAAATGCTTTGCGGATTACGCCCGTTGAGTATTTGTGTCTCTAAAGACTTGTCTTATGTTGTGGTGTTAGTGGCTATGTTTGATCGGCAGGTAAGAAAGATTTGGATTAAAGAAGTGGTTTTTGTGAAAGTGTTATGGTGGAATAACAACGTCGAGGAAATAACTTGAGAATCTGAGGGGAAATAAGGAAGAAGTATTGGCGACTTAAGGTGAGTTGCATTTCAATAATTGACAATTATTCATGTACACCAAGTTAATTGGATTTTAAATAACTTTAAAATACAATTTATATGGCTTGTGGCGAGGTAGCTATACGAAGCCTTGTAAATGAAATTTTCAGAATTGGATTTAAGATTTGTGAACATTGCTAATATAGCCTAGCAATTAAAAAAGTAGCAGCAAAGAAACGCAAACAAGAAATTGTTTGGATCCATTCGCAGACGAAAGGGGGGGCGGAAGAGAATGTGAGACCCCGTGGTTCTTTCGCATAATATACGTAGCATGGCATGAGTGTATGAAGTGTATATGACTTGGTGTATCCCGTTGGGAAAAAAAGGTTGCAAAGGGGTAGTAAGATCAAGAATTAGACTAAAGTTGAGGGTCAATGATGGCTTTAAACAAGTTCGAGTTAAAGAATGCCTCTTGTAACACCCCGCTCGCTCGAAAGGTTTAAATTAATCAGTACTTTTGGGGTAAGACAAAGAGTGTCTTATATGCTATGAAGGATGTTTTATAAGGTAATATAGTCACACAATGATCCTAAGTTATGTTTTCAAGTCAAGCAAGTTGTGGAATAAAAGTCGGCAAATGTTAGAGTAAGTTTCTTTGATAAACTTTCTGAAATTTGGGTTAAATGTCTCAGAGCTTTTCTCCCAATCTATAACGCTTTAGAAGGATCAATAAACCAAATCGAAGGTCTAAGAGTCTATTTTCCAACGCATTAAACCGTTCATCCATACGTATTCAGAATAGAAGGATATTCACCTTTTCGTGAGACTGCACAACCAGGCACGTGAAGGTGGGCCCCTCGCCCCTATGTCGGTTTAACTTTATAAAAGTTGATTTCCCTTCGTTTATCTCATTATTTTTGCATAAATAAGAAGAACAGAAGTCCTAAATCCTCTCTAAGGCTCCCCTACCATCCAAGCCAATCTCAATAAGATTTCAACGTGGTTTCACCCTCGGAATGTTCGTAGAGATTATGTTACATCTTTCCTCCTCGTTGGTTGCGATTTAAAGGATTCTTCAAGGTGAAGAAGTCTAGTTTTTAGTGTTGCTGCTGCTCTTTTGAGGTAATAATTATCACCTTTCATTTTATTGAATGAATCCAAGTTATAGCTAAGATATATAAGCAAGAACACACGAATAGACGGTTGGAAAATCTTATTTGGATAGTTATGTGATGTTGGGCTGTTTTGAAGTACTTTCTGATGTTCTTGCCGCTGGAATTTTTGGAAATAATTTTTATGTGTGTGGTTGTTGTTGATATGAATTTGGGAGAGAAGAAGAAGTATAGATGGGTATTGAATAGTAAGGTAAAGTAGTGTGACGTTAGTTCTATTATTGTATAGTGATTTTCAAATGGTTTCTTCTTGATTCAAGGTCTTGTATTTGAGGATACTATTTGTTATTTGAGGAGGCAAGCTAAGATACTATAAAATACATCATGTTTAAGTTAAGGTTCTGCCCTTTTAACCCCTCAGTGCTCTAGAGGAGAAATACATGATTCTAGACGTCATTGTTGGACAAACTCACAAGATTATGATCGGTAGCCGCGAGTTCGAGTTATTATGGTTATGTTGAACAATTATAGGACTGTATCAAATATATTTCTTGATTTAAATGTTTGAATACTCATGGTTGGGGTTTTGTTGTGGCTATTTTGGGGTTGGAAAGGAGGGGGTGGCGTTACACCGAGTTTCTCTTGTTGTGCAGGCGTACTCTATTTGGTTGTGGTGGACTATTTTCATAGGCCTCCAATTGTTCATAACTGTTGGAAAATGTCTGTTATGTCATTAATTTGTGGTTGTTATTTTGACAAGAAAATGTAATGAAGCATAAGTTTAAAAAGGGTCCGGCAAGCTAATCACTCTCCTAGTAATCTCTAAATTAATACTTTGACCCTGACGTGTTAATACTCTGTTTGTAATAGTTGTGTCACTTGATTTTGTGTAGATTACATACTGTAAATAAGGGGTAAATTCCATATTAATACCACAAGACAGAGAATCGAGGTATGTTAAGGCTAAGCTTTGTACTTCCTTTGAGCACGAATTTTAGAAACCTAAATAGTCAAATGTTGTTTTACTATTCTATTGCTAGAAAGACCTTCTGTGAAAGGTATTGGGATTGCAGTTGAAGTATTTTTGTGACTCCATTATGTTGATGTACCACTCATTCAGTTATATAGGGTGTTCAGTGTCAATATGCAGTTTTGTCGGTTACCTTGACTATAGGTCCATGTGTATAAATTCTTATTCCTCTTTCGGTGTTGTGACTTGAAAAGATTATGGAGGAAAATTGAGAATTTGCAATCAGCCCTCCTTCCTCGCTAATATGTTTCTTTGGAAACCCTTAAAATAGTACATCAATTTCCAAAACTCCCAAATGTAACTCGTACGTTTAAACTACTATAGGGCATATTTTCTTGGAATACTTTCTTTTACAAATATTAAGGAAATATATATAAAAACTAAATTTTAAGTTGCCTTTCTAAAGTTGAATTAAGTGTTCCAGTTTACTACTAGCATATGAGGTTCTACAAGGCATTTACATGTTATACGAAAGTGATTACAGGATTATGAGAACAAGAGTACCAACGGGCCAAGATTGACAACATGATTATGGTAACGTATATGCATTACGAATCCATGACATGACATGCTATGCATTCTACTCCCGAGCTATAATCGGGAGGTATCGGGCCTATTACCTATATTTATACGTATGAGACACATATGGTCACAAGTTAGCGAGTGTGATGCCGGTTAGCTACCGGAAGGCACCACCATTCCTAGCATTTGGTTGGGTATGACATGCATTTGCATCTATATATATGTATTCATGACATACGATTACACGAGCATGCCATGCATACTTAATTTATATAAGGTCGGATGTCATCCATTGAGGCTATCAAAAATAGTATCTTTATTACCCTTTTTGGAGCAGATATTTATAATTCTACTTTCTACGTTACATACCAGTACATTTTTATTCGTACTGACATCCCGTTGCCTTGGGATGCTACATTTTTGTTTTGTGCGTGCACGTCCAGGTAGGGATTATGATTGACCCCTCCGCTAGGATTTGAGGTTCAGCTGTGAGTTGGTAAGCTCCACCTCTTCCAGAGCTTTAATAGGATGTTTACTTTTGTTGTATAGTTTGGGTATAGTCGGGGCCTTGTCCCGACCAATGCTTATGACACTCTTAGAGGCTATTGTGGACACGATATTCTGGGTTTCTTTCTGCAGCATCCTGTCTCCAGCCCTATAGGCTTGGCATGTATATATATGTATGTATGTATGTATGTCTTCAGTTGCGGCCTAGTCGGCCAGCTAGTACTTTATTATTTTTGTCTTGTCTACCTTCGTCTATATGACTTTGTTATTCAGGTTGTGGCCTTAAAGATCCACGATTAGTATTTTAGATGTTATGCTGCCCTACCTTCTAGGCCAACAGTTGAGTTAGTTAGTATGTTTCAGTGGCTAGCTCGATTGAATAAGGTATCGAGTGCCAATCACTCCTCCCCTAGTTTGGTGTATGACAACCCACTTCGCTAATACTCCCGGGGGCCCTACCCAAGCTAGTAGAGAATGCGGGGCCATCTAAATATCCCAAACACCAAACTAAGGTAGATCGCCGTCCTCTACCAACCATAGTACTGCCGAACCGATCTCGAAATATTTGATAGCCAAGGAAAAAAAACACGCATCCGATAAGCAAAGTCATCTATGTCTGCTATGTCGGCTATGTCGATCTATACAAAGCCCAAACCGGCATCAAACTATCAGACCCAAGTCTGCTATATCGGTCTACAAGGACCTAGTCATATGAATCGACGTTAGATACATACCACAGTCAAACAGGTGCATGGGTCTAAGTCAACACTACTCCATCCTAAGCTAAGGCCAAAGATAAACTCCAATACACTAAGCAGCCAACAAGACAATCCGCATGCCGCAACATATAAACAGTCCAGTAGATAATCATAAAAAAAAACACCGATAAGCAACCCCTCCGCTAACATGGTACTAACCCCGCAAATAACCCAAAAATCAACCCTAAAGCATTGTTTCTGAGAAGAAGAGAGGAGATACTAGCTACCCAGCCCAGATTCACACAAATCAGCATGCATTTACACACTCAAGCTCAATCTAAAGGCAGGGAAGTCGTAACCTACCAAAAAGCCGACTGCGCGCGCTCCAAATCAGTTTGCCAGAGGTTATCCCTTTCGAACGGCCTCAGAACGCTACCACTCTATCAAAAATAGAATCACAGCGTCAGTACAGTCGTTTAGACACTAAGATCAACAAAAATGGAGACGGACCAATTTACGAGTCAAAAATTGGAAAATGTGGGACCAGCTCTGGAAATCCCAGAATTGACTCCATGAAAAGGTCATATACCTTCCCCCAAACCTATGTTCCAAAACAGAATACAATTCGGGGTTTGAAACCGCCAACAACACAAAAAAGCAAAATATGCAAAACTTTACACCATAAGCACAGGATAGCAATTTACGCCTCAGATTCATAGAAATCGAGGATTACCCAACACAATCCGACCCAACACCCACGATACCAACGAGATTTTAAACACCTGGACTTTGAATCGTCGAAAACTGACTTATAACGGAGAAGATATGAATTTTCCAACTTTACAACAATAACAGCCCGACTACCCTTTATATACATTGCCAGTCGCTGACCTCTGCAAACGCGGAGGGAAAACAATTATACCTCCCCGAATGTGGCGATGGGCCTGCGAACGTGGATAAGCAACTCACAAAACTCTACGAACTCAGCCATGGACCCGCGAATGCGGAGAGAGAGGATCCACACCTCCACAGACGCGGAGGCCCATCCGCGAATGCGGAGAGGAAGATCCCCAGATCTTCCAGACCTCCGCGAACGCGGAGAAAAACATCACACACCTCCACAAACGTGGAGCCAATTCCGCGAACGCGGAGAAGAGTTGGGTCTGCAACTTTCAACTATGCACCAGCTGAGTTAGGGCATTCCCAAAACTCTGACGGGGTGCTCGGGATTCGTTCGGAACACCATGCACACAAACGAGATAGGCTACCCCACAAAATTTGATGATTCGGACTCAATGGCCCAATCAAAATTTCCATACGAGGTCGTTTTGATAAAAAGTGGGTCCCACTTCCCAAGTGCCAATTTAGCCAACTTCAATCGAGGGCCTCGAAATTAGATTGGAAGCCTCGGGAAGCGCACGAAGGGTCATTCTAGACCAAACTCGACATTTAAGAACTAACCGCGCTTATGGAATTCTTATCCGAGCGCGTTTACCACAAATGTTGACCAAAGTCAACTTAAAGCAAATTTTAAAGGCTAAAGAGCCAAATGGCCCCAAAATCACACCGGAAGCCTCGGGACTCGGTCCAACCATGCTTCGAGCCTAATTTGGCTGCTCCTAAAATGCTGGAGTCATCAAAATTCCCATCTGAGGTCGTTTACCTGAGGTTATGACCGAAATCAACTTTTCAAAGTCCAAAAGCTCCAAAACAGGAAAAAAGGCATAAAACCCAAATGAACGACCAGGCGACTAATCAGTCAATTCCTGCAAGTCATAAATGACTTGGGATCGCTACGAGAATGCTCTAAACGACAGGAAGAAGGCACAAATACACAAATGACCTGAAGGGTCATTACATAGGCGTTATGATTAGTTTCTAGTCTTTTATGGATTTCGGATCAAGGAGACCTCAGATTCATATTTCTATGGTTTTATTGTGGCTTTAGTCAAGTTTCATATATGATTTGTGTGTACGAAATTTCGAACGAATCCCAAGGGTCAGTTCGAGAGCATTTTTATGCCTTGTGTGATTGATGGGTTGTTGTTTCTGGTGTTGTGTTAATTGTTCTTCGTGATCACGTGGATGGCCTTCGCGATCGTGGAGCTGTGGGGTTCTGGTCTACCACGATCGTGATGGTCAAAATTAATAAGTTGACCTATTTAACTCATCACAATTGCGAAGCCTTGGTCATCACGATCACGAAGAGCATTTTATACTTGGGCAGAATATTTTTCAAAATTGGGGTTTTGATCCCATTTCACCATTTTTTTAGTTTTGGGAGCTTTGGTGTGGCAATTTAAACAAGGTTTTTGAGAAGAATCAGTTGGGTAACGATTTCTAATTTTAAAACTTCAATTACCCATTATTATTAATGAATTTAAGTGTTCAAATTGAGGTTTTTGGAATGATAATTTGGAGGTTTCTTCAAGAACCCAAGAGCTTGATAAAATGGTGATTGTAAATTGATTTTAACTCCTTTTACAAAATGGTTTTCACCATTGAGTTCCAAATGCCTTGGGTAATATTTTCAAGTAAAGATTTTTGGATTCAAACCTCATTTTCGGAATTGAGTTTTTGAGTTGATTTGACCCATTTTTCAAAATGTATGAATTGAGAGTTGTTATTTCTGGAATCTTATTGTGATTACTTGATTGAACTAGATTGTGTGGCTTTGAACGTTGTTCGGAAAGGGAAGACTCAAGTTTTGGATTGACTTTGATTGAGTTGAGACAAGTGATTTCTAAACCTTGTAAAACTTGTAGAATTCTTGTATTTTACCTTCATTGTGTGTGTTGGGGAGTAATGGGAATGAGGTGATGGGTTCAATTATTTCACTTGTTTGATCTTAATGAATAAAAGGGGGATTAATGAAAAAGGCAATGTGTTGAAAATTGTGTTTTTTAAATTGTCTTGTGGTGGACCCTAATTGTTGATTGATGAAATGCTTTGATGGCATCATTATGAACATGAACTGTTTGAGTTATTGTCTCTTCCTTATGGTGTAAAATTTCATAATTGCATTGATTTATGCGCACCATGATGAGACAAGTCATATTATATGAAAGTTGAAGGAAAATGGTTTCACCTAGTGATTATGTCAAGGTCTTTATCGACAAGTGTTATTGATGTCGAAGCCATTGTCGGCGAGTGTTATTGATGCCGAAGTCATTACCGATGAGTGCTATTGAAGTTAAGGCCATTGCTGGCAAGTGTTATTGATGTCGAGGTCATTTTCAGCGAGTGATATTGAGGTCGAGGTCATTTCCGGTGAGAACTTGGGCTATGGGTGTTCCCCACGAGTCTCGATTCATATTTGTGCATGATATTCTTAATACTCAAGTTTGGTATGATTGATTATTGTGCTTAATAACTTTGATATGATTGATTGATGATTTGATACTTTGTGATTGACATACTTTATACTTGTTGGTTGTTCAATTGAGACTGTTGGACTATGATTATGGAAACTTGTGGACTGTGTATGTCACGACCCAAGCCTAGGGCCTAGGTGTGATCGGCGAATGGGGAACCCGAAGGAACCCCAAACAAGCCTCATAGAGTATCATTACACATTCTTGGTCGCGGAAGCAATTAAATGACCATAAGCGATAAGCATAATCAAGGGGAAAACGGGACTAAGGGAGCAAGAAAAAAAAAATACATAAATACCATAGATGAGTCAAGCTCAAGCATAATACACAACTTGTCCAACACCACCTCTAAACATGAGTACTTAGCGGGGGCCAAGACAAACTACCGGGCTCACCCTCATAGTCAAAACATAACTAAAAAGGAAAAGTTTTATACATAACAAAAGATCATGAGCAACGTCCCCGAAATGGAGGACTCACCAATAACCACTATAGAAACTCGTACTAGCCACGCGGAGGAGGATGGTCAAGCGGTGCTCCGGTCCCTACATGGTGACATCATGTAGGCATAGAGTATGCGTTAGTACATTTGAATGTACTAAGTATATGGGATGCAATGCAATGCTACATTAGATGGACATCATAGGAAAAATGCGTAATCATACCCAATAGATAGCATATTAATGAAATGATATGTATAATGATGCTTACATAAAAATCATATTTAGTGGGACGTAGTACATGTGTGGCGAGTGACCATCAATATAGTATTTCCAAGGCCTACCACCCCCTTGGAGAGGCGAAAGAGGTACAAACCCCTCAATATGGTTACACGGGCCTACCACCCCCCGAGCTAGGGACCAAGGTACAAACCCCTCGATATGGTTATACGGGCCTACTACCCCCGTACTAGGCAACCAAAGGACCAACCCCTCGATACGGTTATACGGGCCTACTACCCCCCGTACTAGGCAACCAAGGTACAAACCCCTCGATATGGTTATACGGGCCTACTACCCCCCGTACTAGGCATGGTCGACTCACAACACTATATTTAGAGAAAATCATATACATGTGTCCATTTCATCATCATTTCAGTAATTACATAACCATCCGACTCATAGGACGTACCTTGGACCTTCCCCTTTCCTAAGAATTCTATAATGGGCATTTTATCAAACACAAGATGGGCAATTGTTCATATAAATGAAATCATGTATTTCAAGAATACTAATCCAACCAATTCCAAAATCCATATAAATCAGCCCACCAACAACATACATATATATATCAACCTTCATAATTTGATCATGGAAGCATGTAAACCATAAACATCACATAATAATTCCATTTCATGATAATATGCAAAAGGACCATAATAGGGTGTGTAGTAGTAATTCCATAATTCAAGAGTTCATAAATAATCATGAGGACCCATAAACTTGAAGTAGAAATAGAGGATAAATGGTTGGACTTGTGGAAAGGAAGGTTTCCACAATCAAACCCACATACCTCAAACTTTGGAGAATCCTTGATGAAGATTGGAATGGAGAATCGAAGCTTGAGATTGAGTCTTGAATCCGGAATTAGAGCTTGAGATGTTTGAATTTGGTTGAAGATCTTGGTGGAATTTTTGGAGAGGGCTTAGAGAGTGTTTTTTGGAGTTAAGAAAATGAATAAGTATGGGACATATCCCCTTTTTATAAAAAAACACCTCCAACCCGCCTAGAAAATAGCTCACTGGAATTGGAAATTCTGCACAGACAGGTTTTACGAAAATGGTCATAACTCCCTCATCCTAACACGGAATAAGGTGAAACCAAGTGCGTTGGAAAGCTAACTCAAAGAGCTTTAATTTGATAGGTTGCAGCTTCCAGTTCCTTGTGTGCTAAGAGATATGCCCCTTTAAAGTTGACCCTCTAAATCGCAATTTTTTCGATTTTTGAATTTTGATACGGTTGCTCTAAAATTCGGGTTAGACCCATTTCCCACTCAATTTGACCCCACAAATAAGAATATGAAGTCGAATTTCCGAAATCATGCACGGATTTTGATATATATGGAAATTACAATTATAGGTGTTTCCGAAGCACCATTTTCGGGCATTTTTGGGGTCGTTTCAATATCTCCCCCTTGGGAACATTCGTCCCGGAATGTTAAAGAAACGTACATGAGAGACACAAACATGGCAATTTCAGCCCACATAAGGATGCAAAAATGCACTTACACCTTATTTCAAAACCTCAACATAGTTGTAAAACCACAATGAACTTGTCAACTTAAGCATGAATGTATGCAATGACATGGGGGCTGAACTTAAGACCTGAGATTTTATAAAGGGCTTAGATCAATACCTTAGGCTCGAGTGGAGTGGAAAAGATAAGGATATCGCCTTTGCATGTCCGCTTCGGCCTCCCAAGTAGCACTTTCAACTTGTTGATTTCTCCAAAGGACTTTAATGGAAGCCACATCTTTGTTTCTCAACCTCTTCACTTGTCTATCTAAAATCTGAACCGGAACCTCTTCATAGGTCAAATTATCTTCAACAACACCCAAAACATCAAGAGACACAATGGCATTCGGATCACCCACACACTTCCTCAACATAGACACATGAAATACCGGATGAACCAAATCCATCTCGCTAGGCAATTCCAACTCATAAGCTACCTTGCCAATTCTCCTCATCACCTTATAAGGACCCACGTATCTTGGCTCAACTTGCCCTTCTTACCAAAACGAACCACACCCTTCATGGGTGTCACCTTCAAATAAACCCAATCACCAACTCGGAATTCAAGAGCCCTTCTCCTCACATCGGCATAGGACTTTTGGCGACTTTGGGCCATCTTCAACCTTTCTCTAATCATCCTAACCTTCTCAAGAGCCTCCATAACTAGGTCTGGTCCTAACAAGGCCACCTCACCAACCTCAAACCACCCAACCGGTGATCTACAACGCCTCCCATAGAGAGCCTCAAAAGGAGCCATACCGATGCTAGAATGATAGCTATTGTTATAGGCAAACTCAATCAATGGAAGATGATCATCCCAACTACCCTTAAGCTCCAATACACAAGCCCTAAGCATATCCTCAAGTGTTTGGATAGTCCTTTCGGCTTGTCCATCCGATTGCGGGTGAAAGGCCGTAGTAAGCTTAACTCTCGTACCTAGACCCTTTTGAAAAGACTTCCAAAAGTGTGAAGTAAATTGAGTACCACGGTCCGATATGATGGATAGAGGAATCCCATGCAACCTTACCAAGTCATGAATATATAACCTTGCATAATCTTCCGCCCATATGTTGTCTTTACCGGTAGAAAATGAGCCGATTTTGTCATCCTATCAACCACCACCCAAATAGAATCAAAACCTTTTCTAGTCTTGGGAAAACCAACTACAAAATCCATATTAATTTCTTCCCACTTCCAAGTAGGAATCTCTATTGTCTTGGGTTAGAACCACCCGGCCTTTGATTTCGCCTGACTTTGACAATTATGCGACCGGAGACGAATTTGGGCATGTCTTTCTTATGCCTCTCCACCAATAACACATCCCTCAAATCTCTATACATTTTTGGTGGAACCGGAGGTGGATGGAAGTAGGAAGGAATTATGAGCCCTCCTCAAGAATTTTCTCCCTCAAACATCAACACAAGGCACACACAATGACCTTGGTACCTAAGGGCCACCATCTCCCCCTTTGTGAGAGGAAAACTTCCACCTTGCCTCTTTTCACAAGGCCCTCAATTCAAAAACAAGGAAGAATCAAGACTTGTTTTTGCTATCACCTCATCACCCAAGGAAGACCTAGCACCATCAACAACGACCACCCCACCATTACCAACCTCTTCCAACCTAACCCCCAACCTAGCCAACCGATGTACCTCCCTAGCCATTTCCCTATTACCAATATCAACATGAGCTAGGCTACCCATAGACACCCTACACAAAGCATCCGCCACCACGTTAGCTTTACCGGGATGATAATGCACACTCATATCATAATCTTTAAGAAATTCTAGCCACCTTCTTTGTCTCAAGTTGAGATCTTTTGGGTGAAGACATATTGGAGACTCTTATGATCGGTGAACACATTAACATGTACCCCATACAAATAATGACGCCAAATCTTTAAAGCAAACACCACCGCGGCTAATTCAAGTTCATGCGTAGGATAGTTCTTTTCATGCACTTTGAGTTGTCTAGAAGCATAGGCTACCACCTTACCATTTTGCATTAGGACACAACCCAAGCCAACTCTAGAAGCATCACAATACACAACAAATCCCTCAAGCCCATCCGGTAGTGACAATATAGGAGCGGACACAAGTTTATCTTTCAAGGTTTGAAAACTCCTTTCGCACTCGTCGGTCCACTCAAACTTAGCCTTCTTTTGTGTCAACTTAGTCCATGGGAGAAGCAATAGAAGAAAACCCATTCACAAATCTCCGGTAGTAACCCGCTAAGCCCAAGAAGCTCCTAATATCCGACGGGGTCAATGGCCTAGGCCAATTTCTAATCACATCGGTCTTCTTAGGGTCTACCTTAATACCATCCCCGACACCACATGACCTAGGAAAGCAACCTCCCTCAACCAAAATTCACACTTTTCATACTTGGCATACAACTTCTCCGCTCTTAATCTTTGCAACACAACCCTCAAGTGACCCATATGTTCTTCCTCGCTATGCGAATAGATTAAAATATCATCAATGAAGACCACAACAAAGGAATCAAGGTAGGGTTTAAAGACCCTATTCATTAGGTCCATGAAGGTAGCCGGTGCATTGGTCAACCCAAAGGACATGACCACAAATTCATAATGTCCATACCTAGTCCGGAAGGCTTTCTTGGGAATGTCACCCTCCCTCACCTTCACTTGATGATACCCAGACCGAAGATCAATCTTAGAGAAGTGGCTAGCCCCTTGCAATTGGTCGAACAAGTCATCAATCCTAGGAAGAGGATATTTATTCTTGACGGTGACCCTATTGAGTTGCCGGTAATCGATACACATCCTAAGGGACCCATCTTTCTTCTTCACAAACAACACCGGTGCACCCCATGGTGATTGGCTAGGCCTAATAAAACCCTTCTCCAACAAGTCCCTCAATTGTTCTTTCAACTCCTTTAACTCCGCCGGGGCCCTACGGTAAGGGGGAATAGAAATGGGTTGAGTATCGGGGAGGAGGTCTATGCCAAAATCTATTTCCCTTTCGGGAGGAACATCGGGAAGGTCATTAGGAAAGACATCAAGGAATTCATTTACGACCGGAACCGACTCTATTAAGAAGGCGGTTTTGGACTCCACATCCCTAACCCTCACAAGGTGATAGAGACACCCCTTAGAGATCAACTTACGGGCTTTAATGCAAGAGATGAATCTACCCTTGACTACCACATTTTGGCTTTTCCACTCAAGAATGGGTTCACTTGGGAATTGGAACTTGACCCTTCGGGTTCTACAATCAATAGAAGCATAGTATGCATGCAACCAATCCATCCCAAGAACAACATCAAAATCGACCATGTTCAATTCAACAAGATCACAAGGCAATATTTTATGCAAGATGCAAATAGGACAATTTCTATAGACCTTCCTAGAAACAATATATGCACCAATAGGAGTAGACACCTTATATGACTCACGCAACGTGTCGGGCTCGTCTTCCTCTTGTATTAGGCATGATCTAGCATAACAAAGAACAACCGTTAGGGAAGAACTTAATTCAACTCTACAGCACGACTTAGAACATGGAGAAGGGAAATATTTCCTAAAACGTCTCATAGCCTCCTACTCATAGTTGTGGTGCACAACACAACCATGAATCGGACTCTAATCAACGCGGTGGGTTGGACTCCGAGGATCATTCAACCTAGGGCTCTGATACCAAGTTTGTCACGACCCAAGCCTAGGGCCTAGGTGTGACCGGCGAATGGGGAACCCGAAGGAACCCCAAACAAGCCTCATAGAGTATCATTACACATTCTTGGTTGCGGAAGCAATTAAATGACCATAAGCGATAAGCATAATCAAGGGGAAAACGGGACTAAGGGAGCAAGAAAAAAAAAATACATAAATACCATAGATGAGTCAAGCTCAAGCATAATACACAACTTGTCCAACACCACCTCTAAACATGAGTACTTAGCGGGGGCCAAGAAAAACTACCGGGCTCACCCTCATAGTCAAAACATAAATAAAAGGGAAAAGTTTTATACATAACAAAAGATCATGAGCAACGTCCCCGAAATGGAGGACTCACCAATAACCACTATAGAAACTCGTACTAGCCACGCGGAAGAGGATGGTCAAGCGGTGCTCCGGTCCCTACATGGTGACATCATGTAGGCATAGAGTATGCGTTAGTACATTTAAATGTACTAAGTATATGGGATGCAATGCAATGCTACATTAGATGGACATCATAGGAAAAATGCGTAATCATACCCAATAGATAGCATATTAATGAAATGATATGTATAATGATGCTTACATAAAAATCATATTTAGTGGGACGTAGTACATGTGTGGCGAGTGACCATCAATATAGTATTTCCAAGGCCTACCACCCCCTTGGAGAGGCGAAGAGGTACAAACCCCTCAATATGGTTACACGGGACCTACCACCCCCCGTGCTAGGGACCAAGGTACAAACCCTCGATATGGTTACACGGGGCCTACCACCCCCCGTGCTAGGGACCAAGGTACAAAAACCCCCTCGATATGGTTATACGGGCCTACTTACCCCGTATCTAGGCAACCAAGGTACAAACCCCTCGATATGGTTATACGGGCCTACTACCCCCCGTACTAGGCTTGGTCGACTCACAACATTTATATAGAGAAAATCATATACATGTGTCCATTTCATCATCATTTCAGTAATTACATAACCATCCGTCTCATAGGACGTACCTTGGACCTTCCTTTTCCTAAGAATTCTATAATGGGCATTTTATCAAACACAAGGTGGGCAATTGTTCATATAAAT